>CM053559.1:61280413-61591212 GCA_028646485.1 Cryptoprocta ferox | reverse complement strand
AAATAAATAAATAAATAAATAAATAAATAAATAAAATTCTAAAAAAATGAAAAAAAGAAAAACTCTTATTCTCATATATTTTTATCTCATGTGATAAAAAAAAAAAGATAGACCCATTTCTCATCATCTCCTCCACCCCTTATTTTTCAACACCACAGTTTTTCCAGACATTTTGGTGCTACTTACATCCCCTCTGAAAGAAAACAGTATTTGATCCAGCACTATGTAATAGCCAGAGGAGGAAGGAAGCTGAACATGTCCAAGAAAGAGTTCCTATGGGAAATTTCATTTATTGCAGGGCACCCTGCCTGAAACCCTTAGGGTAAAGTAGGCCCTCCACATGTGCTGTCTCCTGTGGTTAAATTGTCACCCTGGCAGTACTTAACCTCAGTTGGAGCAGGCTAAATATCAGCAACAAATGTTTGACTTTCTTCCACTGAAACACAGATGAGACTGCTATGAAACCACTTAAAGTTAGCCCCTGAAGGTGGCTTCCACGTCTGTCAAACGGAGGTCATATCAACTACCTCACAGAGTTGCTCTAAGGCATTGGGTCATTGTAGGGGCACAATAACTATTGGAGGGGGTTTTCCACTTTTTTTCAAGGCTCTATTAAGCACTATTAAAAAGAATATTACAAAGTAATTTTTTTCCTTTTAATGTTTATTTATTTATTTTAAGTTTTTTTCCTTTTAGTGTTTGTTTGTTTGTTTGTTTGTTTAGAGAGAAAGAGAGCAAGCCAGGAAGGGGCAGGAAAAGAGGGAAAGAGAATCCCAAGTAGGCTCCTCACTGTTAGTGCAGAGCCCAATGCAGGGCTTGATCTCACGAACTGTGGGATCATGACCTGATCTGAAATTAAGAGTTGGACACTTAACTGACTGAACCACCCAGGCACCCCCAAAGTAAGTTTTTATTTTTGCCAGACATCTAAGTATCATTTGTCCCTGAAAGTCTTACATCTTCATACTGAGTAAAGTCTGATGGATCCATCTTCTCCTGAGGGGAGGTTCCACAGGGTGGCTTACTTTCAATGCCATGACTGAATATGACAAATAGGGCTGCTGACATACGTTCTTGGCTTATCCAGTTGTCCTAGAGAAAACAATAAAACACATAGTCCCAGGAGAAAGCCAACTTGGAGAGGCATGTGTTGATTGTCTGATGTAATTCTAAATTGAAAACTTATTAAGGAAAACAAGATCTTTTTCAGTGGTCAAAATGATAGAAGGTGGAAAAATAAGATTTAAAAACAAAAAGATAATGCATTATATGCTAATAGGTATGGGGTTTTCATCAGGTGGTGAAGAAAGTGTTCTAAAATTATATTATGATGATGGTTCCACAACTCAGTGCACCAAAAAAAACACTAATTTTCACACTTAAATGGGTGAATTTTATGTAATGTAAACTATATATCGGTAAAGCTGTTAATTTTTTTGAGGGATGAAAAAGTGATATTCTCCAACAGCCAAGCACTGAGGACAAGAAGGCTTGGGTTCAGATCCCTATAACTTTATGGTTAATAGTTGGGTGGCCCTGGCTGAGTTATTTGATGAACATGCACCTCAGTTTCCTCAACTCTCAAGTAGAGATAAGAAGACTTCCTTCTGGAGTTGTTGTGAGGATAATCAAGATAACATATGTAAAACATCTTCCAGAATGCTTAACTTGGAGAAAGTCCTCAGCAATGCTAGTCATCGGGAATGGGGGAATTTGCTGGTACTGACAGTATGAATAGCAGTGGGTCTTCAGTATGAAAGTTCAGAGCCTGTAAGAAGCCCCTGTGAGAGAAAATTTGACCATCCCATTTCAGGATATATATCTTCCCCCAAAACTATTTTATTAAGGAAAATTGAGTCCATTTTATTTTCTCAATAAGCCCCTCTTCATTCACCCTTTCTCTGGGCTGACCTGGAAAATCAGCTAATTCACTTATACAAGTATGTGGTTAGAAATCAAACAAAATCTGTAAGCTCTTCAAGGAATGCAGGACAGCTTTGCACCTTTAACATCTCCCCACCCCCAGCCTGGTTTCCTTTACAATGAGAAAGCTGAGTTGCACAAAGGAAAAGGGTGTTAAACAAGTCCTGTATCTTAATTAGTATAAAAGAGCCACCAACAGAATCCTGCAGCAGACTGGTCTTTTCATGGGAGGATGATGCAGCCAGAAGAGAATCCTTGCTGGAAAGCTGAACGAGGGACTTGGTGGGGAGAGGGCCCTGGGAGTCCCAGAGCAACACTGGCAGTGCTCAGTCTGCAGTAAACCTCCCTACCCCCCAACTTAGATCCTGTATTCATTTCTCCAGTTCATTCAATATACATGTATTAAGTGCCTGCTGTGTCCAAGGTGGTACAGTAAGTAAGTGCTTGCTTTCCCAGTGGGTCTGCCTGGCCACATCACATCACTAGAATAGCCCTTTCCATCCATTTTCACATCTGTGAAAGAGGAAAAAAAATGTGCCCACATCAAGAAATGTAACCCAAGCCCATTCAGTGAATGCACAATATTCTGGGTCAACTGAACTTTAATTATCCAAATAGGTTACTACTTAGGCTCTGTCTTACAGAAGTCAGTGGCTACATGAGTCCAAAGAGAGACAGCTGATTGGAAGTACCTTGAATATGTTACAGAACTTAGATAGGAATCACTCATGGAATATTTTTAAACATGTGTTCAGGCTAAGTCCTTCCACCACACTTTCAAATGTAAGTACTTTTACTTATTTCTTTGTTTTGTGAGCTGGATGGGGAGCTGATCCCAAGACAAAGGCTTCCAGCCTAGAGTACACAGAGACAAGAATCTTTCTCAGTATTTCATTTTTTTAAATGTTTATTTATTTTTGAGAGAGTGTGAGTGGGGGAGAGGCAGAGAGAGAGGGAGACACACAGAATCTGAAGCAGGCTCTAGGCTCTGAGCTGTCAGTACAGAGCCTGACCATGGGTCTCAGACCCACAAACTGAGAGATCATGACCAGAGCTGAAGTTAGACTCAGCATTTCAGATAACAGAATAGTCATAATAATTGTGCAAATACACACAAAAATATGTTTTTCATTTACTGTATTACAAAATAATTAAAATCAGCTTCTACAATATAAAGAGATTATTTCATTTTTATAATTTAAGGAAATGTATTTTGTAAGTGTGTAATGTATATGTATATATAAATGTGTAATAAAGTAGGTTTTCCACTAGATTTTAATGACTAAATCAGTGGCTCCAACTAGAGTTGGTTTTGCACCCCAGGGCATATTTGGTAATGTCAGGAAACATTTTTAGTTGTCACAACTGGTGGGGAATGCTACTGGCATCACATAAGCCAGGGATGCTGCTAAAAATCCCTCAGTGCAGAGGAAAGCCCCTTCTCAACAAAAAATTATGTAACCCCAAATGTCATAATACCAAGATTGAGAAACCCCTGCCTTAATCAGTGAAACTTTTTATCATAAATTTTAAGATGTGAAGATTTAGTTTTCCAAGGCAAAAGCAATGGTTTTTGATAAAGTATAATGATTTTTCAGAGAAAGTGCCATAGTAAATATTTAACATGGTGACTTACATTTTGAGCAAAGAAAACAAATTTCTCTTATTTTAAGATACCTTTTTTAAAAAATCACTGTTTCTCTTAGTAAGAGGCTAGGGAAAGAAAAAACTATGATATGAATTCCTTTCCTGGGGACCCTTACCCAATAGCCTCAGCTGAATGGAGACAGTGACAAACAGATAACTTCAAATTCAAGTATTAAAGTTAGTATGCTTTATTTGGGAATTTCCTCAAACTCATCACAGGGTATGCTTTTTTTGCAGTTTTGGCAGAATTCAAATGTGTTTATGGTGGAAAGCATGGTTATGCATATGGCACTTAACTAGAATAGACCCCATGACCCAGTCATGGGGGGAGACTTTGCAGTTGTGGTACAGCCAGAATCTTCTTATTGAGGAAGATCCTTGAATGCTGATGCATTGATCCAATAGGGAGCAAGTGACACTAAGGTGGCTGCATCTACTCACTGGGTATTTGTTCTCCTTTGTATCCCTTGTATACCTTAAGTGCTCATAGGCCAAAATGGGCCCCGCTTAACTGGGCCCAAGCTGGTATTCTTGTTCATTACTGAACCTGGACCTGCTCTCTTGGCTGTGTTTTAAAGCTCCTGCAGGATACCAGAAGTCGGATATGTATAGAGAAGAAATTCTGTAACAGGCAGGTATCCTGATTAATGAGGTATTTCTGTATTTAACAAGCTACTTTATTCAGTTGGCCTATAAAATGCAATGCCAAGTCATTTGTATTCAACATACATGTTTTGCAGACGACGTGCTAGAGGCTGAGGACAGAAAGGTGAGCCAGCCCTAGCCCTGCCCTTCTAGACATTCATTCGCTTATATGGCTCAAAGCTTTCTTTTCCTCCTTTGCAAGTTAAAGAAACACCAACATCAACTGCTGAAGGCAAATTGTGCAGACCCTTTTTAAGTGTTATGTTTGATTGTTCCTAAGTCATAATTTATTTATATGGGGATCTGTGACTCGTAAACACAAAAGAGTTTCTGTTTCATTATAAGCAAACAGCAAGCTGTCCCCAGCATTTCCCAATCTCTTCCACAAACTGAAAGGATCTTGAAAGCTCCTTTGTGCCTTGTACTGGAATTGCTTAGAGAGTTCCCAGGTTCCCTTTAAAAAATCAGAAAGTGAATTTATATCAGCTGTTATGTTGCTCCAGAAATTCCCTTGATCTCTCAAAGATCTCCCTTCTCGATCTATCAAAATCTCATGCAAGGAACATATTGTTGCTTTCACCTTGATCTCTCCATGAGTTTCAGATTGTTAGGGTTAACTTTAGCAGGCATGTGCCTCAGTCTTTGATTTGTCTCATGCTTTGATTTTTTGTTTTGTCTTGTTTTCATCATTCTCATTCTCTCATTTGATTCATCAATGATTATAAAATATCAAACCATCAAACCTAAACTTCTGCTCTAATGAGAGCAGACACACTGGGGTTCTTTCCTCGGTCGATCTAAAGCCTGGAGGGCAGCCCCAAGTGGGATTCTTACAGTGCTGTCATTCTCCAACAAGAAGGTGGCTGGCCAGAGGCCCAGGCCCCTTTTTTCTCACATTAGTTAGTGCTAATACCTTGGGATTCCTTGTGGGGAAAACATAAAGAAGGCTTGATGTTTCTGGTAGAATCATCTGAGATGATTCTGACAGCTAACAAATATTCCTGTATATGTATAGAAAACATTCTTCTCCCTTTCAAAGGCTGACCTTGAGTTAGTCTGTTGAAATGGTGTATAATTGCTGGGCAGTTTTACATACTCTATACTTTAAAAAGAAGACAGGTAAAATATACGTTTTAGGCGACAGTGAAAGATCAACTGGTTCTTGGCTTACTTATGTTCAGGAAGCAGGGAAGTAGTATGTAGGCAAAGGTGGATACCATGATTATAAACTGAGGGTTGATTTAGAATTTGGCAAGATGTTTCTGTGGGCTTTATCCACAGAAGGCTGCCTCCAGTGTGACAGTGTGGCTCCAGGGCCAGTGGGGTGGGGGAGAGGTCAGGAGGCCTGCAGGGAGCAGACAGCTCCGTGTGGGCTGGAACATTTTACTTCACCTCTCAAAGCCTCAGTTTTCTTCATCTCAAAATAAAGATAATTCTAAACCTCACAGTAGTTACCTAATGTGTGATAATGTGTGGGGATATGCTTTGTTAACTCTGAAGTAGTGCATAAAATATACTCTTTATTATGGAAATATAGACTGTTCTGTAATTTTAGACTATCTTAGGGATTGAGGATAAGCAAGACTTTATTGAACTATTTTCCTTTTCTCTTAATTCCTTTGTGGAATGAGGCAATGCATAAATATATAAATAACTTCCTCCTCCCCAGTTCAAATAAGTGGTATTTTTAAGATTTAATAGAGAATAAAGGACAGGGAAATTGCTGTAGAGCAAAAGCAGTCAGTGAAGGGAAAAAAGCATTTTTTTTAAAAAAGCTTTTGAACTACTATGATTTGCAAAAAATATGTACCATCTTCTCAAAACAGAGAAGCTTTTTTTGTAATGATGATATGTCATAAGTTGGGGGCAATAAGTAGAGAATGCAAAATCTTAGCTTCTTATACCACCATTTTTTTTAACAAACTATATTTTTTTAGTACAGTACTAGATTTACAGGAAAATGCAAAGATAGTACAAAGAGTTTCCATATACTTTGTTCCCAGATTTTGCTCTTATCTTAGTATGATACATTTGTTACCATGAATAATAGTAACATTAACTAAAGTCCATACTTTCTTCAGATTTCCTTGGTCTTAATATTCTTTCACCAGCCTACCCTAGACACCACTTTATATTCTGTCATTGACTTATACTCTAGGAAGTCCAGAGTGTAGTCCTAGGTTCTGGGGTGTGTCTGTGTGTGTTTCTAAGGGCCTCTTATTGATCATCCTTCTAAAGCATTCAGAGCCTCATGCTGGGAGAGTAACATTACCTCCATTACGGAGCTCAACTGTATAACCACTTTATCTGAGCAAAACATAGGCAAAACCTATTATGGAAATTTAAAAATAGCCTGGAACAGCCTCAGTGAATGGCACAGTGTCAACCATATTCATGAACATCATTTCTAGCATTACTTCTCTAATTCATACTTATTTCTTTTTCACACACATTTCTAATGCCTTTTGTACCATAGAATGTTTTGAAGCTTTCAGAATGAGTCCAAATACCCATAAACAGCTGAAGATTACTTAAAATCCTAGAATAAATCTCAGTCAGAAGACCCAGAAGATAGTGTGGATGAAAGTGTTATTCTTTTAATGGTTTTAGAAGCTTTTGAATTCAGCATCATGATGAGTAAAGGCGCCTATGGTCATGATAATAAGAATGTATAAGTGTTCAAGGATGCAGATAGTGAAACTCAAGGTCTAAATCTAGGCTCTGCTTATCTCACAGGAACTTTTCTAGAACTTTTCTGTGGAGTATATAGCTGAACTATAAATCATCTTTTTAAAGCTAGAAGAAATCAAACAACTCACTACTTGGGACTTACTATTTCACCTGAGAAGCATAATCCCCCCACCTCCCCCTCCGCTACCCCCTGCTATTCAGAGCCTCCCCAGGTGACCTGAGAGACAGGAATGGCCTTTACAATCATTGTCCTTGTTTATTAGTAAGGAGAGTCACCATCAGGTTAGAGAAAAGTAGTAGGGACACTGGGACAGAGCTCTTCCCTGTCTGTGCCTCACTGAAGATTTTCACATCTGCTCCAAAATAGCCTATTTGCTGTATCACAAACAAAACAGAAGCAAAACAAACAAACAAAAAAAGCAAGTGCCTGCTTGTTGTAATTTTTATTTGAAAAAAAACTGAGTTGGTTGTAGCACTTTTCCCTTATAAAATAAATATAAACATCCCATGCTTCTCCCCTCTGCCCTGACTGTGTCTAATGCATATAAAAAAGACTACTCATTATTTCCAGCCACTTTTTGGGCAGTAGGGATAACATCACTGTAATGCAGTGACAGAACACATCTCACAAACGTCAAAAATGAGAACCCTGAATTCTTTCTCTGGAGCAGGCAGCACATCTGGCCTGTGGCCCAGCCCCTTCCCCACTGGCTTCCTTTCCTTCGTGTGACTGTTCTATTGCCGTGAGTTCTGGACTCACATCAGTCCCCTGGCTGTGTGTTAGACAAACTGGGGAGCTTTTAAATCATGTTCTGACTCAGGCTCTGATTGTTTAATTTAGAGCATCAGGGGTAGACTCAGACCTCAGCAGTTTTTTTGTAAATGGGTTTATTGAGATATAATTTACACAGAGTAGAGTTAACCCTTTTTGAGTGTATAGTTCTTTGAGTTTTCACACACACACACACACACACACACACACACACACAGAGTCATGCAGCCAATACCACAATCAAAACATAGACTATTTGTATCACCCCCCAAAACTCCAGTGTGCCCTTATAGTCAACCTCTCCCCCTACCCCCATCCTGGAGACTGTTCATCTGTTTTTTGTGGATTCAGCATTTTTTAAACGTAGGTGATTCTTGTGTGCACCCAAGGTTGAGAACCATGGTCAGTAGAGCTACCTAACAGCCTTTAATAAAACTCAGGGACACAGGGGAGGAAGGCTGTGGTGTCTTGTCAATACATTCAGGAAATCCATCAGTTTATCTCATAACTATGCTTCCTTTATGATTATTAGCAAAGAGAAGATCGGTCTGTTGCCTGTGGTTTGTTGTGGTTGTGTCTTTGTTTTAGTCGTGTTTTGAAAAGAGATGGGAATGGGGTGACTGGGGGGGCTCTGAGACTTTGCCCGGATGAAGCAGACCACCAATTCCTGCCCCAGTGCAGTTTGTGGCCACCAGATACACACACAGTTCTTTCTAGGTATCTGTACTGTTCTCAGCATTGTGACTGTAATGGTAGGCTGCATGTACAATGTCCCTGCTTTAATGAAACTTACTGCAAGTGGTTGCAGATAGGCAATGAACAAATAAAAACCTATACAAGGAAGAAAATGCCATGTTGTTTTACAAAATGCTATGCACAGAACTGAATCCGGTGATCTGATAGAGGCTACTTTAGACTGGATCTGAATGTGAAGAGGTCACATTGTTACACTAAGACCTGAATGTCACAAGGAAAGCAGCCATGCAGAGTTAAGGAATATTCCAGGCCAAGGAAACAGCCAGTGCAAAGGCCTTACAGTTGGAAATGAAATCCATGGGTGTTGGGGCAGCAGGAGGTCAGGGTGTCTAGATACAGGGACAAAAGAGGGGCAGTGGAGACGAGGAGGGAGAGGTAGACAGGGGGCAGAGCTCCTGGGGCTTTGTAGAATGACATCTGAGTATATTTCATTCTCAATGTGATAGGCATGTGATTTGAAGCAGAAAATAACACGTCCTAATAACATGTTCAAAACAACTTTGAGTGCCATGTGGAGAATGCATTATAGCTGGTGGAGTGGAGCATGAATGGAATTGAGGAAGACTTAGTTAAGTGGCTGGTGAGGTGAGATGACAGTGGTTTCCTTACCATGGGGATGGAGAACAGTGGCCCCACTGATGTTAGAGACGTGTGAGCAGTGACTCCTGCAGATTTACAGCGATCGTGTGTGGAGTGCAAGGGGAAGAACAGAAGTCTCAGATTGTGGAATTGAACTTCTGATCTCTTGTGGTCAATTTCCACTGACCTCTCCCCATATAACCTGCATCTTTATTATAGCTTGCTGAGCCCAAAGATGTTAAGCCATAACCCAACCCCGACATCACCAATGTGGCAACTGGGTAGGTCAGCTTGAGGGACATGCTCCTGCAGATTAACCCAGGGAAGAGAGAAATCAGGCTGTGACTGAGAGAAATCAGTGCCAAGCAGTAGGAATGGGGTTAACAAGGAAGCTTTTGATTAATTACTACAATACTGCCCTAAACAAACCAGGTTTTGCAAAAAGATCTGGCTCTGCATTTACATTTACAGTGAAATGCAAAATAAAATGTGAAACTAAAAGCCCCCGTGAATGTAACTCTCCTGAGCAAAACAGAGCTGTTGAAACCACAGGAAAGCAGTTACTTACATTGTGAAACATAAAGCATGAATGTCTTTATTTTCAAAAGTGTAATTAGCCACTTGTATTTCATCAGGATAGCAAACAAAATAAAGAACACCTAGGACCACTCTGGGTAACTCAACAGACAGTGGCTCAGTGAGGAATGTGTACCTGTGTGGGTGGTGGCTCCGCCATATTGACCTGTGTGCCCTTGTGGGCAAGGTCATCACTGCGTAGCTTGATAATCACATTTTTACTCTCCTTTCTTCGGCCAGTATTTCAGGGGTTGTGACTTCATTTTTGTTCACTGCATTTCTTTTAAACTTATGTCAAAAACTCATCCTTTTTGTCTCTTTGGTAGTGCTTTTCAAACAATGCCTCCATCTTACTTCCAACTCCCTTACTTTGGCTGAGAAATTCTGGGAGAAATTGGAATATATATAATTATCTATATAGAACTTTCTACCAGGAAGGTCATTGCCCACCTTGCTGACCTACCGTGGGCTCTTGAGTTATCATTGGAACAGCAGTGTTTTATATATATACCTTATATATTTCAGATGCCTATAGCCCATCCATGATAAATAAGGCTTCACGTGTTCAGGCTTATGCCTATAAAATAACAAATGGTGGGGCACCTGTGTGGCTCAGTCAGTTGAGAGTCTGACAGTCTCATGGATCATGAGTTCGAGCCCCATGTTGGGCTTTGCACTGACAGCACCAAGCCTGCTTGGGATTCTCTGTCTCCCTCTCTCTTTTCCCCTCCCCTGCACTCACTCGCTCTGTCTCTCTCCCTCCCTCTCTCAAAAATAAATAAATATTTAAAAATGGTAACAATCTTTACATTGTTCCTTTTCCCTAAGGACATTATAGGGACAGCCAAGGTGGTACAGTGATGTAACCTGAGCATTGTTTTTGTTTATTTCCTTTCCTATAAGAAATGTTAACGTCACCTATTATATATGCTACACTTTTCTTTGGTCTCCCCAAGCTTCCTATCCCCAAGTAGCTTTCAGACTTATATAGAATTTTAATGATACACCTATAAGGGAGGCACAATACCTATTTCTTACATCCACCATATATTTTTTAAAATGTTTATTTATTTATTTTGAGAGACAGTCAGTGTGAGAGGTGGAGGGACAAAGAGAGAGGGGGAAAGAATCCCAAGCAGGCTCTGTGCTGATGGTGCTTGATCCCATCAAATGTGGGGCTTGATCCCTCAAACTGCGAGATTATGACCTGAGCTCAACCCTCTGAGCCACCCAGACGCCCCTTACACCCACCATATTTTGGCTGTTGGGGTGGGCTATATCATGTCCCATCCCTCTTCTGGTTGAGAAATACACTAACTGGTGGTAACATGATGTGAGAAACATGCACTGCTTTGATATTGGCTTCTTTTGTTCTAGGGCCCACTATAAATGGAGTCATTTCTTGGGGAGGAGGAGAGATTTGCTGCTCTTAGAGTGTTGCACATCACATCAGGCACATGCTGATAGCAGCAAGATGCTCTAATATTTACATTTCTGCTATTTCTGTGTCAGTTAATGTTATTGTCATTATAATACTAAACCCTTTCCATGGGAATTCACTTCTGTTGGTCATGGATTCGAAGACCTAATATGCAAAGACTCTGTTCAGTATCACATCTACTTTTGTCTTGAACAAAGTTACCTATTTAACCTGTACCAAAGAGAGTACTCATGAGTAAAATGATCTCAAACTCTTTCCATTCAGCTTTAGTTTCATGCTTTGAGAATAGTTTTGTCTGATAGTAGGTGTCTAAGGTGAACATTCATCTTTCTTTTTTTTATTTTTTAATGTTTTTTTATTTATTATTGAGACAGAGAGAAACAGAGCATGAACAGGGGAGGGTCAGAGAGAGGGGGAGACACACAATCTGAAGCAGGCTCCAGGCTCTGAGCTGTCAGCACAGAACCCGATGCAGGGCTCGAACTCACGAACCGTGAGATGGTGACCTGAGCCAAAGTCAGCCACTCAACCGACTGAGCCACCCAGGTGCCCCCGAACATTCGTCTCTCTAAAATTTCACTGTCCAATACATTAGCCACTAGCCATATGTGGCTATTTAAATTTGAATTAAGTAGAAATAAATAAAATTTAAAAATTCAGTTCCTTAGTCATCCTAGCCACATTACACACACACACACACACACACACACACACACACACACACAGAGAGAGAGATTTCCATTATCACAGGAAGCTCTGATAGCATTATAATGTAACATATTTCCTAAATAAAATGAAAATTTTAAGTCATTGCATTTTTAATTATCCTGGATTGGAGCCTACATTTTATTTTAAACCATCATTATGTTGATCATATAGAGAGAGGAGATAAACCATTTTACCTCAGATCATGGCATGTCATGATCTGTACATCTTACCCTTTGATAAATATATGATGTCAGTCATGTTGTGAGCCTGTGTGTGCCCATGTGAGTATTCTTGCAGCTGAAATCACATTTATAGCAGTAATGATTTGTTTCTTTAAATCTTACACAGAACTTCTTCTAATCCTTTGAAGATAAAAAAATGAATCTTTGAGTTTCCTCAGTGTGGGAAAGTAATATGAGAAAGAAAACATGTAAGCAAGAAAAAAAATTGTCATATCTTTTCATTTCCAGCCTCTTTTGCTAAGAACTCAAGGTGTAGGTGATGCTTAGAATATTTAGAAAAAGCAACAACTTTAGTGGTAAGAATTAAGAGAGATTGGAAAGTCTATCCCAAAATATTATGAGCATCCTTTGGGTCACTGTCATGGGTTTAATTCATTGTTTCCACAAGGTTTCTACTAAAGTAAGAGAAGTTGTCCTGCGAAACCAGGGTGCACCTGGGTGGAGTTCCAGGGACGTGAGTCTGCACAGGCAGGTCAGAGACCGAAAGCATCGGGGGCAGGATGAACCTGGGGCTGAGTACACATCATGTCCCATGAGATTAGAGCCAAGTAGGCAGGAGAAAAGGCAAGAATGTTATAAGCAAGGAAGACTTTGGAACTGATGGGAAGGGAAGGGCAAGCACGCATATAAAGCTGGATGTTCCCCCAACAATTGTTGCCAAGAAGCTCATAGCCTCACATTCATTTTCTTTGGCTTCCATTTTCTTTGGCTTCAGTGTGGTTCCCTGACTGAAAAGCACGGGGCCATGCAGGACAGTTAAGGGATATATCTTTTGGGGGTCTGGTGGATGACGGACAGACCAGATGGGTGCACTCAAGCATTGTGTCTATTAAATCAGAACTATCATCTCTGGAAACATTTATTATATTCTTTATTGCAGTCTCTAATCAGTGCCTTTCAAATAGGTTGACTTTTCCATAATTTCTACAGTTCTTTTTATTCCATATTAACACTTTTAGGCATGTCAGCTGCCCAGTTAACCATATCCTGAAGCCATAGATTAGTGTATCTGTGTGAGCATTTTGATATTATTCATTTAGTCAGGATGAGGTGATGTCTTGAAGCAAAAACAAAAAACCCCTTGAAAATGACCTGTCTTGTTACTAAGGGTTTCTGTATTCTGTAAGAAAAACATTCAGACAGAAGTTTGGAATATAATGAGGTTGGGGAGAGAGAGAGAGAGAGAGAGAGACAGAGAGACAGAGAGATTGAGAGAGAGAGAGAGAGAGAGAGAGAGAGAGAGAGAAGAGTAATATCTACAAATGCAGATTTTAAATGTTACCCCCACTGTCATCTATTTTCATGCACTTAGAGAGCAACCCAACATTGACTTCTGATTTCTCGAACTTTGTTTTGGGTTGGTGAGAGAGAAGGGCCAGTGACCGATTTCTGTGGGTTCTGTCACAGACTGTTGTTTGCCTCAGCTCATTTTCCCTCCTTCCTTCTCCCTCTGCCTGAATTTTCTCCAGAACAAAGCTGGCCTTGCTTATCTTTGTCACATTCCTTTGCCAGGGGCTCCAGGCCTGTGTCCAGTCTGCTCAGGCCTTCAATGGCCTGGCTCCTGGCACTGCCTGCTGAGTCCTTACCACAGGAGATGGCTGTGTCTTCCCAGGTAGCCGCCCAATTATTTTCCAGTCTCCTTGGCCATAGGGGTTAGTGGACAGAATTGACCAGAACCCAGTGAAAGAGTGGCTGATCAGGTTTTTGGCCTAATTGGGGAAGAAAAATGCAAATGTAAGTATCAGCCTGAGTAAAAACAAAAGCTTTTAAGGTTAATAAAAATAATAGTAAAGCATGTGTGAATCTCCCACGTAATGCACAGGAACTGTTGGCATCAAATCTATTCCCATGAGAAACCTCTTCATCGAAGATTTTCTTTTGTTAAAACATTAAATGGCATATGCTACTCTCTTTACACAAGAGAATTGCCATTTTGTTTGCCATGAGATTGACTAATGGATGTAGAAAATTCCAGTAATAAACTTTCAACCCCTCATTTTGTTATTTTGTTAGAAGCTTACCTTTTGTTCTGTAATAATTGGTATTTCTCACCAGCAAAGTCCTCACTCCTCCCCATTTTACCATCCTCTTTCCTCTACCCCGCCTCCCATTTAAACTGGCCACTTTATTCTCCTATGATTTTTGCAAACTCAGGTTCTCAAAGTGATCTTTGTTTCTTCGATCTTCTCTTCCATGTTCAATTTCTCAAAAATCTGTTTTGACAATTTCTCTATCACGGAAGTCCAAACCATGGTCATATCACTTCTGGATCCTTTCCAGAAGCTTCCCTCCAACCCCAGTCTTGCATCTATTTTGAAAAAGAGGGAACGATTCCACAACCCAAATGCATGGCTCTTTTTTGTGGACTTTCTTCTGATTTTTAATAATTCCCTGGAACTCAGCTCAATTACCACATGTGATACCAGAACATCTTTGAAGATACTTTTTATACATTTTCTCCTTTGATTTTCTCAGCTGCGCGAGGTTGTGAGAAATTAAGTAATTCACCCAGAAAACATATGTCTGTTTCGTATTGGAAAGTGGACCATTACTTAAGCCTGCTAACAGTCTGATTTCTTTCTTTTACACAGTGCTGCAGTCTAATTCGGAGATTTACTCACTGTGTACACCCTTTCTTTATCTTCTGTTGTCTTTATTCTGAACCACTGGATGTTCTGGATCACCTACTCCTTTGAAGCTGCCTTCACCATTGGATAGGTTTTCTCTCAGTGTCCTTTGTGTGTCCTTTTCTTGGCTTTTGCAGAATCAGTTTTGATTATCTTGGACGTGGATGTTCATACCTGATCATGGGACAGATTGCTTTGCGATTCCATTTCATATTCTCTATTCTGATAGAAACCCCTGTCATCAAAGACGCTGCATTTGCCTCATTTCGTTATAGATACAACATACCCCTACCCTCTGGGAACAAACATCCAGGCCTTGGCTGTGGCATGCTGACTTGCTCGAAAGTTATCATCTAGTGTCTGGTTTTTTTCCTCCTAAACACATGTTCTAGACATTGTTTTTGCTTCATTTTCACCCAACATTCATGATAACAAAGCTCTGTTTTCATAGAGCACTTTTCTCCTAAAAAATTCTAACTGATTTGAACATTATCCTTCTTTGCAGTGTGCCTCTGAGGGAAGTGGGTGGCAGTATTTTTATCACTTTCTATTAAAGCCAGGGCAGAATTCACTGCACCAGGATCCCCTGGAAAGCAGAGCGATCTGGACTTAGTGAGTCTCTGCTCTATTTCATTTATTGGCCACCATAAACCTAGTCCTGGTAGAACTGTGCATAGAAGCATCTTTGCAGGCAGACTTATATATATGCATTTAAATGGCTTCCAAGAGACGTTGATTATGGAATTTGGAGTCTGAATGTAAGTGGAATTCGAAATGAGCCTGACTGGGAAATTGTTCTGAAAGAAAAACACATTCAGAACTATGAATTACATTCTACCCATCCTTAAGTCCAATTCAAGTGCCAATTTCTCTAAGAAAATAAACCCATCCTTTCCCTGGATTTTTTTCATAACCCTTTGCATGTTCTCCCTTTGTGGTATTTAAGTCACTCTACTCAATTCTGCTGTTCCTCTATGCAGAGTCCGTGCCTGCTTCACCTCTGCAAAGAGCCACTCAAAATTTTTTCTGGAATGGCACCAAAAGAATTAACCTCTATTGTGTGTCACCATTGTGGAGCCTAAAAATTCTTCCAGGGATAGCTCCGGGGTGCCCTAGGTGACAAGTAGAAGATGGTAGCCATCTGACTGTCCTTCTCACTTTGGTTCATGTTCACTACTTGACCACTGATATTGCTGGAGAATGTCTCTCTCCTTGGCCAAGCATTTGAGTATCATAACCATGGAAGGAATATCCAGCCAGCTGTTTATCAACAGAGGCTCTGGGAGACCAGCTTCAGGAGCCAAACCTGCAGGGTATTTTGCTGTGTCTTCACCTCCTTTGAATGTTTCTGCTTCCAATCGATGACAGGGTAGAGCAAGACTGGCTGGCTACTGGCCTGTTGGGAGTAGTGGGAGATTTAGACAAGCCAGGTCGTCAGAGTATCTACTGTTCTGATGAAAGGCACTTCAAGCAGAGTTGCTTGTTAAAAATAAATAATGCCAATTCCCAAGCTGCCCCTGGCTCCCTTAGATATTTCTAAGAGATGCCAATGCAGCCCACAAAACATCAGTAATGAAAAGGAAGGGAGAGCAAGTTCTTTTTGTCATAACAGTGAACTGTGAGTCATGTCTCCTAACTCATCGAGAACATACAAAGGAAGCCAATCAGTGGGGGTGCACCCTAATAGGATGTTTCTCCAGTGACTCAGGCAGGCCTGGAATGAGGAGCAGCCCAAATTCAGCCAAACAAGTATATTTTTAAATCTGGGAGGGCGCGTTTCCTGGTACAATCTGATGATGAGTCCTACACACTTACATGCTTATTTTAGCACAGCTACTGAAATGTGTGGGCACGGTCTCCACAGAGCCTGCTCCTGTGGTCATGTTTTGTTTTGTCAGTGGGGAGGGATGTTTAGTGGTTAACAGCCACTGTCAAGAATAGATTGCAGTGCAAAACTTCAGTGTAAGGAGATGAAGAATTTTTGAATGTTGTAACTTCAGCAAGACATCACATAAGAACCACTTCACAGTGACCCGTGCATTCCAAAAGCATTTTTTTTTTGAAGACCTAAGTACTAAGGATACAAAGACTGAAAAGGCAGGGTCCTGAGTCTCCAGGATCTTAGAATTCCTATGGGGAGACGCAAAAGCAGACAGAATTGGGAACTTGGCAGAGGGCGAGATGGAGACCCTTAGAAGTGTCAGCCACTAGGTAATAGGAATAAAAGCATTCCATAGAGGAGCTAACCACTGCATTGGATCTTAAAGACCTACAGGGCTTATCTCTAAGAAGGGGAATGAGCTGAGGAAGGGTGTTGAAGTCCTATGTTAAATCATATGCTCAAGTCTAGAAGTCTTGCAAATGGTATATTCGAGTTTTTCATCATTTTATTTTGTTCTCAAAATTTTGAAATTGTTTTCTCCCTGTCCTCATAAATACATTCCAGAAGTTTTATTTTTAAAAGCTTGCCCTGAAATTGGCTGATTCAGAGCTAGGCAGGGTCCACATTTATTAAGGATTTTAGACTTTATCTAGGAGATTTTAAGCAGAATGGTTTAATATTTTCACTATGAAAAGCACTAATAAAATTAAACTCTTGTTTTTGCTATATCTGTGTCTTGCTGTGGCTGTAGTTAGATTTTTAACAACCTCCTTATGGGGCCAGTGAGGAAAATGGATGCATCTTGAGGGTGGGAGACCATTTTGAAGCCTTTTGTCCTAACCTAGGAGAGCAGTGATGAGCACCTGAACCAAGACAAATGGCAGGAAAAGGAAAGGAGGAAATATGTTTAGGTTATGAAGGGGGCTGAGAGAGAAGTCAAGGCTGACCTGGATAACCAAGTAGATTCGTAGCTGAGGTGGGAAACCCAGTAAGTCTGGATAATGAGTTCAGTTTGGGTCATTTTGAGTTTGAGGTGACTAAGGGACATCCAGGTGGGACCGTGTCCAGCAAGGAACTGTTTGTCTGGAGCTCCAGGGAACTACCTGGGCTCAAAGTGGAGATTTGGCAGCTGTGAGCATGGAAGTTGCAAGACTAGAGGAGTTTTCCTAGGGCAAGAGTGAAGAGAGAGAAGAAGAGAAAGATGAAAACAGAACCTTGGGTAGAAAGAAACCCCAAAAACAAAGAACAAGTCTATGAAGGAGATGAGGGAGAGCAGGGAGATTGGGAAGAGCAGTTAACTAGTGTTTGTGGACTGTTGTCATTATGTTTTCCCCTCTAAATTCCTGATGGCTGTCAGATACTTTTGAAGGTATTCATGAGGAATCCACCTGCATGTATACATGCTAGTATAATGTTTTTCTTAGCAGGAAACATGGTGCCATATTGGATATCTTACGGTACATTCCAGTGACCATATACGATGTCCCAGTCACTTGTATGTGTAAGAGAATAGCCCTAATAACAGAAATGGTTGCTGTTTTAGAGAATTGGGAAATTTTTATAAAATGGAAGTTCCTGAGTACATTTGTCAGGGGAGAGGGAGAGAACACTTTCAAAATATCAAGAACAAAATTGAATGACCAAAACCTAAATTAAAATAACTGTCTAAAAAGAATGAGAATGCCAGTGCCTGAGTGCATTAACTTTTATATCATGTAGAAGGAAGGTCTGAGAATTTCCATCAGAATCTTTCTACTGAGGTCAAAAGCACTTTATTTTTAGTCTTATCCTTATTTGGGGTTTTCATTAAGATGTGTCCTTATCTAAAACAACCTCTTTTTGATGAGGGTTTAAAAAGAAAGACAGTGATTGAGAAAGATGGTGGCCAAGAAGCTGGAGGCCAAAATAACTCTTGCTGAATTTGGTGTAAGGCTAATTTAACTGGCGCAAAGACTGCAATTGCACAAAAATCACCCAAAAATATGCAAGGATTATATTGTATATATTGCAGGAGTTAATTATCACTTTATGTCTGCAAGATTGGGTAGGAGGAGGGGGAGTAGCAGATATTCAATATAAGAAGAACTTAGTTGATTAATGAAGGGTTAAAATATATCATTACCCAACAATTTAAGACTGAATTCTTCAGAAACACACATTCCTAAGACAGAATCTATGCATGCATCCATCCCATTGGTCCAGGAACAAGAAACCAATGTTTGGGTCCCCTGGGTGGCTCAGTTAGTTAAGCGTCCAACTCTTGGTTTCAGCTCAGGTCATGATCTCGTGGTTTGTGAGTTTGAGCCCTGCATCGGGCTCTGCAATCATAGTGCAGAGCCTGCTTGGGATTCTCTCTCTCTTCCTCTTTCTCTGCCCCTCCCCTGCTTGTGTGCTCTCTTTCTCTCAAAATAAATAAATAAATTAAAAAAAATTTTTTTTAAAGAAACCAATGTTCAATTCACCGGAATACCAATTAGTCCACAATGCTGTGTAGGATGAAAAACATAGTCTCATTAAAGCAGTAACAAGAGCTTCAATCTAATTTTATTAGTGGTTTTTAATAGTGAAAATATTTTTTTCAACGGCAAAACCAGATTCACTTCCAGGATGTGTGTATGCTCAGAACAACGAGATACATTCTGGGAGCATATACTCTAGTGAATGTGCCATGTGCTACTCAAATTTATGTTTCAAGATACCACCAAAACACTGACAGCTGGATTTTCATTTGTTTGTTTGTTTGTTTGTTTGTTTATGAGTCTGTTTCTGTGAAATAAAGAGATTCAGTCCTAACATAATCATTTTTTGGAAAAGAAATCAGAGTGGGTGGGATTTTCTTAAATGAGTAGATTTGATATAATTTGGCTCTTTATTGATGAGAGATTCTAAAATCTGAGACAGCTGGGGTAGTTATGGGTCTGTGTGTGATCAGTCAGGGTCAAAGGGGCCCAGTGGCCTTATATTGTGAACTCTGGGCAAATTCTTATATAACTGTGTAATGGTTAGGACAGCACCAGCAGCAACTATGTAGGTAAAAAGCTACTGGGGCAAGGAGACCTCTGAGTGCGTGTACTGGTTATGCATGTATTTGGTTCAGAGCATAGCCTCTGTAGGTTGATTGCCTCCAGCAAACATATTCTGGCTATGTGACTCAGACAAAGTCTCTTAGCCTCTCTGTGCATTGGTTTTCTCACCTGTGAAATAGAGATAAAAATTGAACCTGGCTCACATTTAACTCATATAATTAAATCATTTTATAATTTTAAAGCACTGAGAACAGTTGCTGGTATATATGAAGCATTATATAATTATTTGATGACCAAAAAAAAGGTCTGACTAGCTTGATTTCTTAATCTTTCAGGATATTAGCCTTTCATTCAAAGAGATAAATTTTATATCTTCTTTATTAGGATAAGGATCTATTAAGCCAACAAGCAAATCAATACCCATGAAATTAAGAGTCTACAAATTGTTGATTTCCCCCCCAGCATTGAAAGAGTAACATTTCAATGGGACTACATGTCTGCCATAGATAAATTGGCAAAATATACCAACTGCAAGAATTGCATATCCAAAAATCATCTTAGCAATAGGAAGTCTTCATTAAAATGGTGGGTCTGAGAAGAAAGAAATGGAATCCAATTTATTTTTAAATCACAGTAAAGAGGCATTGTAGAAAGTATTCACTTTCTGTTTTAAAAATCTTCCTTTGGAGGGAAATTGATAACAAGGACTCTGGACCCAAACCCTTGTTCAACTCTGGCTCTGCCTCCTGTCAGCTCTGTGAGCCAAGCCACATTGCTCGTCTGTGCCTCAGTTTTCTCATCTGTACAGTGGGGCTGATAGTAGATGCACCAACCTCATGGAATTGTTATGATAATTAAGGGAGAAAATACTTTCGAGGAGCTTAGAACAGCTGTTGGTACATGCTCACTGCAATATTCTCAAGTAAGTAACACCCTGTTCTAGGCTGGTCACCTTTTAATTTGCTGAAGCGGATTCCCCAGGTGTCTTGTTATTCAGATTATGTCCTTTTCAAGTTTTCCAGCCAGCTGTTTCTGGTTTGATAATTAATGCCTTTTCCTTTTGTTTCCCCTTTCTTGGTAAATCTCAGTCAAGTGCCTGTGTGAAGCTTGACCTTTTCCTAAATAATTAGCACAATGCTTGAGGATGTACTTCTTAGGGCCTGGTGTTCTGTTCATACACTGAGATGAGAGCCTCTCTGTCCCTCCACACAGGCCTGCCCACATAATCCTGGGCAAGAGAGAGGCGTGCTTTTTATCATGCTCTCTTGTTTAAGAGGACTGAACGGAACTATACATGAGCAAAAATATTAGCAACTTAACTCTGGTTTCGTTCACTGATATAAATCTCCATCTTCTCAGATCCCACACTGGTAAAAGCATGATTGCCTGTGGATTATTCCCTTAATATCCCCCTGTATCTCCCTTAATTCCACCCCCCAGGGCGACCGCATTGTTAACACTGTTATGCAACCCTTGAGGCCATATGTTCCTTGTGGCAGAGTCCCAGAAGGGCCCAAGACGAGCACTGTACCTAGTGTTCCTGCTCTGGGTGGCTGCATGGTAATCGAGGCAGGATGGGAATGGCAAGGGGAACTGTCCCCCCACCCCACCACCGCTCCCCACCAGGGCCTCTGTGCTGGCAGGTGACCTGCAGAGGAGGGTTACATCTCTGTAGCTTAGGAACATCATTAGATTTGGATTTCTTCCCTGTTGAATTTGTGTAATTAATTTGCCTTCTTTATAAGTTTCCTCATGGTTCTCCTAAGAGAACACCTATGCTTGGGTTTCAGAAAATTGGAGAGAAGGAGGAGGACTGGCTCCTTTTGCGGGTCAGACCATTTTAAAGCAGGGAGGGAAGCCTGAGTGGAGCCTTCCGAGTGCCCTTATCACAGCAGAAGTGCTGAGATGTGTGTTGTACAAAAGTTGGGGACATCCCTCATCCTGTTCTTTAAGCATTGCATGAAGTGGAGCATAATGGAAACCATAGGGAAGAAAAGCATGTCACCGAAGGCACAAGGAAGGATGTGCAGGCACGTGTTAATGGGAGGCTGACCATGTGAGAACCATAAAGAATGTAGAAATTACTAGAAGCTCCTGTTTCTGCAGTAGTCAGGAGGGGGAATCCAAACAGGTGAAGAAAACCAAAGGGCTGTAGAGATACAAGGGAAGAGGTAGGCAAGCAAGGCTTGAGTGGAGTGCCCTTAGCAAAGGGATAGGCTTTGGAGGACAACTCCATGGGCTCCATGAAGAGGGAACTCCAAAATTTAACATGTAAAAATACAAGCAGGGGTGGTTAATTTGATAAAGAGGTAGAAACTGTGATTGATTTTAGGGTTCCTTCACAGGCCAGAGAAGAAGGAGAGAAGGAGAGAAGTAGGGTCAGATTGACAAGTGCTGAATGACTTGCTAAAGCAAGTGCACTTTATACAAACAGCTACATGTAATCACTGAGATTTTAAGGGGACTCATCGACTGAGTAACAGAGACGAGAAAGAATGGTATGAGGAGCAAGCCTTGGCATGTCCCCTTCCCTGAATTTTGCATTTATTGAATTCAGGGTTACTTATTTTCAGCCCCTTTCACCAGCTCTCTAGCTCTGGCTAAGGCTCTGAGGCTCAGGTCAAGGTGTAATCCATGGTCACGCAATGGTGTGCCTGGTTCTTGCTGGACTTTCACTGAGGCACGTCCCAGCTGCTCCTGTATCTCCCTCTATCCCAGCATAACCTTTGTCCATCTCACATGGTTGGACAGCAATTATTTATATCCATGCTAAATTTGCTATGTGACAGTCTCTTAATGTGCCGCTTCTCAGAATAATTTTCCTTATAAAGGAAGTTTTAACAAAGGCATGCAGAAATTTGCTTCTTGAATATACTCTTCTTTGCCCTGCCTTGGATTACTTACCATTCAACCAGAATTTTCCTCCTTCCCAATCCTCCACTGCATCTTTCCAAAGCTTGAGCCACACCATCCCCAGAAGGTAGGTAAAACATATTTAGCAAGGTAAGTATGCTTTGCCCTTGGTTTCTGCATCGCTAACTCACGCCACAAACTTGATACTCCTTTCCAGAGAATTAATTTTTCTTTGCTCTTTTTTTTCCTTTCTGGGTCAAGAAAAAGCCCTTTCATAGACCTGTAAGTGGATCCAGAAATGATTATTTTGCCAATAGATAAGGCAATAAGGTGTCAAGGACCCAGATTCCCTTTTCCTGCATGTCTTAGTTGTTTCACCAGAGGACAAAGGAAAAGCGCATGCAGAGCATATCAGCAAGACCATTTTTTAATTATAAGCAAACTTTCAGGGGTCACTTAGCTCTTATCAGAAATCTTGATTTAATGGAATTTCTGTGCATATTTTCTTTTTGTTAAATGTCTTGCAAGATGACAGTGGTACTGCCGCTCTCTAACTTTCCACAGGAACTGAGTACCTTCATGAAGGGAGATTAAAATAAGATTTAAAAATAAATAAGATTTCACCACAAGCTAACCCTTGTATTCAATTCAACGTTTGGAGGGAAGAATTACACGCCATATCTGTACTCTGCACAAGGCTTTATGATTAACATTTATTGAGTGCTTATTATATGCCAGGCACTTTGCTGAGTGTTTTATGGGCATCCTCTCACTATATCTTCATGCAGTTCTACAAGCTATGAGTTGCTGTTATTGTCATCATAATAAAGGACTCAGAGACATTAAAGAGCTAGTTGGGATATAGAGTGAAGGTGCAGAGGGAGAATTCTAGCCCTAGTCCTAACTCCAGAACTGACATTCCTAGCTACTTAGCTCTAAAGGTCTTATCTGGTTTGCCACTTGTCCTTAATGCACTCAAATATCAAATAAGTAGATTCCAGAATAACAGGAATCTTCCAAGTACCTGATTTTTAATTCCATCAAATAGAGAAAGAGTAGAATAAGAAAGGAGAAGGGAAGGTGTTACTTTATCATGCTGAGGTCTCCAATGCTGAGGTCTTCAATGGGGTCTCCAAAGAATTAGATGATCTGATTCCTGCCTACTCCTTCAGCCTCATCTATTACTCATCTATCGTTGCTCATGAGGTCAAGGTCATATACCTAATGAGTGGCAGAGCCAGGATCCAAGCTTAGACAGATTGGCTCCAGGGCTATGCTCTTAACCACCTTGCTAGTTGACTGGATGGATAACAGGTGGACATGGACATGGACACATGGGTGGAAGGAAGGAAGGAGGGAAGAAAAGGAAGGAAGGAAGGAAGGAAGGAAAGAAAGAAGGAAAGAAGGAAGGAGGGAAGAAAAGGAAGGAAGGAAGGTAGATCTATAAATGAATGGGTGAGGGAAGGAACCAGCCAAACCTGTTATAGCTTTTCCATCAGCATCTGCACTACTCTTCAGTGAGGTCAGGATCTGCATTTGCAAAAGATACTGCAAGTATATACTTACCTATCCAACAGATGACATTATACTGAAGTCTGGGTGTAGAGAGGTATACCTGACCAACTTTAGAAGCTAATAACACTTAGGTAATTGGACTAGGATGCCTAAACAGACAGGCTATGTGCTTTTTTATCCAGCTAGTCAAGCTAGCTAGGTAAAGTGCCAAATCCCAGCTTCCAGAGGTAATGAGCAGGGCAAACACAGCACTACTTTTGATAAGCCCATCTAAGTCATCTGCAGTAGTTTTATCCTGTCTAAAAGTTATCGTCCCTTGCTGATCACCTAGAAAGCTCATATTCTACTTTTTAAAGTTAACTTTTTATGTGTCACTTAAATGCATAGAAGTGTTCAAATCCTAAAAGCACAGCACAGCTCAATGAATTTTCCAACCACCAACTAATCAGTTAGCTAATTGCTATCTAGATCAAGATAGAATTATACAACCATCAGAGACCCTTCTGGGTTGCCCCCTCCCCCATTTCCTCCCCTTCTCAAAAGAAAAATAACCTCTTTCCACTACCATAGATGAATTTTGCCTGTTTTGAGCTTTAGATAAATAGGATCATATAGTATGTTCACTTTTGTAATGTTCAACATTATGTTTTCATTCATGTTATTGTGGATAGTATAATTAAAAAATTATTTCTTTGTGGTAAATATGCTGCTGTAGGAATAGGCTATAATTTATCTAATCTCTTGGACATTTGGGTTGTTTCAAGTTTCAGGCTATAGCAAATAGTGCTGCTCTGAAATTTCATGTGCATTTCTTTTGGGGCACGTATGTATGCATTTCTATTGTGTTTATATGTTTGGAGAGAATTGCTGTGTCATAGAATATGAAATTTTACCTTAACTAAATATTACTAAACTGGTTTTCAAAGTGGTTGAACCACTTTACACTTGTATCAACAGTGTATGAGAATTCCACTTGCTCCACATTTTATCCACGCTTAGTATTTTCTACCTTTTCATTATAGCCATTCTGGTGGATGTTTGGAAGTTTATTTATTATGTGTACATTTTCCTGATGACTCAAAAAGCTGAGCACTTTTTTGTATGTTTATTGGCCACTTAGATATCCTATTGCGTGGAGTGCCTGTTTACATCTTGCCCATTTTTTCAGTTGGGTTGTCTGTCTTTTTCTTACTGACTTACAGGGGTATTTATATATCATGGATATCAGGTCTTTGTCAGATAATGTTGCAAATGTTCTCCTACTCTGTGGTTGCCATCCTACTGTATCTTTTGATAAATAGAAGTCTTTGATTTTAATATAATCCAGGGGCACCTGGGTGGCTCAGTTGGTTAAGCGTCTGACTTCGGCTCAGGTCATGATCTCATGGCTTGTGGGTTTGAGCCCCATGTAGGGCTCTGTGCTGACAGCTCAGAGGCTGGAGCTTGCTTCAGATTCTGTCTCCCTCTCTCTCTGCCCCTCCCCTGCTCACGCTCTGTCTCTCAAAAATAAATAAGCACTAAAAAATTTTAAAATATATATATATCTATAATCCAATCAAACTTTTTCATTCAGAATAATGGGTTTGTTTTTTTTTTTTTTTTTTGGTCCCGTTTAAGAAAACTTGGCTCACCTCAAGGTCATGAATGTATTCCCCTATATTATATAGAAGATTCATTGTTTTTCCTTTCACATTCAGAACTGTAATCCATTTAGAGTTTATTGTTATAGACAGTGTGAGGTAGCGAATCATAATTATTTTTTTTCCAGATGCATATACAATTGGCCCAGCACAAGCATTTGAAAATCCACTGTAGTGTCCACTTTTTCATAAATCTAATGTCTGTATATACAGATCTGTTATCTGAACTCACTATTCTATTCCATTGTTCTGTTTTTCCATCCATAGACTAACATCAAGCTGTTTTAATTACTGTAGCTTTATAATGTCTTTGCATCTGAAAGTGTAATTTCTCCAAACTGGTCATTTTAGCTACGAACAATAATAATTATTTTGCTATTAAAACTGGTAACAACTGGCATTTATTAAGTGCTCATTTTATCCCAGTTAATATATGAATCATGTATCACTATACATTTAATCCTTGAAGCAATCTGATGAGATAGGAGGCATTGCCTTCTTGTAATGAGGAAATTGGGGTCTAGAGGAAGTAGAAGTTGATCAAGGTCACGTTGCTACTAAGCAGTGACACCAAGTTTTACACCCCGGCCAACCTTGCTCCAGAGTTTCTGCTCTTTTGTTAACACACACTGCATTGCCTGGAATGTGGCCTCAGGTCCTTCTTGCTGAATTAGCTGTCTTTTGGTGCTAGAGTCTGATTTTCAGTCAGTTATTTTTTTTCTCTCTCTCCATGTCCTTAAAAAACGCCCATAGGGAAGGTGAACAATGAAGCATTGGATTAGCTACTGTGTGTCTTTTTCAGTGTGGATTTCATACTATTTTTAGGCATGATAGAGGAGAGAAAAGAATATCTAGAGTTCTGTTAAACCAGGCTTCAGGAGCTGGAAAGAGCTGAGCGGGTTTCAAGCCTCTGATCCCCTGTCCTGAAATAGTGGGGGTGTTAGCTTCTATATTGATGGAACTCAGCAGCAGTTGGGGAACTTCAGATTCTTTGCCCTTACTCTCCTTTATTCACCTCTCCCTCCTACAAAAGGTTCTGAACTCTCAGCATCTTCCCACACAGTACCAAAACCCCAAAACCAAGCCATTACAGAATACCAGGTCTAAAAATAGAAAACTCAAAGGCTACAGGGGTAAGAATTTCTGCAAAGGCATAAAGGTAGGATACATTTGCATCTGAGAATTCATAAATACATTATCTAGACTGACCCTAGAGCTACAAATAGATCTGATTTGAATTTTCATGCTGTGGACAGCTAGTAAGATCGTATAACTGCTCTGGCAGCTTTGAGGTATTAAACGCTTTTGTGTATATATGATTTATCCCCTTCTTCCTGCAGCTCATAATTTTAAAACAAAATGCATTTTGTGTTAAGCCAGTGCTTATTTCTTTATTTGGTAAAAATAGTCAAATTTTGCCTAGTGCTTCCCAAATCTGGGTCCCTCTGGTACCTGCAAATGGGTTCACAGGCTCTCTTAGCATAACGAGCATCATAGAAAGCATGGACCAGAGCTTTTTGCCATCTCAAAAATTATATTTATCTTACAAAGTTCCTATGAAATAGCAGAAATTTTGTGCATTTGCCTGTGTCATCTTGTCATTCTATCTTTAGTCAGGTAATTTTCTTATGTAATGGTCTGCATTCAGTGATATTAATAGGCTGAAAGAGTTTAAAAACATCTAACAATTTTCTTATGAAAAAAGAGTTAAGCACTAGTTCATCAAAAATTTCCGAAGCCTAGCAAATGCCATTTTGATGCCTTAACACCTTAAATGAAATGTGTAGCCATCCTGTCATTCAAGGAAATAATAATTTTGGAAATAATTCTAAGTTCAGTGCAGCTGCAGTCTGCAAGTTGTATAGTTGTTGTTGGACATTAGGGAGTTGAAAATACATTATCTGGAGTGCGTGCGTGCGTGTGTGTGTGTGTGTCAGTGTAGGTGTAGTTTTAGAATTTTAGTCTTGGCGGGAACTTTACCAGCCCATTTCATTCACAGGTAAAATCTCGGAACCCAGGGAGCTAAGATGACCTTCTGGAGGTTACGAGCAGCACTAAAACCCATTCTCTGTATTCATCTTTTATTGCTTACTTGTTATACTGTGGTATCCCGTGTCCATCGAGACTCCAGTAACAATACCTGCCTCATGAGTCTCACATTATCCAATGGACAATAGGAACAAATCTACTTTGAAAGGCAAAGTGTGACAAAAGTGTGTGCAGCATTCTTATTTTTATTTTTAAAACTTATGTGCATGTGCATGTGCAATTATAGCTGCTTTCAAAGCTGGCCTATTTATAAATGATTTAGATGTCGGCAAATTAATAAGAACCCATTTTACTCTCAGCCCTGAAAACACCTTAATATTCCAGATTTAAAAGACCATTAAGTTGATTCTTTTTTACAAAGTAGAATCTCATTGTGTTAAAAATAGTGTGCTTGAAAACAATTTGGTTTTTAAAAAGTCTTACTATTTTTGTCCCATTGAAAGTTTCTCTCTAAATTTCATTTATAAAATCATTGCCTAGTAACTAAATATTTTTTTCTTTAGTGTTTTTATTTTAAAAAACAACAGTAATAAGCCTCACCCTCTGTGTGTTTGTTTGTTTGTTTAAACCTCTGAATGAAGGACTCCATTATTGAGACCCGGGCCATCCCTACACACTGGTGCAAGCCCACACTTCTCAGTGGGATGGCCTGGCCCAGGGTCACGTGATATCCAATGAGCTTCATCATTCTGTTGATTCACACCTGCCCTGAGTTTTCTTCTTGTAGTCCCTGTTTCCACTGAATCCTCACAGCAAACTAATGGAGTTTATACTGTTGTCGCCCCCCAGTTAACAGATGAAAAGCCTGAGGTATGAATAGGTGAAATGATTTGCCCAGGTGACTCAGCAGTCATGACAGAATCAGGATTTGAACTTGGTGGTCTGGCTTCCAGCATCTTCTCCCCCTTTCTGCAAGGGGCAGCCCAATTTGCATTTCTCACTACTCTTAACGACAAAGTAAGAGAGGAAAGCAGATCAGGCAATCTGGATGGGTTCTTCCTGCTTGATGATCCTCCGTCTTGAATATCTGCAATTTGAATGTTAGAAGGAAAACATATTAGTATTTAATGCTTTATGCTCACCTCTCATATTGGAACACCCTTAAAACAAGGAGTCTTGAATCCCAAAATACATCAGAATCTTTTCCTTGTTCCCTGTGTAACATGTCAAGGAACAAATTGTTTTTGATTTATTTTCATTAAAGTGCAGTTGACACACACAATATTATATTAATTTCAGATGTACAACATAGTGATTCAACATTTGTATACATTGCAAAGTGATCACTGCGATAAATCTAGCTACCATCTGTCACCGTACAAAGTTGTGACATATTATTAACTGTATGCCCTATGATGTACATTGCATCCCCAAGCCTTATTTATTTTATAATTGGGAGCTGTTGGCCCATTCCTCACTGCAAGGGATGAGTCTTTTCAAGAAGTATAGGATGGGGGCACCTTGGTGGCTCTGTTGATTGAGCATCTGACTTCAGCTTAGGTCATGGTCTCAAAGTTTGTTAGCTGGAACCCCAAATCAGTCTTGTTGCTATCAGTGCAGAGCCCACTTTGGGTCTTCTGTCCCCCTCTGTATGCCCCTCCCCTGCTGTGCTCTCTCTCTCTCAAAAATAAATATACATTAAAAATTTTAACAAAAAGTATTGGATTATGGCAAGCCAGTGTCTTCTTGTGGAGGATGCAGACACTGTCTCTGGTGAGAGAAAGCTGGGTTTGATTCCACCCCCTATCACCGCAGGTTACTTAATTTCACTGCTGTCACTGTTCTCCTCTGTGAAATATGGGTGATAACAGTGACCTTGTTGTTATTGAGGATTCAGAGTTAGGGCAGGTAAAGCTCTTACAACAATGGCCAGCATATAACTTTAGGTAATTGCTGGCGAGTGCCTTTCTTCTATTTCAGCTCCCCCATGATATGTCCATTTAAGTTGTGTTTTCCAGTGCTGCCTCTCCTGACTAGGAACATGGACATGACTGCTAGTCAGTCTGGAGAATCACTCCTGCAGGGAATGTGTTCTGATGCTAACTTGACCCTGCTGTTAGCAATGGGTGTCTTGTCTCAGTGTTCTTTAGTCACTAAGGCCTGTGGTTTCAAAACACAAAAGACAAAGGAAAATAGAGTACCTTCTTCAGGATCCTTACTGTGTGGCTCCCATTCACCCAGCCTCTACCACTTACCCCTTGCTTCCTCCCTCGCTGGAATGGAGAGGGAATTGTGCCCTAATGCATTGACTTCAGGGGTCTGGTCCTCTGCCCGTGGACAATCTCACTGCTTCCTGTACTTGATTTTTAAAAAAAAATGTTTATCTATTTTTGAGAGGTGGGGAGGAGGGGCAGAGATAGAGGGAGAAAGACAATCCCAAGCAGGCTCAGCGCTGTTAGTGCCAAGCCTGATATTGGGCTTGAACCCATGAATCTCGAGATCATGACCTGAGTCGAAATCAAGAGCAGGACGTTTAACCTCTGAGCCACCCAGGTGCCCCTCCTGTACTATTTAATAAACATTAGCAGCATTTCTTATATTACCAGCTTAAAAGAACCTATGAGACTTGGATATTATTTGGATATTTAAAGGAGAGGATGGAAACTTCGACTTACTGTGTGTCAAGGCCCAGCCTCTGCCAGACACTTCACCCTCTATAGCCCTAGGAGGTAACTAGTAGCGTGTCCATCCTACTGATGAGGAAGCCAGGAAGAGAGGTGTTTATATCACCAACCCTAGTGAGAATTCAAATCAACACTCACCTGATTCTGAAATTTATATTCTTTTCATAATGGAACACAGTGGGAAAGAGTCAGGTGCTATTTTTCTCTGGAGCTGGTGTTGATTGGCCAGTGTTGATGGGTGCGTGTACACTCAGCATGTGACATTTCAGCTTCAGGATCTGAACATCCTATAGGATTTTGACCTTATCAACAAGAATGATTGGTTGGTCCCAACCCCTCCCTACCAGTAGGACGCCAAAGATCATTCACCAGATTTTTCTTCTTCCTTATCTCCTAGAAATGTTAAAGTCTTTAAGAAGCCATATAGTACAGTGATAATGATGATAAAAATAATACTTAATAGCCACCATTTACTAAACCTATCTATGTGCTAGGTATCTTATCACATATTTTATAAACATACTCTAATTTGACGCTTATAAATCTTATAAGGTCATATATTTTACCAACTCAGGGAGTTTCATTGAGGCTACATCGTATGCTAGGGAGCATTAAATTTGGTCTTTGAATGTAGTTCTGTTTGACTGTAACCATTATACCATCCTGCCTCCTCATTCTTCCTTTCTCCCTGGCCTCCAGTAATCTTGAGCATGTGTTCTCTTATGCTAATATCCATGTGCTTACATGAGTTTAGGTTCCCATATCAGTAATTTCATGTGTCTGAGAGTAATAGAAAGCCTGGAAACAGTGACTTAAATCATATACAAGGAATTCCTTAGGAGTTCATTCAGTTCAGAGTTGGTGTGGTGATTCCACAGTGCAATCGAGAGCTCCTTCTAACCCTCTAAGGCATAGGCCTCATTTTTATGCTGACAGAATGGCTGCAGGAGCCCAAGTCCTGACTGGACATGAAGCTGTGTCCTGAAACTGAAGAAGTTGAGGTGTAAAGGCAAAAGCAAAAGGAACAAGCCAGTCAAGTGTCCTTCCTCTTGTAAATGTCTTTCCTGGAAACTCTATCCAGACTTTCCCTGTATCTCTCATTGGTTATGTTTGGGTCATAATGGTCACTCTTAGTTATAAGAGAGACTGGAAATGTACTTTTTTTAGGTGGGTGCGTTGTTGCAATGAGACGAATTGGGGTTTGTTAACATGGAACCCAACCTGTTAATTTCTTGAAGTAGGTCAAATAAATTCATCCAGCGTGACTCATCCCCGGGGACTGACTATCTAGGGGAAACTTGGTGCATTCTAGAGGCTGAGAATATCTTGAGCAGATGAAAGAGTTGGATGAGTAGAAGCTAGAACCAGGTAGAATACATCTTGGGTATTCAAGAGAGTTGTGGGGAGTACAGCTTGACCCAACCCAGGGAAAGGAGAGGTAAGGTCCAGAATAGGAGTGTGACCTGGTGATTTGAATCTAACTCTACTTGAATCAGGACCAAAGCAGAGAAATCCTAGGCTCCAAATATACCCTAAATGTTAATAGTTAAGGTGATGTCACTTGTAAGATTTTACTTCATAAATATCTTCCATGGATATAAAAGCAGTACTTACATATTTGTATTGCTGGGGGAGGCGCAATAGAGGCAGAGTTAATTGGGAAATAGAATGAGGAAATGAGAACAACAGATAATGATGGGCTTTGATTATGGCAGTTGGAATCCCAGCTCCACGATTTGCAAGCCTTGTGACCTGTGACCTTGGACAAGTCACCTGACATTTCTAACTCTCTTATTTCTTTTTTCTCCTCCCTACCCATCTAACTCTCCTATTTCTAATTTAAAAAAAAAAAGAAATTGATAATATCTTCCTTATGTGCTTGTTGTAACAACTGACAACAATGTAGATCTAGTGCTGTGGCAGTGGTATGGCTGTTGAATGGCAGTGGACGCTGTTGGTACTGTCACATTGCCAGATGTTGTCCATCAGCAGGTGCTGGCCGTACACTTGCTGTGAGCCCCACTGGACTGGGGGGTCAAGATCCTGGTTTCTGTTGAAGGAGCAGTGCAAGAAGATGTGGGAGAGTGGGTGGAGAAGTTAATTTTCAAAGCAGCAGTCATAAGGAAATGTTCTGGGCTCTTGTCAACGAAGGCAGGAAGCCTGCTGGGTCAACTAAACCGCAGGTTTCAAATGCTCATTTGGGGCCACCTAAAGAAAGCTAATGATGGAAGGTTTAATTTCTCCAAGATTTCCCTTCCTTATATATAAAATCGGGATAAGCATCACACCTACCTCCCAGGTTGTTGTGATGAGAATACCAGTGGAGCCCCTGGTGCATTATATGCACCCAATAAATATTCTCTATTATTAATGATGTTCCTTCCCTCCCTCTTCGCCTAAGCAAGTGCAGGGTTTGTTGGTCTCCATTTTGTCTGGTTATCTCAGCTTCAGTAATCCCATAAAAACTTTAACTAGGGCATAAAGTACACATAATCACACTGGGCCCAAAAGATACTGTGATAATGTGATTAATAATGAGTTCTTGGATGGCAGTAGTATTTTAGAGTGCTTCTGTGGACTTGTAAATTCCATTGGCTTCAGTGCTTAGGAAAGTGAGACTGACAGCTCATTGCCCAGGGCAGCAAACACACTATCCACCTGTGTTTACATTCCAAGTTCTTTAAATAGCTTTGTATCCCAGGTCAGAACTTCACTCTTGCCATTTTTCTGCCAGTAACACAGGCTGGGGGGTTGGGGTGACATATGTTCTCGCTGCTAATTTCTGAGATGTGAACAGGTTTGACTAGGAGCTGGGGGGAAATCAAAGAGCAACCCGTGTTCCTGGAAATGATATGCTGGCACAACATTCATTATCATCACCACCACCTTGCTCCATGTTGATGACAACTTTTATCCTTTCAAAGCACTTTCCCATGAGTCATGTCATTTGATCCTCTCTGAAACTGATGGAGAAGGACAAGGAGATTTCATTTCCATTTTTCAGTTAAGAAAATCAAGACTCATGGGGCGCCTGGATGGCTCAGTCGGTTAAGTGTCTGACTCTTGATCTTGGCTCAGATCATGACCTCATGGTTGGTGAGATAGAGCCCTGCATTGGGCTCCATGCTGACGGCTCGGGAGCCTGCTTGGAATTCTTTCTCCTTCTCTCTCTTTCCCTCCCCTGCTTGCTGAGTATTCTCTCTTTTACTCTCTCAGAATAAGTAAATAAACATTAAAAAGAAAAGAAAAGAAAATTGAGGCTCAGAAAGGTAAAGTGACTTGATCCTGATTGGCATGGGCTGGCCTTGAACCCACATCTTCTGCCCTTAGACCCAAACCTTTTCCACATGACTGCACATTGCTGCTAGCCTGTGCCCTTACCTTTTCTGGAAGAAAATAGCCTCTATGTAGCTTCATATCTACCTTTATAAAGGTCTGGAATTCACTAAGATAGAAGAGCTTGGGACATAATAGCTGTGGCCTTGCCTGAGCAGAGTGTGTTTGCTTAGGTTTGATTAGGGTTCAATTGCTGGGGCCTGCACCAGACGAGTCTCTCCAAGTAGAATCAACCACATGGCAGGCACAGGGCTTACTCCAAGTACAGAAGATCTTCGCTGTAAACCCCGCTTCTGCCCTCTACCCCCTCCTCTCCCAGGATTCCAGAGCTTGAAATTCCACCATTTGGAACCATGAAGACTAACTGGCTTTTAAAGAGATTCTGATTCAAATAGGAACTATTTCACTACACATAACAGCTTATATTAAAAAAAGAAGAAACTTAGGGTACTGTTTTGGGGGGAATCACAAAATCTAGTGCTTTCTAGTATCCTCATCCATAAGGCATGAACCATAAGAGACATTGTAAAGATCAAATGAGATGTATGTAAAAGGACTCAAAAATGTAAGCTTGACAGCAAGCAGGGAAGAAGGGGGTGGCCTGGGTACCGTTCTGGGAAGGAGGAGAGAAGTAGGCACAGCTCGAGCTCAGAGCACCGGGTCTGACATGCAGAAACTCTGCAATGGGGAGGCAGGAAGGCAGTCTGGCTGATTTCACAGTTTGGTCCAGGACTGGACCATTCGCGGCCTTCAGAGCCATTTGGGTTGCTTTGACCTCCAGCCATCTGTGTCTGGGAATGTAAAACAAATGGTTAATGGCATCAGATGGTATATGATCTCAAATGTCCCCCTGCTTACTGCCATAAGAACGAAAAGAGCTCCCTGGAGAAATAATCGAGGATGCTATTTTCAAAGTTGTAATTAATCGTGTGCTTGGGAAAGCTCATCCTCTGCCAGTGATTCTGGTGAGAAAGGAGAAATTAAGAGTGATGGAGCTATGACTGAAAAGGCAGTTTGAATCATCTTTATAACATCAAACAGGCAGATACGGAGCCCGTATCCAACACCAGGGATCCTGGAACAAAAGATATAAGGGTCATGTCATGGGGTGGGTTAGGAGCTGACTTCCTTCCATCAAAATATGTCCCTCTGGATAGGTCTGACCATCTGATCTTCAACGTCACAGTTGCCTAGAGACTATCATTAGGTTCCTTTTTCAAAATGCCTTACTTCCATTGTGGCTTGAGCCAAATGTGCTTCCTGTCATCTCTCTTTGGGACACCCATGTGTCGTTGTGTTCCATCATTTCACTCTGCAGACTTTCTCTCTTATTTCCCTTCTCTTTCTTCCAGCTAGTGAGACCTGCAACGACTTCCACCCAATGTTCTTCACCCATGACAGATCCTTTGAGGAATTTTTCTGCATCTGTATCCAGCTACTGAACAAGACATGGAAGGAAATGAGGGCAACTTCTGAAGACTTCAATAAGGTAAGGTGAAACTGAGGCAGAGGCAGTGGCTTTCTTTGTCTCCCAAGGAACCTCGCCTTTGCAGGATTCCTTAGCTGCGTGCGGAAGGCAGATCGGGAGAATGGGGATGACTGTGATTTTAGGTTGCTTTGCAAATGGAGAAAGAAAGACATATCTGTATAGGTGGGAAGCTTGTGTTGGTGATGTTCTCATCTGTCTAGGGATAAGCTTGGAGCAGCTTTGTTACTTTTGGCTAACTAAACTGGGGCCACCAGCAGAGACCCTTTTTTGAAAAATATTGTCTAAATTAACTTTTTCTGGCATGAGTCCAGATTCCTTGTTATTGCAACACCCACTGGATGTCCCTCTCTTCCCCCCCACGACCCATGCAGGAGAAAGAATGAGATCCGGAAAGCTGCTCTGTCTAGGTAACTCTTGGTTTCTTTGTGGATTATGGATGTGTTGAGGTAATCTGTCCTTTGCTCTGTCAAAAAGTGTTTATATTAAAATGCAAAATCTCTTTCAGGGAGTTGAGTAAGTTTATATGGAACATGCTTTAGTTTATAGAAAGCATTTGATTCTTTGAACGGACATCTTCTTTGGTTTTCTGTAAGAGTATAAATTTCCCATTTCTGTTTGTGAGTGAATGTTGGGTGCCAAGAAGAGCGTTGGCCAACTTAGAAAAGGCAGAAGTATCATGTAAACTTTTCATGATTAACAAAAGTTTTATCCTTAGATGAAGGCCTTGTTACCAATAATCACATGGCTAATAATAACTGATGGTTGAGACAGGTGTATTCAGGACAGGTGTATTGGGAGAAGTCTTCAATACTTTTAATTTGCTACTGTTTATGGATCTGGGTTTGCTTGGCTCCATCATCCATACCTGCTAACCCAGGACTGGGGACATAACTGTTATTGCTAAGAGTCGAGGGGTTTGACCTCACAGTCATCTGGTGGGGCCTTCATAGCTTGTGCTTGGGTATAACCTAATATCAGAATTCCAATGGTACTTGATGTTCTTATTAGTCTTTGCCTCCCTGCCACCTTTCCTCTGAACTTGTAGCCCATTCCTTCTTTACCACCAAATTTCTGTTTTGTGGCAGCTTGAACTGAAAAGAAAGAAAACCACGAAAAGGAAATAGCACTCTTTGCCGAGCCTCAGTTAGGTGCTAACCTGACTGTCTCCATCAGCATAATGATCTTACCTGCATCTGGAGCAGACAAATGCCATTCTATCTTGGTCACCTTGGGCCATCTATTTAATTCATTGAAATAGGCCCCAGTGACGCCCCTCCATGGAGAGCCCTGATGTGTAATCTGCAACTAGAGCCGCCAAGGGTCTGAGCAGCGATGTGCAGGCACAGGTATGATTGAAGAAGGGAGGTGAAGGAAAGAAACCCAGTAATTCTGCAGCCCCTAAGTGCACTTCACTTGATTATGAGGGACTCTGCAATTCAGGTACAAATCATCCCCTGGAAAGAGGAATGAAGGAGCAGGGTTTGTACAATCAAGGCAAAACAAAAAACAAAAAAAACAATGGAGAGTTAAATAGTCTCTGAAATGGCCAAGGCCACTTTTCCCCTAGATCAGAGCAACTCCTCATGTACTACAGTGTTTCTGAAAGCTGTCTGGGCCTCAGCTTCTACGTTCATGGGCTGCCTGTCCCTTCAGGAGAAGGGAGTCTCACTGGCTCTCCTGTGTTCCAGCATCAAGTGTCTGCTTTTTTTTTCTTCTTTTTTTAAAGTTATTTATTTATTTATTTAAAATTTTTTTTAACATTTATTTATTTTGAGAGATAGAGAGACACAACATGAGCAAGGGAGGGCAGAGAGAGAGGGAGACACAGAATCCAAAGCAGGCTCCAGGCTCCAAGCTGTCACCCCAGAGCCTGACACGGGGCTCGAACTCATGAACCGCAAGATCATGACCTGAGCCAAAGTCGGCCGTTTAACGGACTGAGCCACCCAGGAGCCCCTAAGGTTTTATTTATTTTTGAGAGAGAGACAGAGCATGAGCAGGAGAGGGGCAGAGAGAGAGCGAGAAAGAGAGGGAGCCCAAACAGGCTCCATGCTGTCAGTGCAGAGCCCAACATGGGGCTCGATCTCAGGAACATGAGCGATCATGACCTGAGCCAAAATCAAGAGTTGGACCCCGGCACCCTGTCTGTCTGCTTTCAGAGAGGATTTCATTCACCCTGCTTCTTCTGAATTACAGAAATTGTCATTTTTGTAAATGATAATGATATAAATATTGTTGTTGTTGATATACGCACAGATAAGGTATTTGGAAAATATTTCCAAATTCCTGAAGAAGAATCACTCAAGATGGTTAGCACTTAGATGCTTAAATCCTACAGAACACGTAGTTGACAAAATGAAACCCCAAGAATACATTGTTAGCAAAGGTGACCAGAGGCCTCCGTCTGGAGGAGGTGAGCATGGCTCTCAGGTCTGTGTGTTTCATCATGGCCATGTGCTTGGGTCAGTGCTAATGATATCCTGCCTGTGCAGGGTGAGGTCCCCAAAGTGTCACTCTGAAACTTTTTTTATAATTAACTGATGTGGCTGTAAGAACTGTCTTCAGCAAGATGTAAGGGCCAGGTTCGGAGGATAGTTTTTTATCGTGGCCGTAGTGCCATCTTTTTGCATCATCTACCAATCACACAGGTGCTGCCAGGTAGCGACGGTAGTGTATGGCTGTGAGTGGGCAGCTGGAAGCCTGAGAGGAAGAGGGTCTCATCCTATGTATACATGTCCATTGGTCAAGAGCGGATACCAGCAATGGAAATGACCAGGGATTTAAATTTTCGATATTAAATAGTTTTGCTTTTTTGCTTTTATTCTTGTTAGTTTTTTTGCTTTTTTCTTTTTAGTTTTGCTTTTTAGTTTGCTTTTTTCTTTTTATGTTTGCTTTTTTCTTGTTAGTATTACACATGCCTTCATTTGTAAACAGAAAAGTGTATCAGCTATATACTCTTCTATCATGTGTGTACTAGTTTTCTATCATTGCTGCAACAAATTGCTGTAGACTTTGTAGTTTAAAGAACACAAATGTACCATCCTATAGTTCTGTAGGTCAGAAGCCCGATGTGGGATTCATGGGTTAAAATCAAGGAGTCAGCTGAGCTGTGTTCCTTTCTGGCTGCTCTGGGGGGAATCCATCTCCTAGCATTTTCCATGTTCTAGAAGCCAACCTATATTCCTTGGCTTGTGGCCCTTTTTTATCTTCAAAGCCAGCCAACCGCCGATCCTGTCCTTCCCACGTCACACTTTGTCACTCTGATCCCTCTTTGGCTTGGGTCTTTCACTCCTATGGACCCTTGTGATTACATCGGACCCCCTTGATAATCCAGGATAATCTTCCCTATTTTAAGGTCAGCTGATTAGGAGCCTCAAATCCATCTGCAACCTGAATTCCCCTTTGTCACATAAGGTAATATATTCTCAGGTTCTGGGGATTGGAACATGGACATCAGTGCAGGGGAAGGGGGACATTTTTCTGCCTACCACAATAGATGTTTAATTTATAGGTATGTTAAATTTGTATCTGTATTTGCACGTATCAATTTAAAATATTGAAACATAGACTGATGAGCCTTTTGTTGTTGTTGTTCTATTTGCTGGTAGAACAGCATAATATCAGTCAGTTCTGGTTGCTCAAGTACAGATTTAACTGTGTCCCTTTTCTTTTGTCTCTGTTCTGCCTCTACCAGCCTTATGAAAAGAGATGGGCTCTGTATGAGGGCCTCTAGGTCAGTGTCTTCCTGATTTTTTTCCTGCTGCTTGTCTACCAGCCACTGCTCTGCTTTGCCAGATAATAAGTTGGAAAAGAGAGAAGAAGGGCTGACATTCTGAACAGCTCACTTTTCTTCTTATTATTAACTTGGTAGCAGAAGCTATTGAATTCAGGAACACACATAGATTTGGTGTTATTGGTAGGTTTAATGTTTTTCTTGTTTCCAAAGATTGCCCAAATGCGAATTCCAAATATCTTTAAAAAGCCCATCATGAGACACACTTCTTTTGAACTTTCTTGGCCACTGTCTCAGACCGTTGCCACTTTGCACTGAGGCATGGACGGCAGATTTGCTTGTCGACCTGTGACCCGTGGTTCTATAAGAAGGACTTAGCTATCTGCCTTCTTTAGCTCATTACCAGAGAAGCAATATCCCTCAATCCAAAATTCTGATTTTTCAAACAATACTAGATTCCAGCAGATTCAGGAATTTCTCCTACAACCCGCCTTGCTTGGGACACTAGCTTCTAGATATCTCGTGCTTGGTGGTTACTGCTTCTGCTGGAAGTGAATGTTTGGAAAAGCAGCTGTCTTCTTGCTGCTCCAGACTTGGGAAGCAGAAGATGGGATGTTTTTTATTTGTACGAAAGAAGTAGAATTAGAGAGTGATTAAAATATTTATGTTTTGAAAAGAACTTTCTTTCACTTTCCCAATATAGCAGTCTCTGCAGAATAATCCATTGATTCAGGCCATTGAGTTTGTATTCTGTTTTTGCCTTTTATTACCAATATTTTAGAGCATGCATTATTCATTTTTATGCGCATTAGAGAAGAGCTCAAACTGCAGCTGAATACCTCAGCACGCGAGTGGCCCCATAATCATTTCACTGAAGCCTTCATTTCTTAAGCAGGGTAGGAAAGAAGACATAAGTGATTTGGGTAGTTTAGCTCTGGGAATCTTATATACCATTAGTTGATACAGGTAACAGAAATCGCCAACTAATATGAATTGTGTACATCGATGAAGTAGTATGTCCATTGGTTTGTAAGGCCTGGTTGTGCTACTTAGGAACTCTATGCCTGAAGAAAAAGGGCGGGGTGTGTGTGTGTGTGTGTGTACCAGTATCCCACTGCCCTCTCTTATGGTGGTGTGATACTAAATTGAAGTATTTAAAATGTAAAAATGCTTCAAGGAAGTAAAATGTCATATGCAGTTGTATTCTTTTGGTATGTAATGAGATAAATCCTGTCTATGAAAAATGAGTACATTGCCCTTTTCAAAAGAAAATGGTTTTTTTTGGCCATTGTGTGAAAAAAAAAACAAAGAAAGAAGGAAAGAACAAGAAAAGTGAAGCTGCCTATGTACCACGGATTGAGTTCTGAATGGAATGAACTCATTTAACTTTGGCAGAAATAGGGTTTATACTGAAAATTTCATGGATTTGGGCATAAACAACTTAGGTCGTTCAGTTTTCCATGTGATAAGCCATGAGCAACAGGCTAAAACTCAGGTTTTAAAAGCTCAGGTGCTTAATGGCCGGAGCGAGTTAAGGCCTCTCTCGCTATTACCAAGCAGCCCAGACCTCCCTGGGGATGTCTGCGCCTTCTACATACCTTCCAAATATTTGTTCATGGCCTTGGGGTTACTTTAGATGCTATCCAAATCAGCACTAAAAACAAGATCAAATGACTTTGCCATGCTTTCAAATTGCCAAAATGGAAGAAACTAATGATTTGAAAAATGCAGTCAGTCTAGAGCAAAAGCACTATTTTAAAACTTTACCCACCAGCATAATATGCAAAGCACATGCAATAGAGGTTAGGATCTTAGGCTTGCAGATGAGAAATCACCCCTTAAAATAGGAGAGGCTGTGCACAGGGAGAACCCAGGCCCATCAGACAAAGCCGCAGCTGCCCCTGGCTAGGCTACGAGCGCCGTCTGAGTCGGCGGGAGAAAATCTCAATTAGGAAGGATTGGAGAGCACAACAGAGGAAACATCCTGGGAAGTCCTCTGGAAGATTATCCACGGAAAATAGCCACTAACTAGTCACATATAATGGATTATGGTGTGGTGTGGAAAAGAGATTGTTTGAAAGCTTAAAGGCAGTGATGGAATGGATAAGAAAGGGAAATATGTTCACTCCCCGAACTGTTTCCAGCTTACTGACTTTCTGTGCATGCTTTTCAGGGAGCAATTATATATTCAGAAGTCCCCTTCCTAGGCCGGCTCAACTTCATAGTGGTGCAGACAGCGCTCTTGTTGGTTAGCTGAGCTGGCCTAGGGAATGAAAGGTGGTCTGTAACTCTCGCCATGAATAAACATGAATCTCCTCATTTGCATGAGGCAGGTGACTGTAAAATATCTTGGAGCAAGTTGTGAAAGGAGGCTTTGTGCATCCGTGCCCAGGGGAAGCTGGGGAGGACTCAGAGTTGTTTATCTTCATTAGAATTCCATCTAGGGCTGCTGTTATTGATCTGAACTGGGCCCAGGCTAGCTAATAAAGTAGGTGTATGTTTTAATTGAAACATGAATATTTAAGTAGAGGAGAAGTCTTTTAAAGCACCCTGATGTACAAGGAGGCTATCCATTTTTCAGCTGTCAGGGCCATTTACAAGTATTTATTCAAAAAGCTTCTCGTGTTTCACAAAGGTCTTTAAGGTTTGACACAAAAGAAATCGTACTTCCTCTAGAAGCAATTGCATTATATGAATAGATTTATTTTTTTCCTTTGAGGTTTCCTGGTGGATAGGTAGCAAAAGGTTTTGTGTGTGTGTGTGTGTGTGTGTGTGTGTGTGTGGTGTGGTGTGTGTGTGTGTAAATGAGTGCTTTTAAGCTATTCGCTTAAGGTAGTGTTACTCTTTTTTATGGAATTTGCCACTTCCATTTGGACAGTAATCGAGATATGTCTTCTACTGCCCTCATCAATATGAACTGTGCTATCTAGAGGCAGCAGAAAGACTGAGAACAACACCAACTTTACTAATTTTTTTTCAAGAGGTATCTTTTTAAATAGACCTCAGTATGTATACTTTCTAAAAAGAAATGTATTAATTGCAGGTAACATGGGTCTGATCGAGATGTGTGGTGTGAAGTGGTATTTTGCAGACTCTTTTGCATTGCCACCTCCCTAAAGATCTTTTTTAGACATCTTTCCCCTAATCACCTCTCTCTGAAATTTTAATTATACAAATACATTGTTATCTATTTATGTATTGGTATGTGTATCTGTGCTTTATACATTTGAAAAGTAAGATTTGGGGCACCTAGATGGCTCAGTCAGTTAAGAGTCTGGTTCTTGATTTTGGCTCAAGTCATGATCTCATGGTTGTGAGATGGAGCTCCACAGCACAGCGCTGGGCCTGGAGCCTGCTTAAATTCTCTCTTCCTCTCCCTCTGCCCCTCCCCAACTCATACGCACGTGCGTACTCTCTAAAAAAAGTAAATAAATTTTTGTAAAAAGTAAGTTTTTTGCTCCTCCAAGAACCAAGTTTCTCTCTCTGGGGGCACGATTCTCTGCCCCATTGAGGATGCAAGGCTGGAGAGGAAGGAACCAAGGCTTAGTGCAGCTAGAGAGTCTGGTGGCACTCCTGGCCAAGTGGCTCCTCACCAGCAGTGTGTCCTTGAGAATGTCCTTTAGACCCCGGGTCCCTTCTCATCTGTAAACTGGTAGCAGCAAAAATAACAATAACAACAATAGTAATAATAACAATGATATATCCCCAAATCACAGTGAGGATAAGGCCGTTAAAGGTTGGCTTCGTAATTGGCCCATACAAATGGGACCATATGCTGGTCTCAGCAGACATAACCTAAATTGACAGTTATTTGCACTTGGTTGTGTCATATAATTGGCCTGCTTTGATTTTCCAAGGTAATTTGTTCAAATATCTATACAGATTTTCCATACCTCTGTATGGAAATCCATTGAACTTTGGTTTGGCTGCAAAAGGAGAATTTGACTACAGTGGGGACAAATTCCTGAGCGAAGTCCTCTCTGTGTGTTTCTGATGGCAAGGGATGCACTCCCCAGCCTGCCCACAGATATCCCGTGAGTGACTGAGGAGCTTAGCCAAATCTCAGAGGCTCAGCACACTTGTCATTCCCTCCCCAGCCAGCTGCATAACCTTGTGCAAGGGATTCAGCCCTGTGAGCTCCAGATCGCTCATCTGTGAGATGAGGATGGGAAATTACTGCCCCTTGGCAGGCTCTGAGCCCTGGACCACATCAGGCAGATAAACTACTTGGCTCAGTCTGGTCTGGAGCAAACACTAGGTGACGCAGGTTTCTAGATGCCTCTGAAAAGGAAAAGGATAGTTATGGCAACACTGATGGCAAACATTTTCAGAAAAAAAACAAGCTTCTCCTGTGGATTTAGTAATTAAGGTAATAGAACATCCACCCTAGCATGCTGTCTTCGTATGTATGAGAAGACAGGATCTGTATGACTTTTATGAGAAATGTGAGAGTGTTCATAAAGTGGTCCATTTCCAGGGACTGTCCTGGGTCGTGCCATTAACAGCCCAGCCATTTCTCCTTATGAAGGGGTTGTATCCCATGTCATCCAGAAAGAATTAGATTTTGTTGACTTTGTTTATGTAATTTCCCTAAGAAATGGTTAAACTGTTTAACATTTGTTTAAGGTTTAAATGTTAGGTTTAGTTGGCTAAAAACACTGCTAATGTGTTTTTCTTTCTTGATGTTCTCTTTCTTGACGTTAACTGGAGCATTTATAAAAATGATAATTACCATGATTGAGTCTGATGAGTAATTCTGGATAAGCCTGACCATAGTAAATCTACATCTTGGAGGTTCCTTTAGGTGCAAGGTCTAGCTTTGAGTTCTCCTCATTTCTGAAGTCTTCCTAGAGTCGTTGTATTTCTTTGTATGTGTAACATGTGCTAAACTGACACTTGCTAATTAGGAGACAAAAAGAATTGATAGGTTCTTCTGCTGGACAGCAGTAAGATACATCAGTCCCTTGGTTCAGCTGCAGATTGTCCCTGAACATGAAAATAATAGTGACTCTAAGTTAACTGCTCTACATAACTCTGTTCAATGACTTCTGAAACTTCTCTCCCTTTTATTAACTACACTTTGGGGTGCTGAATGAATTGTTAACTGGTTCCTATGACCTGGATTCCATATTCCATTGTGGATTGTGTTAGGGATTTGCTAATGGCACAGAAATCATTTTATTAGTAGATGTCCAATTAAAAAGAAATTGCCTACATTTTAAGTAAGGCATAATGAGATTTAGACATTTTAAATTAAAGGGCAGATAGGAATCCGAGTTGGACAGTTAAGAAGAGTACCATTAGATGGGAATCTCTCATGAAATATGAGTCCTCCTTGATTTAAAGGAAAATATTTATCTTGTAATTGCAAAGAAGGTGAGTGTTTATATGTAATATGGGAGTTGAGAACACAGTTCTACAAAGGGATGTGTTTCCTAAGGTAGAACAGAAGATCGTAAAGGTACTGTCATTTATGTGCTCCTTTTTGCCAACTCAGGGTGCCAGATGTTAGGAGGAGGCAAGGGATGGAAGGCAAAGAGGTGCCCTAGATAAGGTGAGACAGGGAGTCAGAACAAGAGAGTGGTGTCAGAAGTCATTTGTTAAGACTTCACTATAAGAGTTGTAGAAGATCCCAAGTGAAATTTCTAAATATTTCCTGCAGAAATACCAGATCTAAGGGGTCAGGAGTTTAAAAATAGATTTAATTATTTAAATGTGTATAATTCGCCTGAAAACTTAAATTCCTTATATGCTTGTGCAGGGTTTTCAAAACCATGCTTTTATATCTAAGCAGCAGTGAAATCATTCAGTCCACTTTCATTTTACCAAACAGAAGCTGAAACACTCACCTGCTGGTTCCACGCCAGATGCTAGCTGCTCTCTCCATGCCCAGCATAGAGCTAAGCCACAGATCAAACAGGTCAAAATCAGGAGCAAAGGGGGAGAGGCATAAAGCGGATACCAATGCAAGGCTAAATTTGTTATAGGGAGAAAAGTAAACATGAATACTTGAATTTGAGAGATGAGAATTCCAAACTACTAATTTCTTCTTCTCCTTTCCTTCCCTTTCCCCTTTCTTCTGTTGTTTCTATGTGTTTTCCACTCAGTTCTGTTGAAATTAAAAATAATAGTAGGTGCTCAGTGAAACTGTGTGAGAAGAAGACATTTAGGCAGGTAGTTAAGTCAGATATTATTCCCACACCAGGCATACATCTTCCTTGGGGAAGTACTCAAGCCAGCTGCTGTCACTTGTGCCAGCGACATACTCAGATGACCCTCAAGTGATCCCCTTGCTCTAGCCTTATGAATATCATTACCTTAGAACTTACCACCGTGAACTGCAATTGTGTGGTTAATACTCAGGCTTCTTGAGAGCAGAGCCTTGCTTTTTCTGTATTCTCAGGATCTACTCAGTGCCTGGGATGTGGATGGTATTCAGTGTTCCGATCCCACAACCATCATACACACAGCATGGCCACATCAGTGTTCCATACCTTGGTAAATAGTGTCACTATCTCACCTACACTCCAGGTGTTGTCCATTCTTTCAACAAATACTACTTTGTGTCCACAACACAGAAAGCATGGTGCTAGGCACTGGGAATACAGAGGTGAACTAGACAGGTGGTTTCCGACTTCCTGGAACTGGCAGTCTAATGAGTTTCTATTTGGAAGTTTACAGACAAGTTCCATTTTGTGAAACCAATCAGTGGCCAAAGTCACTACAGTAACTGTAAAGTCCTCTGCCTTCTCATCATTGCCTTAGCTCAGATCTTCCTCTCTTTTCCAAATCTGATAGATGGAATGACTGGTTGCAGTCCTTTACTGATCCATAGGGATGATAGATCTACACATCCTTGCCACAGTGTGAGGGGGAGTGACTCTCATTTCCCCTACCCTTTAACTTTTGACATTGGCCAGTGAGATGATCACAAATATGAAGTGAGCAGAGGCCTGAATATTGCGTGTGTGGTTGGCTTGGGCTCTTGCACTTCTGCCTTCATCATGATATAAAGTATACGCCCTGAGTAGCTACTCTTCCTTCAGTGTAGGTCTCAGAATGAGGCATATGGAGTACAATTTCCCCAGTCATCCCACAGAATTATAGCTTAAAACTGCCACCTCAGCTGATCTATAGACTTTTGAGTATGAGAAGAAATTCTTAGCTATTGGGATTATTTGTTACACGACCAGGGCAGTAGCTGACTGAGACACCAGCTGTTGCAGTAACCTATCTCCCAGCTTTGAAACCTTCCTACTTTCCAAATGTCCTCCAACATGGATCTGACTATATCATTCTTGCTTTTAATCCATCATGGCTATCCATTACCTGCCTCATAAATTTTCATAGCCTTAGCAAGATGTTTAGATATCTCTTTAATTAATCTACTGCACTTTTCTTGCTTCATCCTCATATCTTCACCTTGCACCTGCTCTAAGCTCTGTATATCCTGAACTGCCTACAGTTCCTTGCGTTTGCCATGATACTTCCCTATCACAGACATGTACTCACCCTCATTTCTTCTGCCACCCTTCCCTCATTTGGTTGTTGAAATTCTGTTTTAGGAATTTACACATTGCCACCTCAGGGGTACCATCTTGGATGATTACCATCTCCCTTTCATTCAGAATGAAATTCTGTCACTCTGCCCCTATGACATGGAAGTGTGAAATTCTTTTGTAAAATATCTTCTAGCTATATAGTAATAGTTGTTTATTTACAAACTTACTTTTCTAAATTAAGTCAATATAGCATTGAGAGCAAGAACTATAACTTTAAATCCTAATATTTTCCAGGTGTTTTTGAAATAGTATCTGCCAAATAGTATCTGGTTGAATGTTGAATGAATAAATGGCAAGAAATGTTTAATTCACACAGTATTTAAAACAGTCCACCTAGCCAGTAAGCTGAATTAATTTACACTGTTTTAATATGGAATGGTCACTCTTGTTCAATTCCTGGAGACCATTGCTAGTAAATATTCTGCAGTTCTACTGAGTAAAGAATTTTCTTACCCAAATGCCAGGAGGCCTTATTGAGAAACATTTCTAGATCCTTCAATCAGATCCTCTTCTTCAGATGTCAATACTTGGAGGGAATTATAAAATAATTTTGCCATTCCATTCTTTTTTTTAAATGTTTTATTTATTTATTTTTGAGCAAACAGGGGAGGGGCAGAAAGAGAGAGAGACAGGAGACAATCCCAAGTAGGGTCCACACTGTCAGCGCAGAACCCGATGCAGGGCTTGAACCCATGAACCACGAGATCATGACCTGAGCCAAAATCAAGAGTCGGATGCTTAAATAACTGAACCACCCAAGCAACCCGCCATTCCTTTCTTAACAAAAGTGGCAGTAGTTCTTATTTTTCTACCTATGTAGCTTTATATAAGGTGAAGAGAGCCTCAAAGACATTGAACAGTCACAAAATAAACTGAATTTCTTTTTTTTCCAAGGAGAGTGGTTAGATCCCCTAGTTAAAAAAAGAAATCCCTCTGTTTAATTTTTTCCTTTCATCTTAACCCACATACGCTGGCCATTTGGGGAGTACTCTGTTTCCCACTAGTCTTATTTCCAGGCCAGTAGGGAAAATAACGTCAATAATGGTGCTCATCCTTTCACAGGATGGCTGCTGAGAGACCTTCAGTGCAGAGGACAAACGTGCCTGCTGGCAGGTCCACCCATTTAGGTGACTGCTGTCTCCCTGAGCACACCCAGCAGACACATACCTGTGTAGCAGCCATGTTAAATAGTAAGCATGAGCTCCCTGTGCCATTCACAAAAATTGTCTTTTGTATTTTACCTTTATCTCTCTCTTTCTCTTAAATTAGAAAAAAAATTACATTTCCCAAGAGTGTCATAAGAGTAGGAAGATTTGGTTCTTGCCACAGTGATTATGTGTTTTAGGTGCTGGAGTCAGGCAGCTCCCAAGAGCGTTTCTGGTCCCGATTTTCTTATTTCTCTTTCACATTTCCGTTTGCGTGGCTTGGCTGGATCTGAGGTGTGTGGCATATGGCTTTTTGCTGCTTGAGCTGCCACAGAAGTGAATGTCACTGGCATATAAAGCCAGATTTCCATTTTGTGAATCACAGAGCATGAGATTCTGTTCGAAAGCTCCCAGGCCACTAGGAGTCCTTCGAGCAGAAGCAGAAAAGGGTAAGACCCATGCCTCAGAGAAGCTTTTCCTATTACAATGCGTCTATCATGCATTGTACGCATATGTACGCATAAAGTACATATAAAATGGAGATGCTCTTGCTCTCGAGTGTGTTGGAAAAAGCTGCTTGGCTTGTTGGCTTCTTTTATTATGGTCAGGGGACTGGGCAACCCTTGATTTTGCTGCCAAGCCTTAACTAAGCAGACACCGGTCAGTCAGGGATGTAGAGTTGGTTCTGAATTTTTTCAGATAGATAAGAATTCACTTGTGCACATACCAGAAAAATAAGACTGTGAGTAGAAGATATCCATGGTTTTTGGATGCAGTTTGCCAACATTTTGTATTCATTGAATTTTCAAGTTACAAAATGCTTTAGGAAAGATGATAATGGGGAACCGGAGCTGCCATAGACACAGACTGAGCCTCGGCTCCCTACCTTCACACCTCCATCCCTCCCTGCCCACCCCCTCCTCAACTGCCTCCCATGCCTGCAGAATCAAGAGAAGGGTTTGGAAATTTGCAAAAAAGAATAAGCTCAATCAATAAGTTCAGTACATTCAGTCAATAGATTCAGTAAGTCAGGAGCATTGACCCTGGACTCAAGGAGGGGGTTTCAGACCCGAGCTCCATTATTTCCTTGCAGGGTGACCTTGGGCACATTAATATCCTTACCCCATTTTTCAGCCTTCTCATCTGTGAAATATGGAATTTAGTATATGCCATTATAAGGGTTAAATGAGCCAGGATTAGGATGATAATATGAAATGGACAATACTTAATCCATTTCTGAATTGGAAAATTAAATATTTTTTATGGTTCATCTTAGTTTATATAACCCACATGAGCCATTTCCATGAAGGAAAGTAAAAGAAGGATGACATAATGCTCCAGATGAGGTGTGGGGAGGCATGGATTCTAGTCCAGCTCTGCCTCAAGCTGACCACCCAACCCTGGGCTCTTCTCCCTCACTTGTCCTTACCACCCCCCTCCCCCCCGTTTTTTTTCTGGAAGATGTCCCTGGCAGCCCCTGAGGTGGGTGGGGGGCTTTGAATTCTCCTTTGAATTCCTCCTTTGAATACTCTCTCTTCTCATCTGCTCTGGGATAGCACTTGATCAATTAATCCGGTCTGGTCCTTATATCATCAATCTTGTCCTCTCGGATGCTGTCTTCTTACCAGTAGATAAATGTACTCACATCTCCTGCATTTGAAAAAAACAAATAAATCACTCCTTGATCTTCCATCCAGCCCTCACATACTTGCCATATTTCCTCACTTACTTGCCTCAGTTTGCCACCTCTACTTTTCTCAGTAATTTATTAATCCATTGCAACCTGAATTCTGCCCTCACTAAAAATATAACTAAGCAGAAGAAGAGAAATAAGACTCTAAGAGGCACTAAATTATACCGTCAATACTTGAAAACCTCTTTAGCCACAAAAGCCACTGGTTTTGATGAAGTCAAGAATGACCTCTGATGGACATTTTAAAATCTGTCTTGTTTGCCTTCTTTGCAGCCCTTGATTCTCTCCTTCTTAAAGAACATCTTCCTGTGGCTTTGGAAATAAAGACACACACACAAAATAGATGACATGATATACTATATACATTAAAGGAAGAAATAAGATAATTATCATTGTTCCAGTTACTAGTGATATTTTTAGAAAAAAATTAAAAGGTAACTAAAATATATAACTGAGCTCGAGAAAATAAACATGCCTCTACAATGCACTAATATGTATTTTGAATACTGGAAAACCTCTTTAGCCACAAAAGACATGATTTCTAAGAGACAGGTGGAGATTGAGAGGAATTGTTGAGTTGTTCTAATTTAAGACTGGAAAGAAGTCACATTGTTATGACTCCCTGCTCTGATGAGAAAGATAGACATCAAAAAATTTGTAAAAATAAATCTTTTATCCGTTATATTTTTATGCTTATTGGCATCCTCCCTTCCTCCCCCTCAATTTTGTCTCTTCAACCTAAAAAGCTACCCAAATCTCTCCTATCCATAAAAAAAAAAAATTTCACCCCCGTTCCTCTTTCAAGTTCTTATCCAATCTCTTTCCTTCCCTGCACTGCCAACTTTTCCAAGAGAGAATGCCATCTCCACTTGCCTGCCTCCTCCACTCACTGTGGTCTGATGTTCACCCACGTCCACCCACTGAAACTGCTTTATTTAGGTCAGCAGTTACCTCCCGAGTGTCAGGTCTCCTCCCAATGCTCATCCTGCTCCATCACCCTGAAGCACTGGCTTGTGCCCCGCCTGTGCTGCCTAGAATCCAGTCCATTCCCTGACTCCTGAGGGACATCTACCACCTCTCACTGACCCTTAGACTTGCCCATTCCTCAAGCCCTTCTTCTCATTTCTCTCCTACCTCCTCCCCACCACCCACAGTCTCTCATCTTCAACCATCCTTCAACTCCAGGAGATGCATGGCGTTCCACCTCGTCTCTTAGACTTGGAACTCGGGTGTGATCCCTGGCTTCCTATCCTCTCCTGCCAGGTCTCCACATCCTGTGGATCCAACAGCGTGTAAGAAGGAGCCATCTGGATTTTACTGCTATGGCCCTGTGTCCTGACACCGTCATCTCTTACACAGACTGTGTCAGTCCTTTAATTGTTTTCCCTGAATCTGGACTCAAGTGTAAGTTCTCTTTCCCCTACCAGAAACACCTTTCTAGAACACAATTCTTCTCATAATGCATCCACACTCAAAAACCTTTGCCTCCTTCTTCTCATAGCATGATAACTAAACCTCCTCATTCTATTGTGAACCGCTTTTACAAACAAAATGCCTATTGCACGCTTCAACACACCCCTACTAACCTCTAATTAGTCATATTGTTGGCTCCCTGAGCATACCTTGTACTTCCAAGTTTCTGTCCTCACCATGTTCCTTCAGCAAGGAAGACCCTTTACCCTTTGTTTGAAATTTTGCTCATCCTTCAATGTCCAGCTCGTGGGCCCTGTGAACCCCTCCATGGACACAGAATTAATTGTTTCCTCTTAAGCACACTTTCTTTTTACCTCTCTTGTAGCACGTTAACATACTCAGCCATACATTGAGTTTGAAAACTACTTTTAGCAAATTAGCTTACTTAAACGGGTCCCTCGCCCACCTCATGGCTGCTTTGAGGCAATACTGCAGAATCTTAAACAAACCCATTGAAAACCATGGTCATAGACTTCGTTATCTACATGCTATCCCTCTTATTCCTCAGAACAAGGACAAATTCTCCCTCACCCGTCTACCCCAGGGCGCCTACCAAAAAAATATATACGTGCTCAACACATGTGACCTGGATTGAATCTTTATCCAGCCATTAATGGAAAAAAGAAAGAAGATAATAATGTTTTTCTTTCTAATGAGCTAATAGTGTTTTAAAAGGAAAAAGCACATTCTTTGCAAACTATACAACAAAGTCAGGCCATAAGTGAAGGGCATTGTGTGGCTAAGGTATGACAAGAGAAGTGATTCTTCAGAGTGGTGATTTCTTTTAGGGCCAGGAAAAAAAAATAAGACATTCCTGAAGACAGAGAGAAAAAAAAGAGGGATTGTGTGTGTGTGTGTGTGTGTGTGTGGCTTGAAAACACTTGAGAAATTTACCAACAATTGATGACTTCATTGTTGTCACACAATACAATGTGGCTGTTTAGAATCATAGATATTCTGGGGAGAAAAAGAAAGTTATGTATGTAGATGTTCATTTCATTATTATTTATAACAGCAGGAAAATGGAAAATAATCCATAGTTCAGCAAAGAGGATATGATAAATTCTTTTATGGGCACATTTATTAATATGTTAAAATTTTCAGTCATTCAAAATGACATTTGTGAATGGTATCTAAATATAAGAAAATATTTTTTATACTATGTTCAATGTGGGGAGAACAGAATGCACAATTTTATCTTAACTAAGTAAAACTAAAAGCTAAGATGGTTTTTAAAAGTTATTCATTTATTTATTTTACTTTTATTTTAGAAAGAGAGAAAGAGAGCATGCGCAAGTTGGGGAGAGAGGGAGAAGGGGATAGTGAAAGAGAGAATCTTCAGCAGGCCCCATTCTCAGCCCAGAGCCCAACACAGGGCTCAATCCCACTACCCTGAGATCACAACCTGAGCTCAAATCAAAAGTCTGACACTCAACCGGCTGAGCCACCCAGGTGCCCCCAAAACTAAGAAGTTTTAAACCTTCTTTTTAACAATGGTTTCTTCTGCATGGTGTGATTAATTATAATTTTTCTCTTTTATTAATTGTTTTCTAACTTTATTTATTTATTTTGAGAGAGAGAGAGCACATGAGCAGGGGAGAGATAGAGAGAGAGGGAGAGAGAGAGAATCCCAAGAAGGCTCTGCGTTGTCAGTGCATAGCCTGACGTGGGGCTCAAACTCACAAACTGCAAGATCATGACCTGAGCCGAAGTTAAGAGTCAGACACTTAGCTGCTTAATCAACTGAGCCACCCAGTTTTATTATGTTTTAACATTATACATTTTCTCTACTGAACACGTATGTTCTTACAGTCATATTTTTAAAAACAATTTTAAAATATGAGGGTGAAGAACTGTCACCAAGTTCTCAATCTGGTATGATTAGTGGTTCTGGTCTAGAGGAATTCTTTGATCTCAACATCCCATGTTATAAATGCAGGCTAAGTTTTGTTTATTCTTCCTTGAAATAAATCATGGGTTTAGTCCAGCTGTACTAGCTCAGTCAGTGCCCTGCATCTTTATCCTGAAGTTGATTCGTGCAAAGATCAAAAGCCCTCTGAGGCTCTATTCAAGGAAGACTCATTAACTGGAAGGGAGTAGTGAACAGATGTGACATCCTTGAAAAAATGAACCAGATAGCAGACAGGGCTGGGCCCTGCGCCTGGACTGCCTATAAAATGGGTTTCCAAAGGGGAGGTTTCAGATGTGCTTCCCAGTGCACGCTTTTCCCTCTCAGGCTGAGGGAGATTGGAATGGGAGACACAAGCAATGAATCACTGAGATGTTTTCAAAGCTATCCTCATCTCCTAACTTTATCCATGATGTTGGGTGGAATGACAGATGAGTGCTCAGAAGGCTTTTGTAACTTCCATAAGTAGAAAGATTTGCAATATGATTTAGTGGTTTTGGCCAAAGCATCAGAGACCTCTAGAGATGGCATTTCTGGTGTTGTGTTAATAATCTGACTCTTAGGAGTTCGCAGTATTAGGGAGAGCTCTCCAAAGAGATAATTAGGAAATAACATGACACCTGCAGTAGCCAAAGCCCCATGCATTGTATGGAAGTAATTCAAAGGAGGAATTCCATAGAGGAAGGACCTTACTTAGGAAGACTTTCACGTATGAATAGAAGCTTACCAGGTGAGCAGAACAGAGTTGACTAGAAGAAAAAAAAACATGAAATTTAAGAAGTACATGGCAAGAAAACTTAATAAGTGGTACTTTATTACTTTCAAGATACTAAGGCTGCATTCTCGGATTCACGAAACTTGAGAGAAACATGAGGCAACATGTGAAAAGCATATTATAGGCACTTCCTACACATTAATTGAATGACTGGAGGCCAATTCCTGACCTCCAAACTGAACTTTTTGGGTTAAATATATTTTTTCAGTCTATTCAAAGAACAGCTGTGACGTCTAACACACAATAGATCCCCCCACCCCCAAATATAAGCAGCAGCACTTATTCATGGTTGAACCTGTATGATTATTCGAAATATTTGCTCCACAATTCTCATGCCTGTCACTGTGTCAAGAGAATTGTAGGCAATGCATTTCGGCAATCATGTTTCATATTTGCCTTGGGATGACTTGGAAGAGGAGCATTTTTGCATATAAATGGATTGGTTACTGCCCTTTGGGGCCAATTTTTATTTATATTATCAAGTTAACTCCTTCCTACAGTTTGCTAGCTTAAAGATACAGGCAAGCACTGAGCAATAAAATAAAATCATATTTTTGTGTGAATTTAATTGCTGCACAAATTAGGTTTCAGGGTTCATTTTTTGTGAGAGTGGGGAATAACCTGTCAATATCGTTTGTCTAGAGGGTTATGGTTCACATTTCAAAGCTTCATTTAATTGGAAGTACAATAGAGAGCAGTTTGAAGTGATCTGGCTCTGACAAGCTGATGGATTTGAAGAAATGAGTTGAAGAACAGGCCTGTGTGGTGACAATGCTGGTTCGCCAGGAGCAGGCACAGTCTGAGCGGGTTTTCCTAGAGCGGTGCTGCGTTGTTCCTGATACTCATTGAAACTCAGGGCACAGAGTTATGATGTGACTGACTGGCTTCTGACAGAGTCAATTTATTTTTTTTAATAATTTTAATTTTTTAATGTTTATTCTTTTGAGAGAGAGAGAGAGACAGAGAGTAAGTAGGGGAGGGGCAGAGAGAAGGAGACCCAGAATCCGAAGCAGACTCCAGGCTCTGAGCTGTCTGCCCAGAGCCCAACACAGGGCTCCAACCCACAAACCATGAGATCATGACCTGAGCCGAAGTCATATGCTTAACCAATTGAACCACCCATGCACCCCACGTGTCAACTTCTTTACTAAGGGACAATGTAAAAATAACTGGGTTTAAACAGGACTTGCCCTAGAATTCCATATGGTGTTCCTCCCGGTCCTGTGGGTGTCCTCACCTTGTGGCTCCATATCTGTGCCTGTTCAGACCTGTTGGGCCCCCTTTCAGGCCCTCAAACTCATTCTGCTCTGCCAATCTCCTCTTTCACATCTCATAACATGACCCCTGGGAACTGACTGTCTACATCTCTAGAACCTCCCATTTCCTCCTTCCTTGCCCAGATGAACTGCATCTACTCATCTTCTTGATCTTGGTTTCTTTCTTGCACACCAAACCCTCATTCTTCCCCCTCTTCTTTGGTTTGCCCTGTTCTGTTGCAATATAATCCCTGTTGTAACAAGAGACCAGGACACAGATTATCCGTGAATCTGTGAGCAGAAAGAGCAGAGAAAGGAACGGCATCGATTGTTAACTATTTGATAAAACATAGATTTAATCTCTACCAACTGCTGTGAAATTGGTTCTCTTATTGAGAATATCAGAAACTATTTTCTTTTTTTGAAAGGTGGGATTACTTGTGTGTGAAATTGATAAGTGTTTCAGAATTGAAAGAAGTTTACTCATGCATTAGATCTGGAAACCAAGAATAATGTGATAACAACTCCCAAAGCTTCCCTTTTCCTCATGGTGAAGAAGCTGTTTCTCATTTTGTATCACCGAAAGAATACCTACCTTTGGCTCAGTAACTTTTTGCCACCATATTGCCAGTGGACATGCTTGGCAAAGCTGACTTAAGGATTTTGGCATTTTCATTTTTCCTTTTGGCATGATTTTTCATCAGCCTGCATCTCTGGAATGCCTTTCCACGGTATATTTGGAAAATTCAAGCTGGCAAGATGATAAGCTTTCAGAATTTCACCAACCATTCCTTTGAAGGCACTCCAAAATTATAAGAGAGGCATGATATTGGGTCTTGCCCTTCTGGCCCCCGTATTGTTCTCAGGTCAGCCCACCCCATTTGGTCAAGTTTATCACACCTCAAGGACTTCCAGACCTTAACTCTCCAACCCTATGAATGCAAATCACGGTCATCCATCAGAGGTCATGCTCTGGAAGAGGAAAGAATAAAAGATCTATTTATAGGTGTGTTTGCATTTTGTAGAGCTGGTTTTATTTTGGTATTTGTAGGTTTTGCTTATATTTTAGGCATTTTGATGGGGAACACAAAAATGGCCAAGTCCAGGGAAATAAATCTGCTCCTATTAATGTCTCATGAATATGAGTTACGAAATGGAACTCCCCCTTAGAATGCTATTGGAATCATCCCAGCTACTCCAGCAACTCACTTGTAGGAGCTCTGAGGCTGTGATATATTCAACTGCTTGTAGTACTACACAGGCACCTGAGTTTGAATCCTGAGTTGCACCCTTACTGGATGGTGACTGTAGATGCACTACTTAAATGTTGAGGGTCTCAGTTTCCCATTTTGGAAAATAGGCATTTTTAAATGATATTGGCCCATTATTAGCACTGCATATGCATTTGCTATTATTTCTCTCATCCTCCCACAGATGTCAGCACTGTATCATATAATCCTTAGCATCCAGGGACCTAAAGACAGAGTGCCATTATAGCAGACGTGGTAAGTTCTGCTTATGGTCATCTCCTAATGAGGATGAGGGAAAGAGAAGCATCTACCTTTTTGTATGGGGATTTTTCTATGGAATATTGTTATGATTATCTCCTCGTGGGGATAAAAAGATATGTAAAAGGTATTCCAGCCATGTTTAGTTGAAGTTTTGCATATGTTTTCGTTTTAAAATGCATCTTGTAAAAAAAATCAGGAATAACGGTCTGCTGGTTAACCCAACTAACTAAAGAAATATATCTCTTGAATGAAATAAATCAGTTGAACTGAGCCAGTAGTAATTCTGCTTCTGACCTATTAGGGCAGAGTCGCTACTTCTGACCTCACATCCTTGGAAGATATGATCTGGACTGGTCCTTTCCGGGCCTATTTCTGTGTTCAGGGTGGAAGTAAAGTCAGTGTGTGTGTGTGTGTGTGTGTGTGTGTGTGTGTGTGTGGACGCTCATGTGCATGCATATTTGCATATACGGTCCGGAGAGGGGATATGCCTTAAGAAGGCTAAGATATAGATAGAGGTAAGCCTTCTACAATATACACCTTACTTCTTCAGAATTTTTTTGAGGCTCAATGTGACCCTCATGACCTCCTTCTTAAAAATCAGTTGACCAAACAAAAAATGGGGTTCTGTGGAGCTTTGTCATGAACTAAGGAAGCCATTACCATCAATCACATCTGTTGCCAGTGCTGAACATGCATCCTGATGAAATGGATACCCAGACTGTGGAAATAATGTTTGGAACCAGGAGCTGGAAAATGGAAGGATTTGCTATTAGTGCCACCTCCCATAGCCCAGGATATGGAATCCCCTTCAGCTCCTTTTTAAATACTCATTGTAAATGGTGTTCCTTGTAGTTAAGACTGGTAGGTAAACTCAGGGAAATTTAACCAGCTAGTTTAGAAATCATTCTACAACAGTCACTATATTTTCTGACCCCAAAATACAAATCACCTAACAATTCTTTTTTGATTTGTGAATTTATTTAAAAAGCACTACAAAGGTGTGTGAATTGTACACCAAATTTGATAATAATATATTCGCTGAATCATGTTTATGGAAAGAAATCGAATTTAGTTAGCTTGAATCTGCCCCCAACAAGGTGCAGTATAAATGGTACCAACAAGTGCCTACCAAGCATGGAACAGAGAGTACAGGCTGTAATGTGGGGGTTGAAATGGAGAGATTCCTCTGATTCTTATTCAGATGCCCAGGAGTGATTTCCCCCTCCCTTACTTCCCAGGTTTTTGATGCTTTGACTCCCTTCTCCTATCTGTACACAGCACATGATAAATCCAAATGTGTTCAGAAGTTTGATGACATGCCACCGATAGTACATTTTGAGCCTCTATAGCGCAGGCCCATGACACTCCGTACCAATTCTTGGGTGCTTGTTCGGGTATCAAACCAATAACATGTGGGTTTCTCTTTCTTGAGGTTCATCAGCAGCTCTGAGGCTTGTATAGACTCTTTCATTGCACAGTGAAGAAAGGAAAGAAGCAACAGCAATGGCCAACAAGGAGGAGATCAGTCCAACAAGTTATGATGCCTTCAAATACATTATTTTATTTATTGAGTTATGTAGGTGTTTTGGGGGGGCAGGGAGTCATTTTAATGGAGTACTACAATGGTTTGTCATTGCTAATGGGATAAGAAACAATCTCCTTAATGTGGTTGTCTACATGTCTGGCCTTTGCTTGCTGTCCAAGCTCATCTCATGCCATCCTTTCAGTCATTCTCACTGCAATCAGCTGCATTTGGCTTCTTTCAGGTTTTCAAAGAGGCCACACTCCCTTCCAGGCAGTGTGCATCTAGATGAGCCCTTTGCATGTGCTATTCCTTATGTCTGAGACACTGTTGCCCTCACTTTTAGTTCAACATTTACTCTTCCTTTAGATCTTAGCTCAAGTATCACTTCCTCTGAGATACTTTTCCTAATCTTACTAAGTTAAATCTTTTCTTTTGTGCTCGCCTTCCTAGGGCACACAGCTCTCCTTCATACCCCATATGAAAGTTATACTTTCACATTTTTTGCCACCTCTACTAAAGTTATTGTCCCGTAAGGCAAAAAGCATGCCAGTTAGTTTTGTCACTAGCACAGTGCTTGGCACATAAACACTCACTGTGTATGGTGGAACAAATGATTACATTTGCTTGAGGGAAGACCAGGTTGGAATGACATATTTTTGCATAAAAACAGTGGTGATTTGGACGGTCTCAGGAGGTGACAGGGCAAGGGGTAGATGTCCTCATGGCAAAGGAGAGTAAGCACAAGAGGTTAGAGATGTTCCAGAAAGGTAGTGGAAAAACCCCTAAATGTCCACTGCCCTGGAAGTTGGAGGTCATCTGGACAGAGCTGAAAAAGATGGCCAGAGTTGGATTTGGGTGCCAGAGTCAGTACATGGGTGAGAATCCCTTCCCAAGATCACAGGGGCAGAAAGACAAAATGGAAAACCAGGATTCGGATTCTTGAAGGATTCTCTAACTTATGCCAGAATCATAGCCTTCTTGGACATCTGACATCTTCAGTCAGTCTTCATGCAGAGTTGAAGGCTTCTGAAGACACACAGGTGAGATTATCACCATCTGAGTCCCCACTTCGGTCTGATCTGGCCATGCAGCCATTTATTGCTCAGTGGCAGCCCCTGCTGTTAAAGAGAAAGATAGCACATACAGAGTCCAACATTAACTCTGGTCATGTAACTAGGAGAATTTGGAGCAAACAGGAGAGGAGTCAGGGAGGATGTAAATGGACTGAGGAAATCCCCAAGGAGACCCCCAGTGTTCAGGGTGCCTTGTGAGCTGATAGTGCAAGAGAAGAAGCCAAGCCTAAAGATTTTGTGCTTAAAAATCTTCTACAAGCTTCTCAGTTTATTGCTTCCTTACAAAGGTTTGTGAGAACCATCACAGTGCCCCTGAGAAATGTCACTGCAAACTTTTAATCGGGGCCCTTCAGGGCCATTAGATGACTTCTGTTTTTAAAGACACCCCACTAACTCTTCAGGTTAACTTATAGTAAATTTTAATTAGGGTGTGGAGGCACAGTATTTATGCTTGTTTACATCCTCAATACGAATCAGAGTATAGATCCTTCCATAAGAATCCTGCTGGGATGCACTCTTACATGCACACATTTCTGGGCATGTGAGCATCTCTGACATGCGTGTGCTATGTGTACAGAGTAAGGCAGTTGCATGACATTTCTGGACAAAAACTGGATGTGAAGAGAAGAGAGAAAGCAAACTAACAATCAAATAAAAGTAGGGAGAGGGGGAGAGATGAGATTGCAGTTGATTACGGGTCTGGCAGCAGATGTTCTACACGAATCCAACTCGCTGCAGCCAGTCTGTTTCCATGGCAACAGAATCAGTAATTATTGAGCCCAGGCGCTCCCCCCCTCCTCTCGAAACAAGGTGGAGGCTGATGAATATGAACTATCTCTAGCCATCGCCAGCTCTTTCTTTTTCTCCGTCTTCCTCTTTTTCGTTCTGTTTTTAAAGTTCTTTATAATCAAAGTGGAGGTATTGAGGAATACCAAGAAGAGGAGCTATATATTTCTTGGTGAAAGAGCATAGGGAACTAAAATTGAAATGAAGTTATTATTTTTCTCTTGTGATACTATAAGAGAAAAGCTCTTCCTAGAAAAGCCGATGATCTCTGAAGATGCTAAATAAATGAGCAGGAGTTTCCCTGAAATGGAGGCTCCCTTTGATTGGCTGATCTTTCTGCGATTCCTGCCAATCGGAGCACCCCTGGGCTCCAGCTCCATAAACATAAGCAAAGCTACATGCTTATTCTTCTGGACTTGAAGTGTGTAGCATTCAAAGGTGTGCGGCAGGTCTCCATTCACATGGCTCAACTGGAAACCTATTTCATGAACAAGCTTACTCAGGAACCATCTGGTATTCCAGCACGTTTTTCTTCTAGGGGACGACTCTAAGTCATTTGGTGGCGGCTTAGAAGCAGTATTGTAGTTGGGAAAGATGGACTTACAGGAGCTTGGTGAGTAAACCTCAGTCTTACACATCTGTCCGCCGGTATTAGCAGCCTGAGCTAAAATGCAGCTTTGTCCTATTGTCTGCCGAGAAAACTATGAATTAGAACAAGCACATGGAAGAACAGGCATTCTGGGGTTCCCGTGATGTGTGAGCTTCTGTATTGCAAAGCCTGCATGCATTGCTTGGGTATGATCGGATTTGTAGTTGACTGTGTATTATACTGGAACGTTGGTTAGTCTAGTAAGGATTAGCGTGAGAAGTGGAGTTTTGCTTTATCTCCCTAGGTATAGATCCAGTTCAAAAGAAGATATTTTTAAAACTAAATTAATCAGAGTCAGCCCTGTGCATTGCTGGGAAGAGAGAGAAAGGTGTAGGCACGGAACTGAGCGGTGAGCTGCTTGACTGTGTTGCTGGTGTTTGCATTGTGAAGAGAGATGTTATTACAATGGTCTGTCAAACACTTCTTCAGACCCCCAGCCACAGAAGGAAGCATCTCTTCTGCATGCACTGCTGATCTCAGCTTGGAAGTGTGCAACTGGGGTAGGTCATGCCCCTCACTTCTTTCATGAAACCAGTCTTTAAATCAAAATATATTCTCTCTCTTTTTGAAAATTAATTGCAAAGATGAGTTGAAGTGCAGAGAGATTTTAGCTGTCAAAAACCATGCTTCAAAATGACTTGGTTTTGCATCCCTTTAAAACCCCGAAAACCAGAGAGGGTTTGCAAAGTTACATTCAAGGATTGGCTCTTTGCCAGGGAAGGAATGCTCTGAGCTATTGCTTTGCTCCCTGGGGTTTAATTTTCTGACACTGGTGATAAAATTCTCGATTTCTTTGGGTAGAAGCAGGAAAAATAAGAAAGCAGTGCTGTAAACAGGCAGTGGAGGGGCAGGGGAAAACTCTTTGCCTTTAGAGACCCTTCTAGCTGCAAACTTAAATATATGTAGCAAGACAGAACTCAAGCACAGGGTAGGATTCCAGAGGAACTATAATCTTTCTGAACATGGAGAGGAGAAGCATTGCTTTTGGCGTGGGTGCAAAGAGCGGGGGCTGAACTTGGGGCTTCCATCTCTGCCTAAGAACCTCTCCCCAGCGTCTCTGCTGGTTTTGAGGCTTCATCACTGTTAGTTTTTTTTTTTTTAATGTAATTTCCTATCTTATGTGCCAGGAAGACAGGCGTGCCGCATGTCTTATATTTACAGTTCACTTGGGTTCAAACAACAGAGAGGAAAAGAGAAGAAATCAGTATCATCTGGTTCAGAAATATATGCACGTGAAATAGTTGAACCTGGGAAATCTTACTGGTTTGTCCTTTATAACAATGTCCTTTTGACAGAAGAGAGTGTTATAGATCTTCATGTGGCTGTAGAATGGAATTGGCTGTGTCCTAAATGGAGTCTGTGATGAGCAAGTAAAGAAACAAAAGAGCTAGGAAGGTTTTGCCTCTAGAAGACTCGAAAGCAGGGCGAGGGTGGTTGGAAGAGTGCTCTTGTGATCTAATACCACAGGAGGAGATGGCCAAGTTTTCTCACTGTGGGTAACAGAGCTAGGAGAAACCTGGTAACTTGACCAGGTCAGTGACCTGACCTGGAGGCCCCTCTAGAAATGTAGGCTGTGTTTTGATCCCAACAGGCTCAAGGTGGTGTACCAAATTGAGAATTCCACCCGATCGGAGGCAAGTGTGTGCACGTGAAGTCTCCCTATTACATCCCATTCCTTGGCACACCTGGATGCATGCATGATTTTGAGGAAGTCTGGTTTCTAGTAGATGTGCATTAAGTGACATCATTTCATTAGAATGACCCTCCATCCTCTTATGGTCTTTTCTCTCCCAAAGTAGCGTCACTTACACGGGTGAGGTACTGGCACCTGTTGGCAAGAATAAGAGAAGAAACAGCCTTTTATGGAAGCAGTAAAAATGTTTTTTTTTAAGAAAACTAAGAGTTATTAACCTATTTTTGGATCATGGAAGCCTAAGAAATGGAAACCTAGGAAACTCTCCTCTTGCCCTAAGAAAAAACATTAACGATAATCACATAATGCTTTGATGACAGCCCATTTCAGGGTCATGTAGGATCTTTGTCCTAGGTGAATAGCCAAGAATTTATTATACCCTCAAGTTTATTATCTCCTTTTTGAGAAGGGTCCACTAAATCCTGCCATAGCCCTGTGCCAATCGACTGCTGACTTATGCAGTGGCTTCAGTACCTAAGGAGGTCCTAGGCATTCTAACTTTAGGTTTAAATGAAGAAGTCTTAGAAATAATTCTAGATCAATATTTTCTCACTTCTCAGCTTGCAGTACTGGTGAAACTAGAAATGAACATGCTCTTTCAAATACCAGAATTAACTGCACCTGTCCTGTTCACTCCTGAAGGAGAAGGCTTCTCCATACTGCTTCTTCATGGCATTTGTAGGATGTAGGACATATTAGAAACATAAATGTAAAGATAAGTAAAAATGAATTCCCTCAGATTTTCAAGTGACTGTCAGACTTGCCTAATATGTTAAAGTGAATATAAACATGTTAAATACAATCCCTGAAATTCAGTACTGAGAGTTGGAATGATAGAATCCTTCATTTCTCCTCGCGAGAGGAATAAAATCAATCACCGCAGGAAAAGCTTACCTGCCTTGAGCATTTACTGTGTGCCAGGCACTGTTGGATACAATTTATCTAGATGTAACAACTCACTGAATCTTTACAACCGCCCCCAAAGGATGACATTTATACCTATTTTCTAGATGAAGAAATGGAGTCTCCAAAATATTAGGAAACTTGACCATGTTTACCATGCTAGGAACTGGCAAGTGGTTTGTGTTTTCACACATGTTGATTTACTTGTTTGCTGCATCCATGGATGGAAGGGAGTGTGAATGGACAGGGGAAGGAGGTCTCCTCGGCTTTCTGTCTGTGTGGTGGAACCAGGCCACAGAGAATTGAATTCAACAATCATTGTGTTAATTAAAGTCAAATTAGAATGGGATTTTATGGTGGTTGGGTGAATTATTTATAGTACCATTTAGGAAAAGATGGTTGAGTTAAGTAAAACCTTGCCACCAAAATGCCCCATTTGTGTATCCCCTTGTGTGTTATTGTATGATGTGCTACCTCATTCTGAGGAGGGTTTATTTGACTGATAAGAACTAGGGCAGTTTCTATATGAGACCAGCTCCTCCTGGGCCATCTGCAAGAGGTGGAAGGTCATCCGTTGCATGGCTGCCCTTTGCTCACATTTGCCAGGAATGATTTGCAATCACCATAGCAACAGAGAGGGTCATGAGGGGTCAGGAACAACAATGCAGCTGGTTTGGGGGTGTGTATCACCCACAGCGGGTATGGGAGTCACCAGGGCTACCATGTTTTCCGAAGACCTTGTGATTAGGCTGAGCTCAGAAAGAGATTCCATGTAGGTCCAGAGGACATGCATTGATGGAACAACTGGAAACTTAGAAGATTAGGCCTGAAAATCATTGAATGTGACATAGTTTCCAAACCATGTCGCTCAGAGTTGGGGACATTGACAGCACTGGGGCAGTGTGGAACCAGGGTGGGGGGCGAGGGAGTCCTCCACTCCCAGTTCAGAGCATCTCCATTTCTATCTGTTTTATCAAACGGCATTCCCATGGAAGACTTACTAATGAAAATGAAGGGGAAAGATTTAGGCCACAAGAAGAAAGAAGAAAAACTATTGATGTCCTTAAAATATCCAGTTTGACATATACAGAAATAGCAGACCAGAGCATATAAGCAAGATCGCATTGCTAGATAGAAAAGGAATCTGTAGGGGGGTCTTAGTAGCAGGTTTTAAAAACAGATTATTTGCTATGCATGCCTGATATTATGCACTTTCTACTATTAACCCTAGGTATGTGAATGTGTAAAAGACAATTTCAATAGCTATTCAAAAAATAATGCCCTACAGGGATAATATGGCAGATTTCTTTCTAGATCAGCACTGTCTAGTGGAAATATAATGCAAGCTATGTATGTAATTTCATTTTTTTAGTAATCACATTTTAAAAGTAAAAAAAAAAGTGGGCCTATAAATTTTAATAATCTATGTATTTAACCCAGTTGCTGAAAATATTTGAACATGCAACTACAAAATTATTAACAAAATATTTATATCCAGTTTTTTATGTTTAGTCTTTGAAATCCAACATATAATTTGTACTTACAGCACAACTCAGTGTGGATACTGAATTTTCACAGGAAACCTGTTTTCAGATTTCATTAAATGTATAGTTTAAAAAGTAGAGTCACATACCCAACTTGTTCGGAACATACATGAAAGTTTTTCAATAGCTGAAGTTAGCTAAAATTGAATAAAATTTGTAACTCAATTGTGCAGTCATACTAGCCACATATTTCAGGGTTTCTGTAGCCACATATGGTTAGTGATTATTCTATTAGACAGTATAATGCTGGACTCTCAAAGAACTTTCTTGATACATCAGGCCAGTGACTTCTCTCACTTCAATGTCATGCCATGGCACTTTCATCTCTTTTACCTCCATGAAGTATCTGGAAGTACTTGTTACCCAGGCAACAGAGAGAGGAACAGAACATTAGTATTCACAAACTTGTTTACTTTTGTCCTTAACCATTGTACATAGAAAACTCAACATGTAGCTACAACTTGGTTTTCCCATTACTCTGTGTGGCATGAGGGAATTAAAAGGTGTGCAATTTCCTATTGCAGAAAGTCAACATTCACCTTCTGTGGCATTTTTCTGTCCCCAGATATTGTGGCCTGCCACTCCCTGTACTTTGGGCCACCTCCTTCAACTCAGGAACAACAATCCATGTTCAGGAAACATGGGTTTAGTTTTAATAATAAGCTAAACAAACCTTGATTGAGAAGATAACTCTGCTGCAAATAGCTTATTCTTTATGGAGACAAGTATAAATTGAGGCTAAGGGATGATTTAATTGCTGTCATCTTATTCAATTCTGCAAATTTTGTTTAGTTGGAAAATATTGACCAAGTAGTTCGTACAGTTAATTTGGTCTTAAAATCCTTACCTTCAACATCATATGTTATTCTATTTATTCATTCCCCCAAAGTTGTTTTTTTTTAATGTAAAACCAATTATGAGAATGTAATCAATCTTTTCAGTAAACTAGATCAAAATCATGCTGCAAAGCCTTCTTGGAGGCATCTGGTCCCAGCCTCCTGACATTGATGATTTCAGCCAAATCTTCAAGTAGAAGTGATAAAACTTCCTCTAGACTTGGTCTTCTAGTTGAGTTTTTTTTTTAATGTTTATTTATTTTTGAGGGACAGAGAGGATGAGCTGGGGGGGGGTGCAGAAAGAGGGAGACAGAGGATCTTAAGTGGGCTCTGCGCTGACAGCAGAGAGCCCAATGTGGGGCTTGAACTCACAAACTGCAAGATCATGACCTGAGCCAAAATCGAATGCTTAACCAGCTGAGCCACCCAGGTTCCCCTAAGCTTGGTCCTCTTAAGTTAATAAAGAGGTCTTTTAGAAATCTCACAAAACATTGAGAATGGCAGGGAAAATCCCTATAGTTCAATATGAACCCTAATATAAGGGATGCCTTCTGATCCAACTATACTTGTTTCCTGCCTGTTAGACAGAATTCCCAAGGAGGATGCCTTGTACACTTACATACTCAACAAATGTTTGTTGGATTAAATTGTGTGGCCCCTTTGCAACTTCCTTCTTTTCATGGCAGGACTTAATCATCTTTGCTGAGGCAACACTGACAGACCAAGTAGAGTAAACTACAGGGAGGGTTGAATCTAAGAGTGAGATGACTTGTTTTGTGAATCAGCTGATGTTTGGCCAAGCCAAGGACTATCATGAGTGGAAGGAAGTGCTGTGGGATTTCAGTGAGGACACAGATGCTGGGAAATAGCTTTATATTACATAAGTGAAATTAGCATTACAGTAATTGTCTTTGTATTGCCCTAGGATTTTGAAGTCCACTAATTTTCTATCTAATTTCAAGCAATCTATGATACTCTAGAAATCCGGGACTAGAAAAGTACTTGTATAGATGACAGAGCAGTAATCTAGAATCTGAGGCCTTGAATTATTGTGTATAGTTTAGCAACTAAATTTTATAAATAATTTAACCTTTATGCTCCACAGCACCTACACATGGGAAATGAGAAGTTTAGACTTGGTGATTTCTATGGTCAAGCTTCCAAACAATCTATTGTCTAGGGCCCATATTTCATTGATCATATCAGTCTTTCCCACTGTACCCAGTGGAGGCTCAGAATCCTTCTTAACAGAGCACTAAGTCAGCCACTACCAAGCAATCAGAATTGGCTTACAGCTGAGACTGATTTTTCATCCCTTTCCTATGTCCTTTTCTCAGCTCTGCATTGTGCAAGACTTTTGAAAAGGAACATACAGGGAATTATCATCAGTATGCAGGATTTCAGGGATAGGGGAACGGCAGTTCCTTACTCATCCTCTTGCTCAGCTGTTCCATGGAGGTGTTGCCATCTGACAAGGAGGGCTGCAGCCTGGCACTTTGGGAGCTCACTTTTCCTTTCCTTTGAGCTATAAGTGATGAGAGACCTGTCAAGGAGAGCAGTTCACTGGCATCATTCCCAGACCTGGAAGCATAATGAAATAAAGTTTCATTCTGACTTGGTTGGAATTTTTATAGCTGAACATTTGAGATAGCATCTGGGGCAGTTCTAACATCCACTTGCCTGGTTAGAATGAAGCACCCATCAGCTAATGGAACTCAGGCCTTCATACTGGCAGCCCATACTGATAGACTTGCCTTTTGGGCAAATCGTTTCTAAGTAGAGCCAGCCAGGCCACAGGTCCCAGCCACTGAGATGGAGCTCACTTAATGTCTAATGGTCCAACAATGTGCAATATGCATTACAGAAGCTTTATCAGATACAAAGAGTGATATCAAAGCAGGAACTGGTCTGAAAGCCACCAACACTGGTACTGCACATAGATCTAGACTACTGAGTGTTAAGTGTTTAATCCAAGACTTGGGCTCTGGGGATGTTATGTTGGTATGGTCCATTGGCACTCCTTCTAGTGCTCACACCCTTCCAGCTTTAGAGAACAGTAGGGGTCAATGGGAAAAAGCCCTCATTCTGGATTCCGTAAGCCAGGCTCAAACATCTCTACAAACTAGACCCAAGAAGCTTCGCAAAAACCACCTTACGGGAGATCCTTCTCTCTTCCCTAAAATTTCTTGAGGACTAGCTAGATGACTACTTAACCTCTCTGAACCTTAGCTTCCTCATCTGTAAAAATGGAAGGGGCATTTTTCACAAGGCTGTGGATGAATGAAAATTAAACTATGGTGTCTGCATAAGTGATGAGGGCACCATAATGCACTGTGTGAGGAGAAAATAGTATGACTGTGTTCCTTGGGTAGAAGCCATTTACTTTTTGTATCTTGCAGAATGTCTAGCTCAGCTCTTTGACTGTGGAAGGTTCTCTTATTGGATAACTGGAGTGCTAGGAGGGCCCATGCTGTCTGCTCTCAGATCACTCTCCTGGATCCTCAGAGATTACTCCAGCCCTGCTAGCATTGGAGGCCACCCAGAGAGAAAAGAACACTGCCCTTTGAACAAAGTCCCAGCTTCGTCACTAGTAAGATTTAGGTCTTAGCATATTACCTTTCTAATCTTTATTATCCTTTTTTTGTCATGTACAAAATATAGATAATATCTACCCCACCAGATACATAGAAATGTTTAGAGAACAAACAAATTAACATATCCCATGTGCTCTGTGGATTGTGCATAAGGTATTACTATTATTAATTCAAATCTAATATCTCTTAACAATTCAACCTTGTTCATAGAGGAGAAATCACTGGAAACATGTTTCTGGCACTGAGTCCCAGAAACTCCAGGATAGTGATGTATGATTTCCTGATTTTGGAAGCCAGTCAAGATCAAACGATATTGTGCTTCTTGGCAGATGCCTTGTGGCATTCAGGAAGGCTGTGACCTGTCATAAATAATTGGTGGCTTTTACATTTGTTAAGTCAAGATGTTCTTGGTTTTTGCATATGGCCCATAAATCTTTCTGAATTGCCAGGTTTTAGGCATCCTGCCCCAGCTCTGTCTTTCCTCTTCGTGAAGACATGATACGGCTTTGGAAAACATGCTTGGTTTTGGTTCATCCATATGGAGGTTCCCAGCCACATCTTGGTAGCTTTCTTCTCTGCCTCCTCCCGCCTAGCCATGCACTTTACACCCTTGGTTTATGTATTCTGTCAAGAAAGAAGAAAGGGCGATGTCTTCCTTTGTTGCATCTCCTTATCTCTTTACCATAAACCAATCACATCCTAGATCTTAAAGAAACCGGAGTCCTGGGATAACAAATAGATTCCATCCAGTGACAATTTAGGTTACCACCACTTTTGGTGGTGGCAGCCTGGGACCCTCATCTGGACTCAGGGGGCCTTGGGTGGGGAGGGAAGGGTGGCAGGGTACAGTTACCTTATTATAAGTGAAGAGAGTGAGGCTTAGAGAAATTAATTGACTTGTTAATATGTCTGTTAACAAGGGACAACATTTATATTTCCCTGCTCTCTCAATTTAGTCAACAACTGCTATTTGCCTAATGCCTATGTATCAGTTGTAGGCCTTGGTATTATCTATGAACATAAATAATCTGTGAACATTAATGGATTAACCTGCATGGAAGTTTATTTTTCATGTAATCATTAGCCTCAAAGTTGCCTAGAATTTAGAGGCTATGATAACAAAATTCCCAACAAACTAGTTATTTATATAAGTTGACCTTTGAATGATACAGGATTGAACCCCTTATAAGTGGATGTTTTTATAGTACAGTACTATAAATGTATTTTCTCTTCCTTGTGATTTTCTTAATAACATTTTCTTTCCTCCAGCTTATTTATTGTAAAAATACAGTATATAATACATATAACATATGAAATATGTGTTAATTGACTATGTTATCAGTAAGGCTATTAGTAATTAAATTTTGGGGGAGTCAAAATTATACGCAGCTTTTCAACTGTGTTGGTGCCTCTAAGCCCCACGTTGTTCCAGTGTCAACTGTATTCACTCATTCATTTGTGCATTCACTTATGCATTCATTTTCCTGCCCTTTTACGTAAAGAATAAATACCCACTTTTCAAAACTTGGACTTTTGTTAAGACTTCTTTGAAAACAACTTGGAAGTAACTGCTAAAAAACATTGGCCAATAACTGTCCTTGATTTTTGCCTTTGTTCCCCTCGATCTGTTACTTTATATGGCCTTGCTGGCACAGAGGTGAAAATGAACAATGAAGAAAAATTGAACCTTAAAAGCAAACTCAAGAGCTGTACACTATCCTACTTTTGCAAAGCAACCTAGAAGATGAAACGTAGATGAACTGAAAATTTTCCACTTTACCAAAGGTTTCTGAACCGTTAGAATTGTCAAGGGAGAGAGAATTGGCAATTATAGAGAGGCGCTGCAATTTCATGTCACCTGGGTAGAGGCATAAGTAGCAGTGGGTGAGAAAATGTCTTAGCCCTCTGAGCACTGTAGTAACAAGAATCACACCAGCTATGTGTGGCGCTGTCTCTCTCTCCCATCCCTTGTGTAGTTGTATGGGCTCACTCTCGGTCACTTGCTTCAAGGCCAGAGCAAGGTCAGAAACACTTGTCTGGTGGTTATGAGAATTGTGTCCTCTATGCGCTAGGCACTTTACACATGCATAGGTCCTTTTAATGGAATTTTCCAAACCTTTTTTTTTTTATTGTTATCTTAACATAGATGTTATTTTGAACTTACTACTTGCAGTGGTCCATCAAGATACAATTTTTTCCTGGTTTTATTGCAAAGTAATTGACATACATCACTGTGTAAGTTTAAGGTGTACAGTCTGATTTACATCTATTGTGAAATGATTACCACGATAGATTTAGTTAACATCCATTATCTTATAGATACAATAAAAAGAAAAATAATCTTTCTTGGATGAGAACACTTAGGATCGACTTTCTTGACTCTCCTATGTACTGCACAGCAGGCTAACTGTGTCATCATGTTGTGCATCACACCCCCAGTACTGATTTATCTTGTAACTAGAAGTTCGTACCTTACACCACCTTCCTCCAGTTCCCTTTCCCCCCAACCCCCCACCTCTGGTAACCACTAATCCAATCTCTTTTCTTTTTTATGAGTTTGGCATTTTGTTGTTGTTTGTTTGTTCAGATTCCAGATATAAGTGAGATCATACACTATTTGTGTTTGTCTGACTTAGTTCGCTTGGCATAATGGCTTCAAGGTCCATCCATGTTGTCACAAATGGTAAGATTTCCTTGCTTTTTATGGCTGAATAATGTTTATTGTATGTATATACCCGCCCCTTCTCAGGATACAGGTTTTTTGGATACAGGCTTTTATCAGAAAGTGCATCCCCCATTCTCATAGGACAGAAAGCAGGATTCAGGGAGCCTTTAATGCTGATTATCAGTCTCCATCCTTTTTCCTAACACATTTCCATACAACATTCAGAGCACTGTTAAAAGACATTGTATCCCCTTTTACAGATAAAGGAAACAGATGTTAAGAAGTTAGCTTATTGTCCTTCCAGTAAGTGGCAGTGTGGAATTCAAATCCATGTCTGTCTTATTTGCAAGCCCATGTTCCTTCTACTGATGTCTAATACTTTCATTTCAGTCTTACCACCTGTATATTGATTTATGACTAAGGCATTAGAAAAGTAGTCTTCATTGTGGGGTGCTCATTCCTCTAAGGGGCATGAAAACTCTTAAGGGAAAGGCAGGCATGAATAGTTTTCCATTTCCACATTCTCAGTTTCCACATGTACCTTAAAACAGACTATCTTGAGATGGTACCTGTGACCCTCCCAGCAGCCTGCTCCCTCTCGATGAAAGAAAGGCCTCCTTTCACCTCCATCAGGTCCTACAATGCCCAAAGCGTGGAAACCTTCTCTGAGAGCCAAACTAAGACATGTGAGTTTCCTTAAATAAAGATCCATAAATGGGTTCCCATCTCAATAAGAGATGGAGTCCCAATAAAATCTTTCTCTTGGGCTTAATAATCAACATTTGTAATATATTTGTCCTAATTAGTTTATATTAATAATTGTACTGTTTAACTCAGTAAGGAAGAATATTTTTATTTTAGCCCTCTGTTCACAGAGAACATATTTTAAATTAAATTTTAGTATATATATGTTTTTGTTTCTGAGAAGTATAGTAGTATGATTAAGAGTTGACTTTTAAGCATAGAATTCCATCATGATAAAATTCTGTATGAGTAGAATTGAGGTAGAATGGGAAAAAATGGGGGGCGCCTGGGTGGGTCAGTCAGTTGAGTGTGTGACTTCGGCTCAGGTCATGCTCTCACGTTCATGGGTTTGAGCTCCACATCAGGCTCTGTACTGACAGCTCAGAGCCTGGAGCCTGCTTTGGATTCTGTGTCTCCCTCTCTCTCTGCCCTTCCCCTGCACGCACTCTGTCTCTCAAAAAGTAAAATAAAACGTTAAAAAAAAAAGAATGGGAAAAATGGGAAGTGGAATGGGAATTTGGGTTCTAAGAGAGAGGGTGGCAAACAGTGACCCATGGGCCACATCCAGTCCACTGCCCATTCTTGTATATAAAACGTACTGGAGCACAGCCATGCCTATTGATCTGTGCGTTGGTTAGGACTGTTTTAGTCCTCCAGTGGCATTGCCGAGTAGCTATGACAGAGATGCTTGGAAAGCCTAAAATAGTATTTGGCCTCTCACATAGAAACTTTGAGGACCTGTTATTAAAGGAGAAAAATGATGTAAAATTTCCAACTATTAAAGAAGAACTTATTCATGTATTTTAAGTGAGTAATTATGGGTATAAAGTCCCTATTGTATGTATATCCAAGGATACATTTAAAAGAATGATGTAACAGTTTTATTTTTTGCAACAATATTTTAATACACTGAAAATTATATTCTTTGCAGCTATTTCAATTGTGATAAAAAATTCCAACCATCAACTTAAAAATGTGTACGTAGACGGGGGTACATAGTTATTTTCAAAACAGGGAGTTAGGGAACCACTGCCCTTAAAGACAGGATCAAGGATGTGACTTTCCATAGTTTAAGGCTATCACATGATGGATGGGAGCTTGTCTCTTTTTTTAATGGAGCAAATCGAGCCCCATGTGAATACCTCAGCCCTCACTCAAGCCATTCTTCCACAACCTTGATGGGTAGCTGATGGAAATATTGGACTCCAACAGGATGATGTGAAAGAGTGGTCTCTTAAATGTCTGAGCTGTCTTAAAGATCAGAAAAATCTTTTACAAGTCCTTATGTTGGCCCTTCTATGGGCCAGCTAGGAGGGAGGAAGGACAGCACTGACCTTCCAGGAGGTAGAGGCTGGGCCTTTTAGGATGTACGTGTAGAACTGATGAGAGCCTGTGCTGTCCTCCGGCCACACTGATGGTGGATTGCACCTCACAGGTGGATGTTTAAACCCACCTAGCAACCTTGATGCATGTGTTGGGTTGAATTCTGTCATCCTCCAGAAATGAGATACTGGCCTTAATCATCAATACTTCAGAATATGACCTTGTTCGGAGAGTGGGTCTTTACAGAGGTAATCAAGTTAGAACGAAATCATTAGAATAGGCCCTAATCTGTTTGTGTCCCTATAAGAAGGAGAAATTTGGACCCAGAGATAGATAATGAAAAGACAGAGGGAGGGGCGCCTGCGTGACTCAGTCGGTTAAGCATTCAACTTTGGCTCAGGTCATGATCTCGTGGTGTGTGGGTTTGAGCCCCGCGTCGGGCTCTGTGCTGAGAGCTCAGAGCCTGGAGCCTGCTTCAGATTTTGTCTCTCCCTCTCTCTCTCTGCCCCTCCCCCAGTCTGTCTGTCTGTCTGTCTCTCTCTCTCTCTCTCTCAAAATAAATAAACATTAAAACACTTTTTAAATAAAAGAAAAGACATAGGTAGAAGACAGATACCTACAAACCAAGGATAGAGGACTGGGACAAATCCACAGCCCTCAGGAGGAGCCAACCCTACAGACACCTCGGTTTCAGACTTCTGACCCCCAACACTAGGAGGCAATAAGTTACTGCTGTTTGAGCTACCCAGGCCATTGTACTGTGCACTCAAAAGCATACCTTCTCTTAATGGACTTTCCAAAGCTCAGTGATTTTTATGTTTAGCCATATTTTGAAATTACTACATGACATGGTCCATCAGAGCACAACTTTTTTTTCAGGATGCATCTAAAGACAGAGAACTGGCACCACGGAGACTTTGATCCTGGCCTCTAGTGTCCTTCCTTCCCCTTAGCGCAGTTCAGCAGAGCAGTTAAAATCAAAACCTCTGGAGCCAGAGCTCGTGGGTTTAAATTTTACTAGCCATGTGACTTCGGGGCCTGAATGGCCTCACTTGTTAAATGGAAGAATCACAGCACCTGCTTGTAAGGTTCTTGTGAGGACCAAGTTAATAACATGTAAAATTCAGAGCTTGGCGCGTGGTAATTGTTCAACAATAAAATGTTCATTGTATTATTGGGGGACCAAAAAGAACAACCTCTGCCCAAGACCTACCCAGACCCATGAATCACCTAGCAAGTACTACCCACATGCTCCCCTAAAATTCTGAAAGTCTTGTTTATGAAATTGCCATATAAATGTTAGAAGGGTTTTTTTTTTTATTTTAAATCTCGGATTGTCTTTTCTCTTGTGTTATCCTGTCTTATTCTTGCAAAGCATAATATTTGAGGATAGCTAGCGTGCCTTATTAATCCTTTAACAAGTATCTGCTCCAGCACCAGTTGCCAGCTAGATGTCATCAGTCACTTGAGATTATGGATTAACTCACTGATCTTTTTACCCTTCGAGCTAATTAGCCTTTGGACAAATACAGCCAGTCACAGAAGCCAAACACAGCTGACCAAACACATTTCAAAGAGTAAATTTGGTGGGTAAATAATGCCAAGTTTAGATCTCTCGGTAATATTGCTTTTCTGAGTCACTGGAATCTCGATGATCTTTCCTTCTGAGCTGGAGTTGGAAGTGAAGTGTTTACAACCCTTCAAAGCAAAAGGGGAAATGTGACTAATTAAACCAGCTATCTCCTCCCTACTTAACTCTCCCTCCCCTCCATTTAAGATGATTCTTTCTCTGATGTTCTCTAATAACTGGCCCAGTTTGACTTTAAATGACTTCAACATATCCTTTGGGACCCTTGTTTAACAGACAAGGGAGACTTTCCTAGATCCCCAGCTGAAATGTAATTTTACTCAGTTTAATTTAATTACCACTACCTGCCAAGACTTTCTCACACCTCCTTAAAGCACCTCAAACAGTTCATGCCTCACCTTGGTGCTCAGGCCTGTTAAGTACTTGTAGATAATTGTCATATCCTCTTAGACAATGTTTGGTGAAACTCAATATTTTTAGACCTTTTATTCTTTGCTAAAGAAGACCTCTCCAACTCTTGAATACTGAAAACAAACTGAGGGCAGAAGGGGAAGGAGGAAAGGTAAAGGGAGGTGATGGTCATGATGGAGGTCACTTGTGGGGAAGAGCACTGGGTGTTATATGGAAACCAACCTGACAATAAACTATAAAGTTAAAAAAAAAAAAAAAAGAAGAAGAAGACCTCTCCAGATAGTCTCCTGTTAGTTGAAATTGTTCTCACACTGTAACAGGCACAACCTCACCAATGAGTTGTAGGGAGTTGCAGGGGGGTGTCTTTCCCTGGGGCCAGCCATGCCCTTGGTAATGGCAGCTGGAATGGTGTGCCTATCCTGGTGTCCAGCTCTATTGGGCAGGCTCCTGCCTTCTCCTCTGACATCCCCTTGCATGAGCAGTCTTACACTGTGCATCCATGATCTTCTGAGTGATCCCTGCTTCTTTCCCAAGCCACAGGGCAGATTTCTGAAGGAAAAGGGATTCCAGATTGAATGTCAGTTCTGACATTGCACAACCACATACCTGTTCATTTTGGTTTGGTTTTTGTTCATGCATTCAAGAAAACAGGAAATGGTTTAGCTCTTATTTCAGAAGAGTAAAAGTGTAGTTGTTTTGAATTGTCATCAATATCCATTGACAAAAAAAAAACAAAAAACAAAAAGCATTTGTCAAGCGAATACTAAATGCCTAGCATGTGCTTTGGTAAATAGGAGGAATCCAATGAGAATATAATCTAGATTTTGCTCTCAGGGATCTTAGAAAACACTGAAAAGCTTACAAGGCAGTAAACTATATTGAATAGCATTATCTGGTTAATAACAGAATTATAAGCTTCAAGTGAATTAAGTCCTAGGCCACTGTTCTGTAACTAGTTCGTTTGAAAAAATATCCCATGGTGAAGAGGACCATATGTTACACTTGCGTGGGCTTTCCCAAACCAAGGTATCGTGTCTGATACCAAGTGGCATCTGTCTAAATGAATTATGATAATATGAGTTCATTATACAGAATAAACTGTATATGTATTTGACAAGGAAAAATGACCAGGAAATATTTCTCAGTGAACAAAGAAGGTAGTAGGATAGTATACAGTATATGATCCATGATGTGTGTGTGCACGTGTATGTTTTGGGTGTATGAATAGATTTGTGTATGCTTACATATGTGGGAAAATGAATAAGAAATTAATACAGCAATGGGTAACTGGAGAATGAGGCTGGGGAACCCAGAAAGAGGACCATCATGTTAAAAAACGTGATAGGCTCCTATATCTATTTTCACTGCAAATTTTATATTTATAATTATCTACTTTTTAATAATTTTTAAGTTTATTTTTATTTATTTTGAGAGAGAGATAGAAAGCAAGTGGGGAGGGGCAGAGAGAGAGGGAGACAGAATCCTAAGCAGGCTCCTTGCTGTCAGTGCAGAACCCAACACATGGCTCCAACCCACAAACTGAGAGATCATAACCCGAGCCAAAATCAAGAGTTGGTCACCTGGGGCACTTAGGTGGCTCAGTCTGTTAAGCATCTGACTTCAGCTCAGGTCTTAATCTCCCAGTTTGTGAGTTCGAGCCCCACGTTAGGCTCTGTTCTGACAGCTCAGAGCCTGGAGCCTGCTTCAGATTATGTGTCTCCCTCTCTCTCTGCACCCCCACCCCACTCGTGCTCTGTCTCTCTCTCTCTCTCTCTCTCTCTCTTTCAAAAAGAAATTTAAAAAAATGTCAGTCACCCAACCCACTGAACCATCCAGGTGCCCCTATATTTATCTATTTTTAATTGAACCATAAAAATGGATTCTTAAAAATATAAATATTGATAAAATATTAATGAAAATTAAAATGCCGTACAATATTATCAATATAGGAAAGTGTGTATGTTCTTGACTTTAATTATTGGAGAAATACAATTTAGAGTTTGTTTTGGAAATACTCAGAGCACTGATTCTCATCCTTTGGTGATTCTTAGCTGTTGATTCTTTTAAAATTAAAACACCCAGCCCCAGAATTACCCCAATTTTATAAAACAGAATTGCAAGTGAGGCTTAGTTAAGTGTATTTAAAAACAACACACACACACACATCCTGCCACCACCACTTCCTCAGGTAGTTCTGATGCCCCAGGTAGAAGTACAGAACTGGAGAGGAAATGAAAGATGACAAAAACTATCCATTGTGGCCATGAACATACTAGGTTACACCTGTGAAAAGATAAAAATCTTAAATTGGATTGAAACACAATAGACAATCATTTTCTACTCACCAAATAACCGCCCAAGTAAATGATAGAAAAAAAATTTAAAAGAGAAATGTAACACACAAATGGGAAAAAAAAGAAAGTAAGAATGGCAGTATGGACATCAGAAATTAAGCCAAAAAGCTTTATATGGGAAGAAGAATCATTTCATAGATAAAACATCCAAACTGAAATATAAATAGAGTAGTCATGAATCTTTATTCACAGCATATCAATATCATCAAAAGAAAAAGAAAAAACTAGAAATACAAGTAGAAATGGACAAAAATATAGCTTTGAGAAAACATCATTGCATTATTGTTATATTTCAAATGAAACCTATAAAATGTTTTAATAATATAATTAATAAGTGTTAACCAATAGGTACATATTGAATTGGCACCTTTCACTGAAAGTATGCCTTCTTTTCCAAGTATCCATGGAACTTTAAAACAAATGTGTTACTTACATGGCCAAAAGTTCTTAATACATTCTTAAAGTAACAGCCTTCTAAATAACTACTGAATCAAAGAGGAAATCAAAACTACTATTAGAGGCTATTTAGAAAATGATGACCATGAAAACATGGCATGACAAAACTTAGAAGATACAGGCAAAGCTGTCCTCAAATGGGAGAGCCCTACAAATCATTATTTTACAATTACTATTTTTATAGAAAGAATGAAAAAATGAACTGAGGATTTAACTTAAGTTAGAAAATAAAAATAAAGGGGTGCCTAGGTGGCTCAGTCAGTTGAGCATCTGACTCTTGATTTTGGCTCACGTCATGGTCTCATGGTTCACAAGTTCGAGGCATGGGGCTCTGAGCTGACAATGCAGAGCCTGCTTTGGGATTCTTTGTCTCCCTCTCTCTTCCCCTTCCCCACTCGCTCTCTCTCAAAAATAAATAAGTAAACACTTAAAGAAAGAAAGAAAATAAAAATAAAAGAACAAATAAGGCAAGAGGAGGGGTATAATAAAAATAATAAACTAGAAAACAGAAAAATAACGGAATCTTAAAGGGAATCCAGAACTACTTCTATTAAATAACCAATAACCATTGTCAATTTTATCAAAGAAAATATGGAGGAAACATGAGTTAACAAATTTATAATTGAAAATGATATTAAAATAGGCATAGAGGGGACTAAAACATTATTGATCTGGGGTGTCTGGGTGGCTGAGTCAGTTAGGTGTTGGGCTTTGGCTTAGGTCATGACCTCAAGGTCTGTGGGTTCGAGCCCCGCTTCAGGCTCTATGCTGACATCTCAGAGCCTGGAGCCTGTTTCAGATTCTGTGTCTCCCTCTCCCTCTGCCCCTCCCCCACTCATGCTCTGTTTCTCTCTGTCTCAATAATAAATAAACCTAAATTTCTTTTAAAAACCATTATTGATGAATTTGATGGGTGGCAACATGTCAGTATACTAGAAAAGCTCACTATGTACACACACACACACTCACACACATAGACATGCACAAACAAAATAATTATAAGCCATTATGTATGCATAGGTTTGGGATATAATATACAAATTGCTAGTAAAGCAAATTCTATTACCTTGTTGGTTGAGATATATATTTGTGGTATCTTCCTGAAAACGGAAATGTGTATTAAGAACTTAAAATTTTATATGATCCTTGACACTCTTATTCTAAAGCAAGTAGTTTATCATAAGGAAATCAGAAATGTGGAAAAATATTCTTTGATAGGAGACAGAGTTTAAGAAGATTAATATCATGGGAGTATGCTGGTATTACTGTTTTGGAAAATGCAAAAATAGAATGATTTCATCTAGAAAAAAACCCATGTAATTATGAACTGAAATAATTCTGGAAGACTGCACTATAATGTTAATAGCACTTATTTTTTGAGTGTAGAGTTTACAAGTGATCTTTATCTTCTTCTATGTATTTTTGGATATTTTCCAAACATTCTTCAATGAGATTGCAATCTTTTGTAATTAGACCATAAAATTACTAAAGTAAAAGGAGAAATTTTAATATAAAATAATAGGAAAACATTTAACAGGAAAAGCACATACAAAAAGCATGATGTGCATCACCTATCAAGACTGAGAATGCCACAAAACCCTCTAATGTTCACTGAGCAGTTAGTATACTTTTCCATTGCCTGGAAGGGGTTATGTATGAGAGGTGGAGGGAGAAGGTACTAGAGAGGACATATTCTTTCCAAAACCTGAGGTCTTTGGTATTACCAGTGATTCTGAGGGTGAGCTAGCACCCTCCCTTTACCAGATACATAAAGTTTGGTCAACGCTCCCCCTAGTGGCAATTTAACAAATCTCCTAAAACAACTTGCCCAAGAGCCAGGGCTGAAAACTGATGTCAGCCTCAGTTAATTGAGGCACTTGTTAATGAGGCATAGTGCTCGGCTCCACCTCAAGAGGATGGCTCAGAAATATATATTCCTTTTTTTAACAAGCAGCCTAGGTGATTAAAATATTCAAGTGTGGACTCTTTTGACCTAGATCATATATTCCTGAATGTTGTAGAAAAGAGAGGCAATGTGAGAGAAAAGAAATTCTTGTAACCTAACCTAGTATTAATTTCCAAAAAAGAATAGAGGTCAGAGGTGTTTGTATTAATTTCCTACAGTGAACCCTTGTGAGAACACTAACTGCTACTTTTATTCCTTATGCTATCTACAAATATATGGGAGTGTAAATTATAAACAAGTGAGTTATACCTGGTCATTGTTGCTTTATTATTCTCCATTCTTATTTCTAGACATCCCCCATACCTTAGATTTTCTCTCCAGTTTCTAGACAGCCAGACCATTTGGAACAGCTCACCGATTTAATCAACATGCTGCTTATCATGTTTTCCAGATGGTTAATGGGTCTCTTAAATAAAACTGGCCCCAATTCTAACTGGTGCGTCTATCCTGGTTTCTTTTGTATAATAGTTTGTTTCATGGCTGAAGTTTCTTTCCATTATTTCTCTGTAGTCTTTAGTGATCCCTTTTTTACCACTTCTTTGTTCAGAGCTGTCAAATGGCACATTAATTCAATTTGCTAATGTTCATGGTACATGCAGGGAAGAGGAGACTGTTCGTATTAATGTCAACATGCTACCCAAATCATTTATCATTTACATATAAAGTTTTAGGGAATAGGTTTTTCATCATTATTGATTGAGAGAGGAGAGAGCTTCCTTGTGGAACCACAGACTGGTGGCTCCCTTTGCTGTGTCTGCTTCGAGAAGGAGTATTCTTATCATATGAAACAGCATTATTTGGGAAGCAGTGTATCTGGATCGAGTTCTCAGGAGTCCTACTTGAAAATCCTGTGGTCTTAATATTCAGTGCTACACAAAGCATTCCAAATATAAATAACCTTTGAGCTGACCCACAGATTTAGGTCTGATTCCCATTTTACAAATGGTTTCCAAAGTATACGGTTAGGTTGTATAAAGTGACATTAAAAGTCATGTTGGCAGAATGCCATTATGGCATGACTTCTGCAATAATAAATGTCTGAAAGTAGGCAAGATAATGTAAGATTTGAATGGGGTTGCATTCTGAAAGGAAGGCAGCCAGAGGTCCTGAGAATTAATGGAGGAGCTGCAGAAAAAAAAATATGGCTCTATTACACCAAGCACTTTCCTCTTTTCCTTTCTATTGCCTGACTGAGATGATTTGCCAGAGTTTAAAAATAAATGAACTGTATTCGTTTTTCCTTCAGAGCTTTGCTTTGAAGGCATTCTATAAGGAAAAAATAATAAGAAAAACTAACACAGACAGAAGGGCGGGGGATCAAGACATGAAAATGTAAGCATTCTATCCAACAGTATCTATTTAATAGCCCAGCACTCCTTTTGTGGGTAGATATGCCTGGTTCCAATTAAGGTTGTATCACATAGGCAAATGTGATGCTTCAAAGAGGTGCTAATGATCTGCTAGGTGATGCAGAGGAAATGTTGTTCTGAATGGGCTTCCACGTTTGAGCCCTTCCACTGTCATCTGTAAATGGCACAGACAGTGACTAGGATTAGGTTTCTTATAGCAACTCGATCGCAATTTTCAGTGCTAACTAGAGGCAGGATTCTTTTGCAGGCACATCATTTGTGTTGATCATTTTTTTTCACATTTTATTTTAGCCGCAGAACTTATTTTCAGCAGAGTGGACCCTTACGTGTAAAACACATGGAAGTGCAACTCTGTAATGGAAACCAGGTTGCACATCTCAGAGATTCCCTGCACCACCACCCCCGCCCCCAGGGCTTTTATTCCAGTGCCTCCCCCACTTCTCCCCATGGCAGAGCTTGAAAATAGTCTTGTGGGAGAAAGAACAGGATTTCTTCTCCACGATCTAGGGGTGGGGGAAAATGCCTTTAATTATTCATTCATTCTTTGATGGGACAAATATTTATTCAGTGGCCTATGATAAGTCAGGCCCTCTTCTAGGCACGGGGGATGGAACAGTGAATAGGAAAGATCAACAGCTCGCTCTCAGGGAGGCAGCAAGGAAGACAGTGGGGCATCCGGGACATGTCTGGTGCTATGAAGAAAATAAGGAAGGAGGGGCAAGGAGAGGGGTCCTAGTGAGAGTTAACAGGGAGAATGGTAACGTCTGTCTAAGAAACCTGCTGAAGAAAAGTGGCCATATCCAGAGCTTGGGAGTGTTTCAGGCAAATAAAGTCCCTGAAATCCCTAAGACAGGGGTATTCAAGTCACATTTAATGTCACAGTGAAAATGTTGGAGTTTTAGTGGCTGTGGCAGAGGTCAGAGGTAAGCAAACTCCTTCCCAAGGCGTCTAGTAAGCCAAGATGGAAGTTCCATTTTTATATTTAAATTCATTTTCAATCATGGTTTAATTATTTATTATTAAACTACTTGTGATTAAGCTCTTTATATTTTTGTTCCACCGACTTCCAAGATGGCTTTGAGGTAATTCACATACATGATGCCTTAACACCCGTCCATTCAAATAAAAGCTCATGACCATGTAGCAGGTGAATGAAGTAATAGATAGTGGGATTGAGAATTAAAAATGTAGTTCTGTCAGAGCCAGGGTAAAAAAAAAGAAAGAAAGAAAGAAAAAAGAAGGAAAGAGAGAAAGAAAGAAAATGATGGCTTATGTAATTTTGATTAGTTAAAAAGTAAGGCTCTCTGTTCTTAAGGGAAGAAACTTCTAAAATAAATTCTAAACATAATGTATTCCATTGGGCCATATACAAGAAACATCAATAATTCTCTGTATGAATATTGAATACCTAATATGTGCAAACTGTTGACACTCTAGAGAATATAAACCTTAATCAAACATAAATTCTGCCTTCCAGGGGCTTGCAGTTTAATACGGTGTATAACAAAGGTACACAAATAACTATACTACAAGGCAGGAGATATAAATCTTAGTTTTCAGAGTACCTAGAAATGGGCATAACAGGCATAACATTAAAGCATGACTCTGGAAGCATTTCAGGGTTAGAGGAAAGAGTTAAAGTAACCGGTCAGGTTTATAGCTTTTCCACAATCCAAGGATTTCCCACGCAGCGCCCAGGGGCTGAATCTTCAGGCTGTCTTCCTCTGCTCTCTCCTCTCACATGCAGGAGTTGGTCCTCATTCAGTCCAAAGGTGACTCTCTGTCAGGAGCCTGGGAGGCAAGTGTTTTGCCTTGCTAATTTGGAGATATCCATACTCTGGGTGTCCGATGTGTAGGTGACAAATTGGCTTTGCTAGGAAACTTAAGTGAAATTAGAAACTGTAGACATCATAAAAAGAAGAAAAAAAGATGCCTATAATCCACCTATCCAGAGGGATATTTTTTTTGATATTTTGGTCTATGTCCTCTCAGACATTTTTCTATGAATGTGGATGAGGAGAGGATCACACCATCTGAACCATTCTGTGCCCCCCTTTTCTAGCCTCCTTCAACTTCAAGGCATGCAGTCAGTGATATCATTAGTGATTGCCACATGGCACTCTGGTATATAATTGTTTCATAATTTACTTAACCAGTTTTCTACGTCAATACATAAGTGGTCCCCAATTTTTCACCACTAGAATCAATACTGGGATGAACATTCTTTGAAATACATATTTCACACCTTTCCAATTTTCTGTAATACTTTTCTAGAAGTGTCTAGAGACAACAGTGATTTTTGCTAACTGTCCTACTTCTAACTGAGTCACACAAATACCCAAAGCTTTTGCTTAAGACTTTTTTGCTCACTGGCACTAACAACAGACAATGGTAAGCTATCTTTTTTATGGAACTGGGTGGGGTGGGGGCTTCAAAACACCAAACAAGTCCCTGAATTTTAGATTCTCATTTGTTATACCTTTCTTCCCACTTCAACCCCACTAATTGCTTTAAATCAATGACCTAAGCCAAAGCATGGATGGCATCCAGTGAATCACCAAATTCCTTAAGTTCTGCCTCCTAAAAAGTGTCCTGAATCTGTATGCCACCCTCCTCCAACTTAGGCCATGACCAGTGACCCTGCGTCCCTATAGAATTTCCTACATGCTGTTATCTTCTTGAGTTTGGCTCACCCTCTAATCCATCTTTCATATTTCATTTTAATGTAAATCTGACGATGCCAGCGCTCTGGCTCAAACTTTGCAATGACTCCATATTGCTTTCTAGATTAAATTCAAACTCCACAGCTTGGCATACGGGCCTTTATTTCTGGATCAAGTCACCTGACTGAGTCCTGAGAATCTATATGTTTTAAACCTTCCCTGTGATTGCAGTGGAAGCAGCCTGGCCCTTCACAAGTCCCGAGATGGGCATTTAGGAACTGCTGGACTACTTGGAACTCTTTCTAGAATAGAGGCCAGCTGCAGCTAGGAATTTCCCTCAGCCACAGCTTAAAATGATCCAGCACACTTAAAGTGATTACTTTAGGAAAAATTTCAAAAGCATTCTACCAAAGAGCAACATGTTTGCAACTATAGATTAGGAAATCATTTCCATTTAGAAAGCCTAATTTAATTAAGTGACAATTTTTAAGCTATGAAAGCTTTCCTGCTGAGTCAGGATTTTCTACTCTAGGCTCATGCAAAGCAGGTAGTTGAAATTAAAGACTGGCCCCAGTTTTACCACGTGCATGTCTGCATCAGAGTTCAGAGCATCAAGTATTGATCTGTGAAACAGAGGGGCAGGAGGGAATTTTGTTTAGATCTTATTAAAGCACAGTGTAAAACTTTGTTGTTGTTTTTTTCAATTAAGACATTTAAATTTTAAGTTCCTTAGAAAAATACTTAAAAGGCCATTTGATTCTTTGTATTTCTTAAAGGAAAGGGTATTCATATCATCAAATTGTTGAAAAAGAAAAGAAAGATTTTTGAGAAGTCCTATGTTTCCTTGGGATTAATGGTGAAGTTTTTTCTTTTAAACCTACATTTGTGAAACTGAAGACAATATTACAATAATAGCGGGTTATTTTATCTCTTGCTAATCCTTAAGGAGTTTGATGGACTAAAATCCCTAATTTTCATAGCAGGTAATGTGAACACCCATTATTAATATAATCATTAATATCATTAATATTACTCCTGAAAGATACAGAGTTGGGATTTAAAACAATTTTGGTTACTTTTCTTTCTGTCTCCTCCACTAAAATGTAATTTTCACAAAGCCAGAGTCTTTCTCTTGTCCTGTTCACACTGTGTCCGCAGCCCCCAGTTCATGGTAGGCATGAAGTAAATATCTGTTGAGTTTTGCTTACATGCCAAAGAATGAAGATTTTGTGTAGCATATACCTCTGAAGAGATATAAGAGGAGAGAGAAGTTTGATCCTCGACCTGAAGGAAGCTTGTAATAGGACAGAATGCCTTTTCTTCAAATCTATCTGATTTATCAAATTATTATCATGCTGTGTACATTGCAGCATGATTCTCAGTAGAAAGTCTATTTTGTCTTCTTCTGTATCTATTATCTATCCTGTTTTATCTGCCTTATAACACATTATCAATACATATATTCCAAAATTGTCATCAATGTGTACTTTACATGTTTAGGTATGCGGTAGGGGTAACTTCCTCACAACTCATTTCATGGTCTCCAGGTAGGTCAATAGATTAAAAAATCACTTTCAAAACCATAGGCAAGAAATTGCAGGAGACACTAAGCTAGATGATCTATATCAGTGTTATTCAAAATGCTGGTCATTGGGCTCTTTATAACTTAGTTGCAGGGAGAGCTTGTGCTAAAATAAATGCAAATCAATTATGTCCTGGAGCACACAGTTTAGTTCAGTTCATATTCTTTTCCTGATAAGATTTTCTCAATGAAGGAAGCAGGATGTTGACCTTCATTCTCATGCAAGCTCTTTATCTTGTTCTGGACTGGTCTAAAATGGTTCATTGACTTGCACTCCTCTATATCCATACATTGAATAACACTGCTCTCTGTCAACACCTTGCTTACTTAAAATAAATCTCCAAACTGCCTCTTAAAAGCATCATTTTCAGTTTGTTAAATGGTTATCTCTTTGATAATTACTTACACAATAATAATTAATAGAAATCGTAATTAATTATTTAGGTAGATAATGTTATGTCAAGTAGTAACAATGCCATGGAAATAAATTAGACAATGTTAAGGGTGAGAGGAGGATAGGGGCTGCTTTTTTGGTCAGAGTGCTCATGGATGGTTTCTGTGAGGAGGTGACACTGGAAGAGAAAGTTATGTAATGGTAGCTGGGGAAGAGCATCCCAGGAAGAGAGAAGAGTAAGCTCAAAGGGTTTGAGGTGGGAACAAGCTTGGTGTGTTTTGAAACAGCAGGGCAGGGGCATCTGGGTGGCTCAGTTAGTTAAGCATCCAACGTCAGCTCAGGTCATGATCTCATGGTTCATGAATTCAAGCCCCACAGTGGGCTCACTGTTGTCAGTGCAGAGCCTGCTTTGGATCCTCTGTCCTCCTCACTCTCTGCCTCCCCCCCCCCCACACACACAAAAATAAATAAACATTAAAAGAAAAACACAGCAAAACAGCATGCCTGGAGGGTGGTGAATAAGGAAGAGAGTGGTAGGAGAATGGGTCCCCAGAGCCAGCCAGGTGTCAGACTGCAGGGCCTGTTGGCCACGGTTAGCACCTTGGCTTTTGTTTTGAGTGAGACTGGGAACTTTTAGAGGGTTGTGAGCACATGAGTGACATATGACAGGTTTTAAAGGATCACTGTGACTGTTGGGGAGTAAAGGTAGAATGAAGCAGATGAGAAGGCTGTTGCTTGCTGCGGATCAGACAAGGGCTGACTTGATGGCATAGACAAAGGTGGAAGAGTTGGGGATAGTAAAGAGCAGTCATGTTCTGAATTTGTTTTAAAGGCAGAGTCAACATAAGATTCTGAGTTTTGATGGCACCATTTACAGAGATGAACACTTGAGAGGAACAGACTGAGGCAAGGGAAGAAGAAAGAGTTGAGTTTGAACCTGTTGGGTGTGAGATGCCTGATAGACTTAAAAGTGCAGATGTGAAGAGGCATTGCAATAGATGCATTTGAGTCCAAGGAAGAGATATAATTTAGGAGTTGCCCACACATAGACAGCACTAGATCAGATCATCTAAGGAGTGAATGAAGATAGAAAGGAGGTCCAAAGACCAAACTCATGGCACTCTAACAGCTAGAAATAGGGAAAATGATGAAAAATTCAGTAAAGGAGATGAAGAAAGAAATACTGGAGGGTAGGAAGTATACAAATAACAACAAAAAGGTGATATTATGAATTCCAGGAGAAGAAAGACTTTCTTAGAAAGAGGCAGTAATCATCTGTTTTAAATGCCATTGTAAAATGAAGACTGTAAATTATCTATCAGATTGAGCCTAATGGAGGTCACTGGTGCCCATGATTAGAGCAGTTTCAGCTCTAATTCACTTCCTTATTAAAGAAGTTATCTTGTGATTGGTTTTAGTTTCTTAGTGAAATGAGAATCAAAGTTATCAGATGAAAACTGAGGAGGTAGGGGTGGGACCCCAGAGGTTTGCTAATGGAGGAGAAGCTGTGAAAAATGAATCAAGTAGGGAAATACAGCAAGATTGCCAAACAGAACTAAGAACTCATTTATTAGTTAAGGTCATAGATTTAAGATGAGCACCACTGTATACTTTTCCAGCCATGTTCAAGTGGGTGGAGGCAGAGAACAAGATTTAAGGAAATCAGTGTTTTGCTAGGCAAACATAATGCAGGAAGAGTTTCTAGGGATTTGAGAGTGAATGTAAGGGAGTGATATAATCACAGCAAAATGTGGCTCAGGGGAGTCTAATGGTTGATATCATTGAATTGAGGTGACAAGAGGTTGGGTGGATATTGAAATTACTAAGAATGATAACAGAATGGTGGCAAGGAGAAAGAAAGGTAAGAAAATCTTCAATAAATTGTAGGTATGACCACGAGGAGAACTAATAACATAAGGAGAGATAGTGGGTACTACAGTCTGATGGCAGGAAACTCAGAGGAACTGGGCAGGACTTAGGCAGTAGAAAAGACAGTGGTCTGGAAGCAGCAAGAAGGAGCAGGAAGGATAACCTTATCCAGTCTCCAAAATCAGTAGTACCAAGTGTGGGACAAAAAACTTGGCAAGACTCCAAGAGAAACTTTCAAAAGAAAGTCAGCCAGATTTCCATCTGGGCAGGAAAGAGAAACAAATGCTTGGAGAAGATATAGGAGAATTTACTGATGGCAGACCATGGGTTTCAGAGGATGAACTAGAAAGTTTTGGAGATGGGGGCAGGAGTGGCCAGAGCTTCAAGGATTTTAAGGAGAGTCTTTGGGAATGTAGATCTGTGAGAATCTGGGTGATGGAGGATGAGCTGGAGTCCTGGGTGTGTGCTCATGACTGAGGTATACAGGCTGATTTGGTGGAGTCTTAGAGACAGCAGGATACTCAATACTAAAAGTTGTTACTTCTTGGGACTGGTCTCTTTTGTGGTTCTTATGGTGAGATGGAAGATCTGGATGGGGGAGAGTGGAAATAGCACCAGAAGTCTGGGGCATTGTTGAGGACTCCTTGGATACAAAGGAGAGTGGTGTGTCAGGGGCTGCAGAGTCCTAGGGCTTTAGCCTCAACCTTGTCAAGGGCAGCCCCAAGGTTTCCCGAAACCATACTCCTTCAATTGTCCATTACCTTCTCTAGATTGGAAAATTGTCATTTAATGATTGAAGTCTCTGCCTGAATGTATTTCAGAATTACTAGGTTGGTTGAATGCTTCAACAAATACTGTTTTCATGGAGAGCACTTCAAATTTACTTTGGAAAAGAGCTGGTGCAATTCCTCTCCACGGAAATGAGGCTGACAGCTCCTAAATAGCTTTGGCTATCTCTTGGGGAGATCACAGTTGGTGGGAAATTGACAACATTACCATGGAACATAACTTGGAAATGATATTTTTCTTTGCTCACCACTAGGCATTTTGGTCTTAAGAAATTCAGATTACCCAAGAAGTAATTAATGTGTAAAGACAATGGAGACTTACTTCAAATAATGATTTCTTGCCATTTTTCCTGCATTATAATCAAACCTATAGATTGCTTATTATTTACCTATTATAAATTCAGCTTTCTTGCTTTTCCCGTTTCAAAGTAGTCATTGAAAAATTGCCCAACTGATGAGTTTTATGCAGGCAAAACATATTTTTGATGATAGTCTTTCCAACAACTGCTATAAGCTTTGTCACTACAGGCTGTCACAAGATGGCCTAACTTGGTAGTCTTAAAGTCTAATTAGTTTTCTTGTACGCCTGGGTGCATTTCTGAGCTGTAAAATAAAACTCATTGGATAAACTGACCTTTTTTCCTACATGCAATCTAGCTGATTTCAGAACTGTCCTTTACAAACCTATAATACATTGATTGATCTGATAGCATTTGGGTCTAAAATTACTTCTTGGATATAGAAGAGAGCACGACCTTGTTTTGAAAGTTTCTGACTTAATTATTTTCTTTCAAAAAAGAGAAGGCAAATTCAGAATTTGAAGAGAATTATAGACTTTTTCTTTGACCTGTTCCTCTGTCAAAATGTTTATGGCCTTAGGACACTCTAGACAAGACGGTTTTAGAAAGGGAATAGATATTGAGATAGATAAATTTGAATCAGGCACCTATTTATGTGTCAAGTACTGACTAAGAGGGAGATATAAAAATGAAAAAGGGATCTCATCTTAAGCATCGAACGGTTTCATAGTGGAGACAGACACATAAACCAGTAACTGTTGAGTTCCATTAGACTTAAGTAGGGGGTGTGGGGTCCTCATGAGGCAGGAAAGATAGTAGGTAGGGGTTGGAGGGTGAGGAGCTAGGAACCTACGAAGAACAGAAGATATTCGAATTAGACTTTGGAAGATGATTAAGAATTTCCCAAACATTTTGGACAGGAGTGGAACAGGGGTCATGTGAGAGGGAATTCAGAGAGGAGGCAACAGCCTGAGCAAAAGATGAAGGCATGAATATGATAGTCTTTGCGACCCTCAGAAATCAGCAAGGGGCCTCTGACAGAGATTCCTGGCAGCCTACCTTTGACAGATTTAGAGAAAATAAAAACATGTATATATGCTTCTAAGACGTTATGGAAAACACTCATTTTTATTTGTTACCTGGAGACTTTTAGAAATGAACTGAAATGATACAGAATTTGATCATTTTTCTACAATGAATCCAAATAATTCATCTGATGGGTACTTTCATAGAGGAAGGCTTTGCACCTGCTCAGTGCATTGTTCTACTTCAGGATTTGTTCTTAAGAAGGGATTCTCCATTTTTTGGTGAATGGGAGCCAAGGGGCATAGTGATGAGAGTTATGAAAGATGAGGTGTTGTAGAGAAAGAACAAGAGTTCAAGTAGGGGAGGAGTATTTATTTCCTAGTGGGAATAGTTATGAGCCAGCTGGCCCTAACATCACCTGACCTCCTGGAGTTCATTTTCCTCTGTAGAGGAACAACTGGTGTGTTGTTCTGAGGCATACTACAGCAGTGTGGGATAACAGGAAAACCTTTAGCACAACATACATGAGAGTTGGTGGTCATACTAATCTCTTAGTTGTAAACTTTGCTTCGTTAAGGCTCCAGGGTCATAAACTGTAGGATGAACCTAGCAAATGGTTCTCAAACTTTGGGGATGTCCCCAATCTTTCGAACCTGGTATATTTGTAAAAATGCCAAATCTTGGGAACCTCCTCTAGAATTTCCAACTGAGTAGGACTGAATAGGGATGTAGCTTAGGAATCTGCTTTTTAAACAAATACCCCATGCAATTCCAAAGAAAGTAATCCAAGGAGACCATTTTTAGAGAATCTGTCTCAAAAGACCCTAAAAGATGTATGCATCCAACAAAATCAGGCCAGAAAGTGCCCAGCCTGTTAATAAAGACTTGGTTCCTTACCTTCTGAGAGAGGGTAAGGTACTCTTTGTTGAGCTTCTGCAGATCCTCTTTGACCAAGATGTCCTAGCTAAGGTTTGCCTGGCTACCTTGAGCCAAACCAAGGAAGTGCTGACCTTTCTGAAGCACTGTGATTGTGTTTGGGGTGAGGATTGGAGAGCACAGGCTGTGGTCCTCAGGCTCCTGCAGCTCTTACCCTGATTCTTCTTGTGACTGCAGTGTTCCCTGCTGAGAATCAGTCTGCCTTCTTCTGGAGGCACCCCTCCTCCTGCCTCTCTATCAGCCCTTCCCCAAGGGCATCTGCCATCAAGAAGGTATTCTAAGCATTTGGCCTGAACCTTCATTTTGATAGTCAGCAGTTCCGTGACTTCCATCAGTTCCTTCACATTCCCAGTGTCCATTTCTCAACCATAAATGAAGATGACATAACCTAGCTTGCAGCACTGCTATGAAGATGAAATGAGATGTGCTTAATGCTCTCTGTGAACCTGCTGTGTGGGCTCTGCCATCCAGACCATGATGGGCTCGTGCCTCATGGCATCTTGTGTGTTTATGCTCTTCTGAGCAACAACAATGTGGCGAGGCTGCCTAGGAGTCAGAGCAAGGTTCCAAGTTTTAGGCATGGAGTCGAGAGCAGAAAATGACTCTAAAATTGTCACCTGAAGGCTGTTAGCTTCTGAATAAAGATGGTAATTTGGGGTGTTGCTATTTGAGTATAGGTGACACACAGTGTTACACTGGCTTCAGGTATAGAGCATAGTGATGGGACAAAACTCTATATGTTATGGACTCCTCACAGGTGTAGCTACCATCTGGCACCATACAATGCTATTACAATACCATCGACTGTATTCCCTACACTGTGCCTTTTATTCCTATGACTATTCATTCCATAATAGCCTGTACCTCCCATTCCTCTTCACCTATCTTGCCCATCCCCCACCCCCGCTCCCCTCTGGCAACCATCAGTTTGTTCTCTGTATTTATAGATCTGATTCTCCTTTTGTTTATTCATTTGTTTTGTTTTTTAGATCTACTCATCAGTCAAATCATATGGCATTTGTCTTTCACTAACTTATTCCATTTAGCATAATACCCTCTAGGTTCATCCATGTTGTCACAAATGGCAAGATTGCATCCTTTGTATGGCTGTATGATATTTCCGTTTGTGTGTGTGTGTGTGTGTGCATGCGAGCAAATGTGACATCTTTATCCATTCTTCTATCAGTGGAATCTTGGGTTGCCTCCATATCTTGGCCATTGCAAATAATGCTGTGGTAAACATAAGGGTGCATATATGCTGTGGTAAACATAAGGGTGCATATATCTTTTCAAATTAGTGTTTTCATTTTCTTTGGGTAAATACCTAGTAGTGGAATTATTGGAGCATGTGGTAGTTCTATTTTTAATTTTAGGAAGAACCCCTAAACTATTTCTATAATGGCTGCACCCATTTGCATTCCCACTAACAGTGCATAAGAGTTGCTTTTTCTCCACATCCTCACCAATGCTTGTTATTTCTTGTTTTTTAAATACTACCTATACTGACTGGTGTAAGGTGTTACCTCACTGTGGTTTTTATTTGTATTTCCCTGATGATTAGTGACACTGAGCATCTTTTCATGTATTTGTTAGCCATAAAGATGGCAACTTTGGATTAAAACATTTAATTCTCCTTTTTTCCAAAATTCTCCTTGAAGTGACAAAACACACATGTGCACGTGTGCACATGCACACACACACACACACACACACACACCCTACATACTGTACCAGTCCTGGAGCAAGAAATGGGGCACCCTAGTCATTTGTTTAGCAACATCAGACATATACACCCATGAGGTGCCAGACTCTCAGTGGGCCCATGTTGTACAGACTAAAATTAGAGATAATCTACATGTTCGGCAATGGGAGCAAAGTTAAATAAATAGAAAACTGTGCTTTCCTTAAAGATGCTGGTGCATTAGCATATTTATTTATATAGAAAAGGGGTTTATTTGTTATATGTAAAAGGTTTTAATAAACATTATACACTATTATACTAAAAATATTCTTATAAAAATTTCTAGAATGATATGCATCAAAAATGTTAACCGTGCTTTTTTGGGGATCGGATTGGAGATCATTTTTTAAAAATATTGCTTACCTATTCTTTCTAACTTAATTACATTAAATTTAACACACTTGTGTAATAAACAAATATATCTAACCAATTGAAACAGCTGGTGCTTTCAGACATTAGCTTCAGCCTTAAAAAATATTGGTGCAGCTAATTCGAGGCTTTTGTGTGATGCCCATCATTATGTCAAGAGAGCAATATCTTTCATCATTGGACACCCTGTCCTCATTATACTGAAATGTCATGAGAGTCCTTCCATCTTCCTGTGGGTCCCCTAAGCAGTACTGTGGGGGTAACAAGGAGATTTGTCTCCTCTGAGAACAGAAGGAACAGAAGCAACTTTGGTATTCCTATGCTGTCTGTATTACTTTCCTCCCCATCTATTCACACACCAGTAGAATTTCTCTTATGTAAGTGGACCTCTCTCGAGGCTCTCTGTGATAGAAAAGAATGTGTTGTCTTTTTTTTCTCTTTCTCTTTTTTAAGAATACCATCACAATCCCCACTTTCCTTCTATTCATTTTTATAACTGAGTCTAGAATGATTGCTTTTTCTTTGAACCTTGCTTAAAAGTGTCTCAGCTCCTTTACAACAGCCCCTGTAACCTAGGGGCCTCGAAGGTGAGAGCGATGATATGGAGGTGCTGTCTTATTAATCAAACGTTTGCTCTGTGCTGGGCATTAATCATATAAACCTGCACAGCTGGATAAGATTCATTAGTGTCATCTTTCACCGCTCTTGTCTACCCATTCTGCTCACTGTCTGTGACATTCATTAAAATTCCACTGATCCTTTGGTGGCCAGCGCCATTGCTCTCTCTTACCTCCCGTGGCCAGGTACTGTGTTTGACCCCTTGGGGACAGAGAAAGATCACTAAGAGGTTACCAAGCAGAACATTTAATTAAAGGGCCTCTGATGGCCTCTTTGACTGATTTCCTTTCAAATCTGCCTGGATCCTCTGGGAACTTCTTCTCAGGATCCATGTTCTACACTGAGCCAGATGGCAGCCCCCAGGATAGAGATGGTCCTTGGCATGAGACTGAGCATCTGTATGCTGTGGGTTTTCCAGTAAGACACACCTGTTCACCAGTCACTGCCCCTCATCTGGGGACATCCTTCTGGTGCCCAGACTCTCCTCCCTGGTTCCTAACCACTTCCTTCTTCAATCCATTTTCTAACTTCTGTATAGGAGTCTTTGAGTTCAGACTCCCTTGCTCCGGCCTTTAAATACCCCCTTTATTTAGTCATTCTTTCAACAAATACATATTAAGCACCTTCTATGTACCAGATCCTGGACCGACCCCTGTGGACACAATGCTGAACCAGAGAGACATGGTTCCCACCCTGTGGAGTTCACATTTTAGCAGGGGAGACCAGCACAAGGAAAACAAAGGAGTAAACAAGGCAAAATGGTCTTAAGTGTAAGAAGTGCCATGAAGTAAACAAAAAAAGGGCAGTGACAGAATTTGCTAGGGCTGGCAAGCCTTCGTTTGAAGTGTGTGCTTGGCAAAAGCTGTGCTCCCTAGACCACCACCATCAGCAGCAGCACCTGCAAACCCATGAGAAATGCAGATTCTCAGACTGTTCCCCTTTCCCCTGAATCAGAGACTCTGCGGGGAGGGGGGCAGCAGTCTGCATTTAGCAAGCCCTCCAGATGAGTCTGATGCCCACTCATGTTTGAGAATGACCAATTTAGGTTGTAACTACATGATGGGAAGGAAGTAGCCATATGAAAGTGTGGAGGAGAGTAAATTCCTGGCAGAGGGTGCAGAAGACCCGAGACAAGAAAAAGCGTGGCTTAACTCAAGGAAGTGGAACCAAGACTGCTTTGGCCAGAGAGAATTGAGGGGGGAAATAGCAGAAGATGATGATAGTAACGTGAGCAGGGTCAAATCATGTAGGTTCTTATATTGGGGGAGGGCTTTGGACTTTAGCCTAGTGAAACAGAGAAAGCACTGAAGCATTTAAAGCAATACCATGCACTGGTCTGAATTACTTTTAAGATGATCTCTGTTGCTGAAACCGGAGCAGATTAGAATGGCTTCTGAGTGGGAGTGGGGAGACCAGTTAGGAGGCTGATATACTGGTGCAAGCAGTGGATGGAGGTGGCCTGGGCTAAGGTGGTAGCCATGGAGATCGAGGTAAGAAAGTAATTCCAAGGTATATTTCAGAGACAAGTTCACAAGGATTCATTGATAAGGGTGCCTGGGTAGCCCAGTCAGTTGGGCCTCTGGCTTTGGCTCAGGTTATGATCGCATGTTTCGTGGGTCTGAGCCTCAAATCCAGCTGGCTGCTGTCAGCACAGAACCTGCTTTGGATTCTCTGTCCCCCTCTTTCTACCCTTCCTCCTCTCTCTGTCTCTCTGTCTCTGTCTCTGTCTCTGTCTCTCTCTGAAATAAAACAAAACAAAAAAAAAGACTTGATGGTCTGAGGTGGAAGGCATCTATGGAGTGGGGAGGGATCACAGCTGTTCCCTGTTTCTGTCTTAAGTATCTGGGTAGATAGAAGTGTCATTTACTGCTCTGAGGAGGCAATAGGCAGACATGCCTTCTTGCCCTTTATCTCAGACTCTCAGTAATGTGTCTGGGCAGGCATCTCCCTGCCCACCACATCAGGGAGCCTATCCTCAGCTTGATTCACAGGCTACCTCCTCAATCCAATCCAGACTCCCAAGACAGGTCCATTGGACTGATCCTCATAAGGGCTCTATCCCTTCCACACAAGGTCTTGTGTGCATGAAGGTTTGAGGAAAACCTAAATGACTGTGCCTATGTGTAAAGCAGTGTCCCTTTCAGAAAAGGGTTGAGTCAGTCCCCAGCCCTGTTTAGAGGTACATACTTGTTATCTTCACTTTAGGAAGGAAAAAAGAAGTAGAGAGAAGAGAATAAATTGCGTGGATCCATGAAGCAGAGACAGCTCTAGAATCTAGTAGGGGTTGAACCAAAGGAAGCAGAAGATCAGAGTGGCCAGCTGCAAAGGTGGAAATTGGAGAAATCTGTGGCTCAGTAGTGAGTGACCCTTTGCTCAGTCACCCACCATGAAGAGGGAACTGCAGGAGGGACTAGGAAGGAAAACAGATTTTGAAACTCTTTGCATCTCCTGTGGAGAAGGTGGGCTGATTACATAAAAAGCTGCTTGTGGGCTGCTCAATTCCTGAGTCTTGCTCATGAGGCAAAAGGAAACGTCACCTCCTCTCTCATACCTGTGAACAACTAGCAGGTCAGTCAGTCCAGCCAGTCAGGAGTCAAATCTCCAATTGTCCATGAGCCTTATTGTCTGTGTACCACACAGTGTACCTTGCCCCTCATTTAACATGTCTGGAGTGTGCAAGTGGCTGCATCTTCTAGATTTCAACCCTGAAAAATATGGGGAGATACAGGGCATGGGGACGGGGCAGATGTAAAGAAGATATAAAAGAGCATAGAGAGAATCGAGAGCTTGCTAACTCTGGCCAAAAGAGCCTGCCTAAGAAGCTGGGAGGCTGATCCAGCAGAATAGGCTTAAACGGGAGATCTTTGGGAATTTGCTTAAGAAATATGTTTACATTGTCTATGTGACTGGCACTTAAGGCTTTTGATTCTCAAATTGGGGGAAAAATTTACTGCAGGGGGCATTTAGCAGTGTATAGAGACAGTTTTGTCACAGTTGGGTGGGTGGCCAAGGCTACTGCCAGCATCTAGCAGGTAAAGGCAAAGGATGCCACTAAACATCCTACAGTGCACAGGACAGCCCCACAATGTAGAATTATCTGGACCAAAATGTCAATAGTGCTGAGGTTGAGAAACCCTAAGCTAGGCCATGTAAGGAGAACAGGATAAGAAAGCATGGTCTGGCAGCTGTGACCAGAGGAGGATGTGGCCATCCACACTGGGAAGGGTGCATCGGCTGGTCTGTCATTAAAGAAACAAGATGAGGAAATTCAGTGAAATCCCATCTCTAATTTCAGCTCTTGTCTGGGTCTCCCTGGCTATCAACAAATATTTGGTGCCTTCCATTTGTGTGCAAGGTACCAGGTAAGGTGATATGGGAGTGCTGGGGGCTGTGGCAAGCAGAGAAGTGAGAGGTAACAAGCCCAGCCCATTTATTGGAAACTCCGTATTTCTCATCTTCACTGTAGAACCTTTGTAAGGATGAAATGATAATATATGCAAAGTGCCTGTACCTGGGTGACATGCTAACCAGATGCTAAATCTCCTTGCTCCAGGATTTAGCTGAAGAAGTCCGGCTTCTTCTGCCCACAGTTATGTGAATTTGGATCCCACATGTTGCCTTAGTTTTCCTCACCTTCCCCATCAGTGCACAGAAGCAAATCCCCCTCCGCTTTCCCTGTCTATCTCACTAATTTTAAGGACAGCTTCCTCTAAAGTATTCCTAAGCTGCTCTAAGATAAGTTTTCCTGTAAAATCAAGATCCTATTCATTCTAGTTATGCTTTTCACCACTTTTTACTACTCATATTCAATCTGCATTAATTGAGCATCTACTGCCTGCTAGGAACTGTCATAGAAGCTGGAGAAATTAGGTCAAACATCGCATAATCCCCCACTTGACTGTGTTTATCACAGTCATGAATTGTCTTATCATTTAACTGATATACCTGGGTTACATCCTGAAGGAGGATAGTCAGCCAAAAGTACCTGGGGAGTGTGAGGGCACTTGTGGGACATTCCAGGCAGAGGGGGTGGCCTCCTCACAGCCTTCCAGGTCACTGGTCAGAGTGTGAGTAGGTGAGGGGCAAGAATGCATCTCTAGAGGTGAGCCAGGTTAGCTCGGAAAGGGCCTTGTATAAACTACTGTAGAGTTCAGGCTTTGTCCCAAGGTTACTGAAGATTACAGAAATGGTTTAAGCCAAAGAGACACATGATCAGAATTGTGCCTTAAAAAGAACTCTCAAATTGAAAAGTCCAAAAGTCCTGAAGGAGAGACTAGTTTAGGAGGCAGTTGCCTAATCCAAGCAGGAGATGATAAAGGGCCTGAACCAAGGTAGTGGCCAAAATTGGGAATTGGGTCAATAGATGTTTAGGATTTGGAATCAATAGATTTGGGTGATTCATTGGATGGAATTGAGAGTGAGTTGAGAATGAGAAATTGAGGACGGTATCTTGGCAGATATCGCAACCTCCAACTAAGAAAATATGGGAGTAAGAGCAAGTCAGGATTTGGGCGAAAGAGATGAGTTCAGTTTCTGAGCTAGCTGTGAAGTGCTTCGGTTACTTCCAAATGGAAACAAGATCTTGCTCAAAGCTAAAGAGTCAAATGAGCAAAGGTGAGTGAGAGGGGTTCAAAATGCAAAAGTGGTGTCTCAAGCATGAGCTGAAATTGCAAGGCATTTTATTTTGGTGACGAGATGACCACAATAAAAAGCGAGGAAAGAAAGAGGGTGCAGGACTGTGGACATACATGTAAAGAACATGCAGAAGAAGGCTAAATCCCAAAAGACACTGAAGAGGATGATTAGAGAGGTAGAAGAGATGGCTGTTTTCAGTGGAAAATGTAGGACCCTGATGGTTTCAGAGGAAGATGTGGGTTTTTATGGAAAACCACCCCACTCCCATCCCTACTATAGATTTCAGTCTTCCCTTGGAAAGCAGGGAGCATCACATACACATACATCCTTACACATGCGCACGTGTGCATGCGTACGCACACACACACACACACACACAACACAGGCAACATAGAGCTTGTTGCAGAAAATGCTGTTCTGGTTTTGACCAAGAGTGGCTTTGAAGCTTCAACCACAAAGAAGTGATAGAAGAATTCCACTATTTTGTCCTGACAACGCTTTATCTTCACAGCATAGCAGGAGGGTCCAGTGCCCACTTGGACAACAGATGCACTTTCCCTGTAACCATTAATACCGTCATTCTCCTACCTACCAGAGGGAGTGTAACCCTCGTAGCTGCCCCAACACCTCTCTTCCTGGCGATGGAAATTTCCATTATTGACGGAGAAACAGCAGGCTAATAGCACAGATGAATTGTAAATTTTGACAGCCCTGACAGGTAAATATTGGCTTTGCACAAACAAGTTTCTATAAATAACCTGTCTGCTGTAGAAACTCCACAGATGGCAGCAAGGATGCCCAAGCGTTGATTTTCCCAGGGCGCTCGGTGCAGGAGAGCACAGCTGTCAGCTTTGCTGTTCTCCGTGCGAGCTCAGGCCGCCTCTGCTGTGCCTGCAGCCTGTCCCAATCCTGTCCTCCTTTGGCAAGCAGAGGCAGGGACAGGCAGAGATCAGTCATGTCAGTAACCTGCCTTCAGTGCCTTTTCATGCCAGCATTGCGAAGGGATTTCTCAAAGATGTCACTTAAGGTTTTGCACTCAAAAATGGGAATTTATCTGATACAGGGATTTGTTGGCCCCTTGTGATTAACGTTGGTCCTATTGAAAAGAAAATCAGTTGAAATGAGACATATAGTTGCTCTGCACTGTGTACCATGTGGCTGCATTGCTAAAAATAGCGTTGTTAAGGGCTCTGGGCAGACATTGGGCTATTGTCTATGGGCACACCATGGACGCTGACCTAAAGGAGAATGTGCATCATGGGGAGATATTCACACCAGCAAGTCATCTTGCTGGGGAAACTTGCCCAGTTACCATCTCACCCCATCCAGGGAGCCCACAGGACTGTAGTGAGCCACGATTGGAAAAATATGGAGCCATTCTTATTTCTCAAATGTTGAGCTAAGGACCCATTGCTGGAATAATTCTGACTGAAGTGATGGCATTCTAAATGATCCTTTGAGGAATACCCAGAAAGCTTAGTGCTAAATTAAATGCTCTATCATTGTGGCTGAACTCTAGTTTGGGGTATACCTATACTTCCCTTTCTCCCTGATGTTGATTTTCTGCTGCTGCTTATTTCTTAGGGCTAATTGATTTAGTGCATTTTATCATAAGCCCCTTTAAACTCTTCTGGAAGTAGACGAGGTATAAATCAGAGAAGGTGAGTCACATGAGTCTAGAAGGTGTCTAACATACAATAGTAATCAAAAAATTATTATTTTTTTCTATACAAAGGCTTGGAGAAAACAAATGATGATAATAGACATTGTTCAATTAGACAATTTGTAGATAGAAAATAACGTGTGAATAATGAAGTAATGAGGCATCACACCCAAAGCAGAGTTGTCTGTAGTGTCTTCTTTAGCCTTATCCCAAGAGAGGAAAGCAAAGCTGACATGGGTCAGCAGTCATTAGAAAATATAGCATGTGTTTGCCGTGCTCTGTATTCACAGAGTGAATTCCAGACTTTTCATTCCTGCTCCTAGACAACTGATCTCCTTTGCTTTTCTGGTGGAGTTACCTTCTAGTTATAACTCCATGTTCAGAAGGAGTACTCATTTTTTAGGGTTTGGGGCTTTGAACTTTTTCTCCTGTTCTGTCTCCATGCATGATGTCTATGTTTTTTTTTGTTATGTTTATTAATTTATTTTGACAGAGAGAGTGAGCATGAGCGGGGGAAGGGCAGAGAGAGAGGGAGAGAAAGAGTCCCAAGCAGTCTCTGTGCCATCAGCACAGAGCCTGAACCAGGGCTCAGTCTCACAAACCGTGAGATCATGACCTGACCGAAAAACAAGAGTCACACTTAATCAACTGAGCCACCCAGGTGCCCATCTATGTTTTTTATAATGGCTGTAAACACTATGAGTCAGGCTGCATCCATACCTTCTGCTTCCCAAGCACTCTATAAAGTGCCCGGCATCCAACAGGCAACAGATCAGTGTTTGTAGAGTAGACACAGTGAGCTCTGGTTATCAGGGGAATCTGATTTTCATATTGGGGAAGAGACCAGAAAAATTTTTCACGGGTAAAATTACTACTTGATATTCAGTAGTATCATTGAGCAAGATGCTCAGCATAGAAAATAATGAGTCATCTTCCACTAAATCTGTAAGAAGGATGGAGCCTACAATACAGTAGCTTTGTAATCAGACAGACTAAATTTTGAATTATGCACTCCTTCATGCAAACTGGTGGGCTCTGGCCAAGTGATCGAGTCTGTTTGAATCTCGCCTTCTCCATTTTTAAAAAATACAGGCTAATAATCGAATTCTCAGAATTGTGGCATCCGAAAGGCAGCATAACGTTGCGGTTGCAAGCAGGGATGCTGGAGCCACATTGCCAGGTCCACATTCTCGCTCTGCTGTTTAGTAGCAGAGTGATCTGTAGCAAATCCCTTACCTTTTCTGTGCCCCAGTGTCCTTATTTTTAAAATGGAGAGACTTGCTGTGAGGAATAAATAATATATGTAAAGTGCTTATACCAGCAGGACACCTAAGTATTTAATGTGTGCTTATGACAGACAGTATCGGGGGCCCTGAAAAAGGGTGCCCTGCCTGGCATGCTCTCTTCCTCCATCTCACTCGCTCACTCTCCACCTGCTTTTCTGAACAGTTTCTTGATCATTTTATTAATTGTGAAACTGGCCACATTATTGTCATCTTCATAAAGAATTGCACAGCTATTGTCTAGTACACATGGCCTCGCTAGGAGGGGACTGTGTCCGCTTCCACATAAATCCAGGAAGGAAGTCTTTGAGGCCCCTGGGAGAGGGGGGTGAATGTTGTTACGCAGAGCTGGAGTTAGGGTTTTGTTCCTTTTTTGATGTTATGAAAGTATGTTCTTACATTGAAAAATAAAGTACAAGGTATTCTAAAAACCAAAGTCACACACATGTTTATCCCGTAAGGGGTGAATGAACTCTTTGGAGGCATATGATACACTCATTTATTCAAGATGTTGATAGCGACTTCATTCATTTTTTTATTCAAACTGTCTTTCTATGTAATGTATGCCAGGTACTAGGGACAGAAATAGGAACGCAACTGTCTTTGCCCCCCCCCCACCCCAGTACTCCAATCAAATTGGCTATGTCAGCTAATGAAATTTGAGAGCACAAGAAATTAGACAGGATATGTTCATGAATGATGATCCAGAATACCAAAAGGAAGATTATAGACAAGGGGAAGGTGATTAGCTTTATGTTAGGACGCGTGTAGTACCTTAGCTGGAGCAGAGCATAACAGAGCATGTGGGAAGGGGAAGATTGAATTAATATAAACACCAGTGTTACTTTGAAATTTTAAAAATTAGGGGCACCTGGGTGGCTCAGTCGGTTGGGCGTCCGACTTCGGCTCAGGTCATGATCTCATGGTTCGTGAGTTCGGGCCCTGCGTTGGGCTCTGTGCTGACAGCTAGCTCAGAGCCTGTAGCCTGTCTTCTGATTCTGCATCTCCTCCTCTCTCTGACCCTTTCTGCTCACACTGTCTCTCTGTCTCTCTCAAAAATAAATAAAACATTAAAAAATTTTTATAAAAAAAAGACATTTTAAAAGTTAAAAAAATAAGTGATTATGGATGGGCACAGCAGGAGTGTTTATGAGTGTGTTTCATTCCCATTTGCCTATTCATTGCCCTCGAACCAGGTAGTCAGTGGTGTCCCCACTGTACAAATGAAGACACTGGAGCTCAGAGAGAATTAAGGGCTAGCACTCATAGGGAGCACCTCTGAGATGGGAATCCAGGCTTCACAGGTGGCTGCAGTCCCTATCACAGCACACCATCCTACTATGCCAACTTACTGCAGTTGTGATCTGAAGGCAGTTGGTCATGATGATTTATCACTGCAAGACAACTCTGGGATTTCTCAGTGGCGTGTTGTAGCAACCACCGTGTTTTCTTCTGGCTCCTAGGGCATCTTCTCCCCTCCTTCTTGGGAGCATCTTATCAGTTCTATAACAATTCTTGGGCTTCCTTTACCATGTGTTCCTTTTCTCAGCAAGTACTCATCATATGTGTAGTTTTTTTCCCAGAGCCTAAAAACTATCCTGGCTGGGGCAGTAAGCCTCCTAATTGGCATGCAGTGCCATGGATGCTCTCACATTATAATTCCTCTGGCTAAAACACAGTGGACTCACCATCAAAGTAAGCACTTCCTTTAAGAGGAAAAAATCATGCCGTTTATCCAGATTTACTCCTTCCTGGTGTAAATCTATGGCTTTCCAGTAACTAAGACAGTCCATTATCTGCAGCAAAGAAAACGCCCTCTCCAAATCTCTCTGGAAATCCCCATCACGCACCCTCAGCTTTCTTAGATGGTGGTGGTACCAACCTGTCTCCTGAGACTAAGAAAACGCCACTTTTGAGCCTTAGCACAATTTGAGGACTGTCGCTTGTAACTACTTCATGCTTCTATTTCAAGGGTTGTTGACTGATGCTTTGGCAAAACCATTTTGTTTCTTCCAGATATTATAGCTGAGGGATCTTAGAAGTAACATGCAGCTGCACTTCCTGGTAGAAGATGAGAGATTTTCTAGGTGCAGTAGAGAAGGGGGCTACTTAGTGAATCAAAGTTGGGTATAGCTCAGTGACCTCTGCGATTTTAAGTGACCTTAAAAATGTCTCTCTCTAAATATCTACTGATGAGATGATGATTGTATAATCCATTGGCTTTATGTAAATTATAGGTAACTGTTTAACTTGTTTAACTTGTTCCCTAGAATTACCCAGTGCTAAACTAGATGCTAGCTTTCTAACACTAATGTGAATCCAAGGCAACTGGGGTAGAATGAACAGGGAGGCTTAGGAAACAGAATTCAAGTCCTGCCACCTCCCGGTGGTGCAATCTTAGAGAGATTGGTTAATCTCTCTAAACTTCAATTTACTCATCTGTGAAATGGAAACGAATAAAGCCCACCTCACAGGGTGTTACAAAAGTAAGGTAAGGGTGTTTTGTAGAGTGAATACAGTGCCTTCCAAATGGAGAAGATGAGTTACATTCTTTGGAAGTTCATGTTTGAGCATGTACCCAGGAGTACTCACAAGATCGGAAGCCACAGACCTTTTTCCCTAGGTTTCCAGATTGCCTACATGGGTTTTGGGTTTGGCATGATATTTTAATGACCCTTAGGACATGCCATGCCAATTCCTCAATTTCCAAGGTGAAATGGAAAGTTAGTAGGTATTATGCCAGAGGATAAAAAGTCTTACATGCCCAAATAGGTTTGTGATATCCTAGGTGTAATAAGTTGGATAGATTTAACTTGTATATGCTAATATGTATAGTGAACCTCCAAGAGGGAGGTATAAGAAATGAAATTTCTCAAAACTACATCACAGAATTCTCTCCTTCTTCTTCCACTTCCTTCTTTTCCCCTACCCTACACAGCCATGGAACTAGTGCTACCCAGGGCATACTCTGAAAAATGCAGATCCAAGGAATTCTAAAGGGACTACCCTCAGCTTTTTACACCTATAGTAGTAGAAAGGCATGGTTTCATAGATAATGCCAAAACCAAACCATGTACAAAGTACAAATGTATGACTTCTGAATATACCATATAGTAAGTGAAGGGGATGGGAGCAATAGGCTTTTTTCCTACATGGTCTCTGTTTAGCTGATATTTCAGAAGTCAGTTTATTTTTAATAGAACCAATGTGGATAAGCATAATGGAATTTGTACCAAGAATGTACTGTATCATTTGAAACTAACTGGAGTTAGTTTACATTGGTTAGGGATATTTCATAAAACATGCAGCTGAGGGCAAGTGCTGCCTCCTTCATGGAGCTCCTCTCAGTTCCCCAGCTAGAAGTTGTCCTTTCTTCCTCTCAACCTCTTACCACACTTTAGCTGTGCCTCTCTTGTGCATTTATAAGTTTCCACCTCACAGTAGAGCTAATTGTGTACATGGATTATCTCCCCTGCTGATGAAGAAACTCCCCTTGTGGAGTGCTTCTTAGAGCCTCACAATGTCTAGCAGAGAGTTTGCATGTGCTAGACACTCAGATGATTGACTTGATGAGAGAGTCTCTCATATTTCCCTAAGATTATTTATTTACTTTTATTATTTGTTATTAATTAGTTGTTATTAGTTAGCTAATATTTATTAAATATCTACTATGTGCTAAGCACTTTGCATTGATTATTTCACTTAGCATTCACAGCAGAAAAGGTAGATACCTTTTCCCTTCAGTATACAAATAAAAAACTGAGCCTTTAAGAAATTATAAATAACCTTCCCAATATCAGAACCAGCACTCCAAACTGTGGGTATCTCTTCCCAAATCTGTGCTGCAGATCATTAAGCATCACCCTCTCTGAGGCTAAAGAATAGACAAATCCTCACAATCCAAAAGAATAGCCTCAGAGATACCTTTATGCTTCCTCATAATCCATTAGGTTCCAACGCAGAGATAATCACACCCAGAAATGAAAGACCTTCAGGCCAACAGCCAATTGCTTTTTCTCCTACAGTTTGAGTTTGGAACGTTCCCTTTGGCCTGTTCTATCTGAAGTTGGCTTTCACCAGATTTGCCCTGCTGTGACTGTAAGCCCTTGTTAAGTTTGGGTTAATTGCCAATTTAGGCAGTATTCTCCTTTAGAAAGTCCCTCCAGAGAGAATGGCTTCAGAACTGGGAAATGGTTGTCTATTTGCTCTCCACTTGTCCAGCTGCTAATGGGGTTAGGAGGATACCAACAACATATGCCACTCCAGATTCTTCTCATTTACAAAATCTTGATGATTTCCACACCCAGTGACTTTCAGCCTATTGCCACCCATGGAGTCAGGATGTCAAATTAACCAGTATTTATTGGGCACATGACACATGTAAGATAGGATGTCATTGTGAACTCATTCCCAGTCATCTTGATTCTTCTTCCTTTTTGGTTTTGCTAGGGCCATACGGTATGGGGAATCAAATAGGAGATTTGAGTTCTCACTCCAGATCAGATGCCACCCGACACTTGCTGCGGGCAAGCCACTTGGCCCCTCTGGCCCCCAGTCTCCTCAGCTAAAAGCAGGATGGGCTGACACCCTTCCTGCTCTCTCCTTCTTGGCCTGGCTTTCTCAGAGTGGGAGCATCTTCCCAGGGAAAGGGTTTATCTGGAATCTGAATGGGGATGGGTACCATTGTATGCATATGGAATTCCAGAACCATTGCTCTGGTATATTTTATTTACTACTTCATCTCTGAGAATATTCTAAAAATGCAATTCTTGTTAAGTTAATAGAATCAAAACAGAAGTCCAAGTTGGAATGGGATTTATACTCTGTACACTTTTACCTGCAGAAGGTGAAATGCTCAGAGATGGCAGTTAGAGCCATTGTAAGGGTGCTTCCCTTCCCCCACACACACCTGACTAGGTTAAGTCTAGCAAGCTGTCTCTGGTAAGTGGCCGAGTCTTTGAACTAGATATGATATGGCCAGAAAGTCAACAAAGTGCTTTCTGAGATTCATGTCCGATATATAATCATATCCACAAGGAAATGATTTATAGGTCATTTTCCATTTTTTAAGTAGCTTTAAAAATTATACAGGTAAACACATGTTCCTTTTTTTTATTGACAATATCTATGATGCTTTGAATCAGTAGACTTTTTTTTAAATGAACATCACCAAACAAAGAAAACAGGCATTCCCTCCCTCATGGAGCTTACATTCTAGGTAGCCATTGATGATAACTAAGATAAAAAAGCAGCATTTGCCCACCCAAAAAATATAGTATCCAAAATGAAGCAGCTGCATAAAGTCTCTGTCACTCCATGCATCTGGACCTGGCAGCTGATTAGCTAATTAAAAAACCCATGAAAATGGTTATGGTTAATCATAACATGATATGTGTGTATCTTCAATATTTTATTTTGACTTAAAGCATATAAGCACATATTCACTCACCAAGTTTTTCATATAAGACCAAAGCATTTCTTAGGTTTGCCAGTTGGATTTTTTAATGACCAAAAAACCATACCTAAAAGTCACCATCTGCAATTTTCAGTTCCAGTTCACTTAAAAAGGAATGAGATCCTGAAGGCACTTAGGAAGCAATCTAAGTACAGAATCTTCCAGTCTTTTGTGGTTGACCCACCCACACCTCGTTTGCCAACAGTTTTGATTTTGTTTTAGCAACCTTTTTTATCCAGTGTTCCAAAGCATGCAACATAGAGCATTTTCTTTTCACACTTACATTTCATCAGTGTATATAATCTGCAACCAAATTACGTAATTACACGAACAAGGCAACTGGCAGAAAGGGGTTTGAAAACAGACTTCAAAAGCTCACGTCTCAACTGGTGGAAGCAGAACCACAGGGGCACAGCCTGTAGTTTGGGTATCAGTCACTATATTTTACAGAAAGGATGGAGAACATTTCTTAAGCTGGCAAGTCATTTGCGTGGCTGTCCTTCAAGAGAACTCCTACTGTACTTCTGAATGTGGCGGTAAGCACCCATGCTTTGCATTCCCTAGAACAGTGTTTCTCAGCCTGAGTTCTGTGGAACCCTGGTGGTTCCTTGGGGGTGATTAAGGGTCATCAGAGAGTTGGCAGCAGGTCTGAATCTCCCTAGATCCTTAAACTGTAGGAGCTGCACTTTTATCTGTTTTTACACATCTGGCTACTTCATTTGATTTTGTTTTTTAAGACTTGGAGATTGGTCATACCTTTAAATAAAGGGATACTGGGATGCTTTTAGAGAGAGAATGTGAAACTTTCAGCTACCTGGCATGAACTATCATAGTAGAGGATAGCTGATAACATTTGTAAGTGTTGACAGGTCCATGCTCCTGAAACCTACCCTGAAATCCTTCTGAAAACTATGGGGAAATCCTCTCTTTCATCTTGGTGGTTTGTTGGCAATCCTTGGTGTCCCTTGCTTGCAGGTACATAACACCAACCTCTGCCTTTATCATCATACAACATTCTTTCTCCTTGTGTGTCTGTGTCTTCACATTGCCATCTCCTCCTAAGAAAACCAGTTATATTGGATAACTATGACCTCATCTTATATCATTACATTTGCAGTGATCCTATTTCCAAGTTGGATCACATTCTGAGGTACTGGCTTTAGGACTCTGACATATTTTGGAGGGGGATACAATTCAACTCTTAACTGGCATTAAGGGTCCTCTGGATATAGTTCTTTCTGCCCCCAGCACTCTCAATTTCTAGAAACTGCCGATGAGTGGAACAAAGCCTCTCGACATTTGTAATGCCAGAGGTGTCCCTGTGCTTGAATAAAACTGAAATAGATCCTCTGGGAGAATCCCTTAATTGAGATGAGGCAGCGTAGCCAGAAAAGATACTACAGTGAAAGGAGCTATCATGTCTTGAGTGCTTACTCTGTATTGAGTTCATGCTAAGTGCAACACATCTCTTCTTTCATTTTTTATTTATCGCCCCCCAAATTCTAATGGCCATCTCTATTATTTTATATACTTTAATTTGCAAGTAACAGAAAACTTAACAATCATTAATTATCTTTAATAAGAAGAAAAATGGCTCACATATCTAGAAGATAGAAATAAAGTGGACTTCCGGGCTGGCTTAGTCCAGGGGCTTCTGCTTCATTTTTCTACAATTTCTGGGGCCCTGCCCTCCTCTGTGTATTAGCTTTTTTGATGTATGTTGCACACCACAACATCCCATGAAAGAGAGAGGGGTCACTTTAGGATATTACCCCAGAAGAAGCAAGAACGTTCATAGACCCAGTCTACCTTCTGCTTATCTCCTTGGCTTGAATTTGAGCACACACCCAGTTCTGAACCACATGCTATACAAAAGAAAGGGGAGGCTATACTCAGACCTATCAGATCTATGTCTGGGAGTATGGAGATAGTCCACATTTACTCAGGCTCAGGGACTGCCCAGAGGATAAAAAGACACATGAATAAAAGTAGGAAGAAGAAGGAAGGTAAACATTGGCTAAGCCACCAACAACTGCCCACATCAGCAGACCCTGGGTATAGATGAAATATCTCAGTTTAGGGAAGTTAATCCTTTCCAAAATCACATAGCTCATGAGTGTTAGGCTAACAGCACCAAATGTCTCTGTCATTTAGCATGCTACCACCAATTCTCTTACTGGAGGGACAAAGCATTTCCTATGCTTTCTGAAGTCGTTGCCTAGTTTCTGCTTCTAAGAAACTTCATTCCACACCCTTGACCATGTACCTCCTAATGAGACCACCAAGAGCCTCATAATGCAGAATGAGTGAAAAATGCTGTTGAGGTTGAGTGTCAAGAGAGAATTCTAGGAGGGCTTGTGCTGGGTGGGGTGGGGGGTGGATTCCCAACTCATTGGTGGCCTCAGTAGGACTACTGAATTGTTAGCCACATTTTTGTGCTTTAATGCACTATGATCAGAATATTAGGCAGGTTGGCGCACTAAGAATATCAGACAGAGAAAGAATACTCCCCACGACTTTGCCATTAGGCTAGTTGGGTACTATTTTAAAAGAGACAAGGCAATACCTGAATAACCTCTCAGGATAAACTTGTCATGGTGGTGTTTTCTGTGGTTGAACAGAACAGGAAACTCCTAGGTAGAAGGATGGAAACTTTCTTGTATGCCTGGCATCTCACCCCAATGATGAGAAATGTGGAAAGAATTTCCTCACACTCAGACCATGGGGACAACCTGAGTTTTTGGCTCTAACCCTTACTTGAACTACTTATGTGAGTTTTCTTTAGAATTTGTCTGGCCCTGACTATTTGTGAAGTTTTTTCTGTGTCTCGAGTGGAGGGTCGCAAAATCGAAAAGTTTTTCAAAGACATTTTCTCTTGTGAGCATCTGTATTGTCAAGGAGAAAAAAATTATTTTGCCCATTATTAACCTTCATGCTAATTGTTCCTTTTTCATCTCCTAATCATCAAAAGCACATGTTCCTTTCCATTTCAATCATTTCAATTACTTGTATCCAAAGCAGAAACAATCCCAATGTTCTTAATTTTATGTACTGCCCAAAAGTAAACGGCTCCCAGCCTTCCCTAGCCATGCCCAAAGGTTCTCCTCCTCTTTGGAAGGCACACCCTCCAGGTTGGGTTTCACAGGGATGTGCAGTGAGAGGGATATACTGTGAATACTGTTAAGCCGGTGCCCTTCCCTATCTGCAATTTCTAATGCAAAGGCAGATGTCCACTCCTCAGACCACTCTGGCTCCTGAGCTAATTAGGAAAGTATTTTAGCAGCCTGGGTCCTACTGTCTAGGTTGGGGGAAGGGCAGAATTAAATTTGCACATAATAAGCCTGATTTGCAGAATGCCAGAAATGTGACTTGCCACCTGAGTTGTCCTCAGTTCTCCACATTTTTGTCCCTTGCTGTGCTGGCCCAGTCTCAGTAAGACCTTGCTCCCTCTTCCTCGTGCTACAAATTTCCTCTAGGAGTGAAACCTGCCCTCAACCCGGCTCTCTTACCTTCAGTGCCACAGGGCTCTCTCCAGCCCCTTATTCAACGCAAAGGCCCTGGGATCCAGCCAGGAGAGCTAGATCAGCATATTTCAAATATTTCCACAGCCAAACTCTTCTTTAAAAATAAAAAGGCTAAGGGGCAGCTCAGTAAATAATAGAGATAATAGCAAAGCTATTCCCACTCAAATGGGAGGGGACAACTTTAGTTCTTGGCCCTTGATCCTCTGAGGTGGAATCTCTCACCTTTTGAACACAGTGGAGAAATCACAGACCTGAAAGCACAAGATAACAGCTTGTCTAGCTAGGACCCTTAGCTGCTCCTGCATTCTGCTTCCCAGCTCCCTGCCCTCTCTGCCTAGCAGCTGGAGAGCCCAAACCTCCCCAAGTTCATGTGCCTGGAAGAGTCTCAGGGAACTGCACTTCTTCCCACAGAGATCTATCCCTTGCATGCAGAAGAACTTTGCCCTTATCCTATTGCCCTGATTCTGGACCTCTCTTCTCCCATAGACTTGTATTCGTCACACATCTCTCACTATAGCTCCCCCAAGCCCAGAAAATATGTCACAGAAAGCTTTTGAAAGTGTGTCTGGATAGACAAGCTTGGGTCATTTTTGCTCATATGATTGGGATTTTGCCACTAATTCTCACCTTGGAGGGTTGGTGAGAACCATGTTCCAAGAGAAGAGCATAGAGTTAGAGTCCTTCCAGCTCTTTAACTAGAAAATGCCTGATCTTCATAGAAAAAAGTGACTAGTTGCTCCTGTCTGGGGTGCCTTGAACCAAATAGATTAGTGTCCACGAAAATGTTACAGTTGCACCCTGTTCCTATAAGGTTGTAGCCACACAAAATCTGTGGCACTGTGAATAGTCCGATCTAAGCAAGTACAGTCATTCCCAGACTGCAGCCATAAGTGGCATAAAAGGTCATTTCCAGCCACACATGCTCTAAGCTGCTTTGAGGCAGGGGTTAACTGAGCCAAAATGAACACTTCAGTGTGTCTCCGTCATTGTAGAGCCTCTGGGTTGCTGTAAAGAGCAAGACTGAGTCTGCTTGTCCTTTCAAGGCCAATCCAAACAAAATTCCTGAGCCCTGGCTGGAGCACCAGCTCTGGGAAGGCTTCTCTCCATCCACCGTCTCTACTGCACGCAGGAAGAACCCTGAGGCATCACAAAGGCATTTCCCATTCATCTGCCAAGTCAACAAACATTTACAGAGCCTTTTCTGTGCTGACCACCAAGCTTGATGTTGAGCACTAAGAGGCAAATGCAGCACAGAGGAGAGTGTTACCAAGTTACTTAGCAGACTGAAGAGTTATAGGGAAACTTCATCTTCAAAACATCCAAGAGATTGTTGGATATTTGAGACCTGGAGGAAAGAATACAATGAGCTCTTGTCCTTGCTCTCTATCTCTACTCTCTGGATCTTCTCAGCCTGTTCTTTCTCCCCAGTCAACAAAAACATATGCCCATAGAACCTTCCAGCTGTTTTTCACTTAGTATTTTCTGTATCACTCTTTGCTTCCCACCACTTACCCCTACAAAAGTAAGCACAGACCACCCTTTTCTAAATTACAAAGTCTTTCAATTAACAGGGTCTGAATTAATGACATTTTTTATTCATGCATTTCAAGATTCCATTAGAAGTAGATAGACTTCTCAATCCTAATGCACTTTTTTCACCTTCATCCATGAATCTGGAAGTGACAGGAGGACATTAGGCGTATTGCTCTCTTTTAGCATTTACCACCCAACCCTTGAATTGATTTTCACTCATCTCTCCCCAGTTAATCAGAGGTCTCCTTGAGGGAGGAAAAGAAGGAAACTAATACTTATAGTTACAGATACTAAGCCAAGAACTGTGTGTAAATTCTGTCTCATGCATCGACAGGGGCCATGTTTTATTAAACTGTGTCTAATAGTGCCTTGCCTGCCTCCTAACACATACACAATAAATGTTTAATGACTCAATGAATGAGATTTACCTTCTAAAGAGCAGGTCATCTTATATCTCAGTGCATGTTTGCCACCTGAGCCCATGCAATTTCTTATATTTAGTATCTGCTTACCTGAAACAATACCTTGTATTATACAAAGCTTTCTGATTGTCAGTTTACATCCTTAAAGAGAGACACATATACACAAAAGTCCCTGGCGCAAAATTTGTTCAATTGCTATTTGATACCCACAGATGGTCATTAAAAGAATTCTGTGTTAACACACACAGATGGTCATTATAAGAATTCTGTGAGTTAGGTAATGCCATGCTCCTTTTCGTGGAGGTAATTCTGTGTGTGTCCAAGGTCACACAGCTCAAGTTTTCAATCTGTGTTCAAGTTACACATATTGAGGACCTACTATGTGCTGGGCACTCTCTGTGTGTTTATAATTTAATCCCACAACTCTCTAGAGTCTATATTTGTGTTGTGATTGGGGAGATTATGAAACTGAGGCCTTGAGAAGATAAATGAGTTTTATTAAAGGCCACAAGTTCATACATGACAGGCCCCTTTCCCAAGAGCACTCAGTATAGCTCAAGCAGCCAGTCCCAGTCCTAGGAGATTTACCCTCTTGAAAGAATTCCCCCAAAAGCTGCCTTACATGTTCTAAGGGAAGCACGCTTCTTTCCAAATTTGCACCCATCTTTCTTACTATAGGTTGGTTGGTACTCAATATTGTGATCATGGCCAGTTTCCATCTTATTCAAATTCTGCATTATTTAAGACCCAATGTATCAATTATAAAATTGATGCTAATGGATCAAGTGCAATAGGAAAGCCAGAAACTCATTTCCATTCTGACTTTTTAAAATAACTAATAACATGATAAAGATGAAGATAGAGAGAAAGAAACTAAGAGTACCCATAATCTTACCTCACAAGTAAGTCTTTGTGAAAAGTCACTGAATTTGTCTGCGTGACCTCATTGTACAGAAGTAGAGGCGGCAAACCTTTACCACTCCAGAGAACACACTCTGGCCTCTTTTTATATTTTTTATTTTTATTTATTTATTTATTTAGGACTTGCCTGATGGAAAAACAGCTGAAATTGCAAATATGACATGGTTGGAATGATAGACCTTCTCACTGAGAGCAGAACACAGAGCCAAGTTTACTTAATTATGTAGCTGAGCATGCTCTATAGAAGATGTTTTTATCCTATTTTAGGGGATATTTCAATTATGACTTACTCTTATAAGGAGCAGTGCCTCAGAACACAGGAGTAACAGAGCACAGTGTGTGGCTTGGGAGATTTCCCACTAACTGCAACTCAGCAAATTAAAGGCATAAGTAATTTTAATGACAGCATAAGAGAAACGAACCTTCAAAGGTTAGGAAATTTTAACTTTAACTTGTGGGAATTGCACACAGGTAGGCTTTAAATTCTTTTTATCTTAAAAAAATACATTCTAAAATATTATAATATATGCATGTGGAGTAAAATTTATTGAATCTGTAATTTGGAAGTAAAATATAGTTTTTGAATTTCCCAACATTGGCCTGCTATTTATATTATTCACAAAACTTCTGTGGGGCCCAAATAGCCCACTTAGCATTTTTAGACACATCTGGGGCCATGGCTCCTCCTTGGTCAATGGCAGCTGGCCTATGGGTTTGGGGGTCCTGCACAACAGGACGGTCAGTTCAGTTACAATACAGAGAGAGAGAGAGCTCATGGCTGCTTGCCGATTGGATGTGTTTCCCACCTCTCTTTGCATTGGGTTGACCAGTTCTCACAGCAGGGATGCTACCTAATGAGCAACATAATCCCCAAACATAATTTAGGCCCTTGTGGAGTTGCATTATTCCATTAGGCCACTTGGATCTCACAGAGCAGCAGACTATTCATTTTCTCAATTGCTCCCGAAGGGGTACACAAAGCTGATGAACCTCCTTACTTATACTTTGGGAATAACTCATTGACCAGGCAAGCATTGGCCTGCATCCAGGGGACTCACTGGGAAACAGTATTTTTCAAGTGCATTTGGAAGCCAATACGATGGATTTGGCTATCATAGACTTTACTATTTAATATTTTAGTACGCCCTGCCATCTACCTTTACATTGTTCTGCTATAATGACTTTAAGCCTTACCCTATTTTAAACCCATCAGCTGATTGAACCATTCATTGTTCGCTTATTCAACAGTATTTACTGTGTGCCAAGCATTCAGAGCTGGACCACACTGAATATGAAGCTAGAGGACTTTGAAGGTTGCTTAATAAAGGTTTGGAGGGTGATGCTGAGAGTCATAGTACGTTTGCCCATTAAGAAATAGTTATATGACAGCTTAATTCCAACTTAGAGTGAGAATTTTTCTAACTAGTACCTTGATATGTAGTCACCTTCCTTCACAAAAACTAAGATATGGGAGGCAGGAAGCCCAACAGAAGAAGAGAACCTAGGAAATTAAGAAGATATAGCAGCACCTACTCATTCACCCACACAGGAGGGAAGGCAAGGCTCAGTGGTATGGCAGTAAAGAGTAAAGAGTATGTCTCCTGGGTCCTCTGGTTCCCAGTCTGATACTTTCTAGCTATGTGACCTTGAGTAAAGCTTTTACCATCTCTCAATTGCCCTTTCTTGGTAATGTGGAGATAATAATATCTCCAGTACGAGGACAGGTACAGCACTTAGCTCAGTGGCTGGCCAGATAAAACCTTCCATGCAAGTGGCTATGCTGCCTTGCTTTCAATCACCGTGGCCCTTCTAGTCCATGGTCCATGACCGTGCACCTGCAAATACACGTACTCTACAGCTCTGTTTGTATCAGATGTACAGAATGTATACTTTGGAACATCCTTGCCATTCACATTCTGTCTAGTAGAAAAAGGATCCTACTTGCTCTGCAGGGACTGTCTCATTCCTGGGGCCTCTCCAGACAGCCCCATGGGTGGGATGACTGACTGCATTGTAGACCATAGTTAATATTTACCATGTGGACTGGGAGTGGGGTTGGGAGGATGGCTGGCCCACTCTTTAGAGGCAAGTGTTATTAACTAGGCAATGGGAACCAAGCAGGGCTGGAAATAGATGTCGACATTATCCTTTTGTTGCAGGGTGTTGCTGCTCCTACTGCTTTTCTTGTCAGTGCTTCCTGGATGGGGGAATAAATGGCAAAATATACCATTTTTATTAGAGGCTCAACTTTTCAAATATAGAATGCTGTTTGTGTGTTGCTGATGCTGTTTTTATTGCCTTCTGCACCTGCTTTACAGACGGTTCTTTTTGACTGGCTACACTAAATGATTTGCTTAAAGTCCTATTGATCGGAAGGGGAAGGGGAAGTGTTACTGTCAAAGCCCTGGAGTCTACAGGATAGGAGGTAGAAGGAGATTCAGAGTGTCTTAAAATAATCCTATTCTTGGATAGGAAGTGCAGGTGACAAGAGACAGCCAGCTTTCTGTTTTCTGGGGCAGAGGGAAGACACAGTTATGAATCCTGGAGTTAATCCTGAAGCCTCACCTGAATCAAAGGAGCTTATCTTCTTGGTTAACACGTGGCAAAAAATGGAACTTTAAAATCTTCTTTTTCCTGATTTGCCTTTTGAGCTTTTCAGAGATTTACCAACACCCAAGGAAAGTGATAAAACACTAAGAGATGAAGCTTGGGTTTTGTATTAATCAGAGGTTGATTGGCATACCTTATTTAGGTCAAATTCAAGTCTGGCTTCCCAGAAGAGCTACGAGACCAGTCACCTACTTCCTGCAAATTGAACCCCAAAATTTCTCTCCCTTGAGCCTATTACAATAGTTGAAATGATAGTCTTTAAAAGTAACCAGTTTTGGGGGGGGGGGCGCCTGGGTGGTTCAGTCAGTTGAGCGTCTGACTTCGGTTCAGGTCATGATCTCGTGGTCTGTGAGTTTGACCCCCATGTCGGGCTCTGTGATGATGGCTCAGAGCCTGGAACCTGCTTTGGATTCTGTCTCTGCCCCTCCCCTGATCATACTCTGTCTCTCTCTCTTTCTCAAAAATAAATAAATGTTAAAAAAAATTTTTTTAAGTAACCAATTTCTTTAAGCATTTAAAATAGCTCATTGACCTGTCTGTCACTCATACTCGAATGTGATCTGGTTCCTTCAGGTTTGATTTCTGGAGTTATACTAATGGTTTGGGAGGAAGGGCCATGTGTTTTGCAAAAAAAAAAAAACAAAAACAAAAAACAAAAAAACAGTTTGGTACCATCTCCTGAAAGTAAGACTGGATGTGGTACCACAGTGGGGGTTTTCAATTCTGGGCCACCTTAGGTACCCTAAGCTTTCAGCACTGCCACTCCAGCCTCAGGCTTTGTGTAATCCTGTTCAAGAGTAAGATGTGGCAGCCTGCAGATAAAGGAGAGAGGCTGATCACATTGCTATGCTGGGGAATGACAGGGCACTCATAAACACAGGCTGCATTCACTCACAAAGTATTTATTGCCCCATGTCTGGGGTTGCATTTGGGTGTTCTGGTGCTGGGAGCAAGAAGAGCCATCTCTGTTCTTTACTCAAGCCACACCCAAAAAGAAATGTGCAAAATCTGATGCCTTGATGATACATACGAGAAAGTTTGGACTCCGCTTTCTCAAAGTCACACAACTAAAAAGGTCAATTTAGGATTTGGACCTAGCTCTGCCTGACACCAGTTTCCATGCATGCCCTCCTGGACCACCCTGCTTCCCTCTTGGAGCTCAGAAATCACACTGAAACTCCCAAATTTCAGCTGTCTTATCAGGGGTTACAACGGGTAATTTTAAATGTTTGAGTAAATCTTGCTAGTTGTGGGTTCCTCTCACAGATGAAAAATGGAAACTGATTTTTAAAAATAAGCAACAGCAGCATCTACCCCAGCTGTGAGACGGGGAGCCTGTTCCCAGGATGCCACACCCATCCATTGACATTACCCAGAGTCCTGCCTCTCTCCCATTGGCCAGGTCCTGGGGTTTGGTTACCAAAAGTGTCAAGAGCCTGGACATGCTATTTGGAAGCCTCATCTAGCAGGAGTCACTCATAGTCATTATGGAGTCAAAATCCACTCCAAGTGAAATGGGAACAGCAATTCCCATAGCGTTAAGGAGAGTGAAGAAAGACAGGAGGAACATGGATATACAGAATGTCTCAGTCTATCGTTTGTCCTTTTCCAAGTCCTGGTCCCCTCGTTTGTTTGGTTGGTTGGTTTGATGGAAAATACCTTTTGCATGTTCCTAGATACGCCAACAAAAATAGTGGAGTGAATCTAAGAAAAACAGTAGATTAATAAGGATATGGAGGGGTTTATTTTTCTCCAGTATGTGTGGAATTAGGACAAAATTAACTTAAAAGGCAGGAAACAATAAATTATGGGATTCCATTGCATTAGATATATAGAAAAGTAAAAATCATAAGAGTCTAATAGGAATTTGAACATAATGGTTTGGGAACTAGAAGGACAGGCCTCTGAGCTTCAGAAATTCATGTATCAGATGAAGCACCAAGAGTAGAGTAGACATATGGCTCTTGCTTGACCCTCTGTGTATTGGGAGCACGCATGAATGCAGCCCCTCAGGGAGTAAGCACGGGCCTTGAGTACTAGGTTTCTTCTCCATCAGGAATAAAAGTTTAATCATGTGAGGTTTAAGTGCAATCCCAAGTAAAGGCCAAAGCTAAAAAAGGCAAAGACCTGAGATCCCAGCCTCTTCCCCCTTGGAACTCTGAGGGACCATGCAAAGGGCCTCTAACCCTACCACACCTAAGACAAAAGGAAAAATTGTCCACTCAAGTTTGAAAATTCACGGTCATACTCTCTCTCCAGAGAGAGGATGCGTGACCTTGAGCAAGTCACTCCCTGCCAAAACCAGGTTCTTCAGCTATGAGATGAGGGGCAGGCCTGGGTCTTAGCCCTGCCCTCCTATGAGACAGCCTGCCATTGTCCTGATGACAGTGAACTGTGCTGAGGCTACACAGCAGGGGAGAAATGAGGACGGAGTCTTGGTCACGAATTCATAGTTCTTCCCTCCCTCCACCTCCTTGCCTTGGGCAGCTGGGATCTTCCTTATGTAACACGGTCAGGAAAAGGAGGGCAGGAAGGTAAAAATATTACCCCGAAGTTGTGGCCAAGCCAGTACCGCACTGGGTTCTGGAGATGGAAGAAGAAGATGAAGGGGACTCAGAGGGAAATGGGAAGGAACAGAGCACATGTAAAATCAAGATTGATTCCTCTGGCCTGGGGCATTCATCTGTATTTGGTCCTCTGTGTGACTGCTGGGTCTACCCTTGGAAAAGAGGCCATTGGGGTGGGCTGGAGGGGGGATACATCCATCACCATTGTTCAGAGTGTTTAATTTTCCAGAGACTGTCATTAAACAAATTTCTGCCCTAGCCTGGCAGCCTTCACAGACATTTGTTGGAAGAAAATTAAGAGGATGTGATTTGTCTGAGGTAATAGCCAGGCTGGACTCTGGATTCTTAATGGGACATGGACCTTTTGCCTTAAAAAGAATTGCTTGTTAGGAAATTCATTTTCTGGCCTATCTTTGCAATCAGAGTCAGAGGGGTTGGGGCAAAGCGGCATAGACAACTTGCTGGGGTTTCAGGCCTGGAATTAGAGCCTAGGAACAAAGCAATGAGTAGGGGCAGTATAGGGACCAGATGCTAGGGATTGAATTATAGGGTGAAAGGAATTCTGGGCATTAGGAAGGACGCCTTTCCTGGAAGTTTCTGGCTGTTACCTGCCAGGAATAGCATCCTTTCATAAATTAAGGTCTTATCGTTTGCTGCAGCAGCCGGCCCAGAGAGGCCAGGCGAGGCTCTGCACGGGGATCTGAGGGCCAGGGAGCTTGGAGAGATTGCAAAGCTGCTGTCCCCAGCCTTTGGAAATGTTCAAGCGCTGAGAGAGTCATGAAAAACTGATCGCTCTGTTTGTTCCTTGAAGTATAAAAATGGTTTTATTTTTAGACATTACGGTGTTTTGTTTTTTTTTTTTTTAATCTACTGGCAGTTGTCTTCAGATGCAGCCGTGGAAAGTAGAATAATGCTGCCAAGGATGGGCACAGGCGAAAGCTTTGTAAGGTATCAGGGTTTTCTCAGCCTTAACACTATTGACATTTGGGGTTGGATAATTCGTTGTTGTGGGGGCTGCCCTGTGCATCCTAAGATGCTTATTTAGCAGTGCCCCTGGATGCCAGTAGCACCCACACCTCCAGCTGGGATGACCAAACATGGCCAAATGTTCCCTGGGGGGGTGGGGGTGGGGCAAAATTATCCAAAGTTGCCCAGAAAGCAGTCTTTCCCATAGCCCTGCATTCAGATTTTCTTCAGGGAGCAGTTTTTCCCCTAGACCACTGGTCTCCCTTGTGCCCACTTTCCTTCTGGTTGTCCACTGCCATCCTCACCCCTGTGAGGGCACTTCCCCCCCACACACATTCTCTGATTGTCTCCATAAGATAAAATGCATTCCACCCTCCTCCTATCTCTCTCAACATGTAGTAAGTTTAATGCACACTGTACTTGTCATAAAACGTTTGCATTGTATTTCCCAACTGTATGTCCTTGAAGTAGAAGTTTGCCAAATGTGCTGCTTCTGCAGGAGAAAACACATTTCCACTCAGTGTTTCCATTTGGTTTTGTTTACGTGTGTTTTGTAAGGCAATGCCAAGAGGACATATTTGCCCTGAGATCTCTGTGGTTCTGTTTTTTGTACAGTGTTAGGTTTCTTTTACACCTCCTATGATCTACGGCCCCAGAAGCAAGCAGGGAAACATGCTCTGCCAGAGGGAGGACCCCACTTTCAAAGCACCTACATATAAGATGGTGGTGATGTGTACTGAGTGGGCATAGCCTCCAGCCCATGCACTTGCACCCAGATTACCCAGATTCAACACACCCCCAAGGAATAAAGAGAGGCATGTGTTCTAGGGAAGACGAGCTAAACTGTGAGGTCAAGGCCAGGGCTTTTGGGCAACAGTCTAAGATCTAAATGTTTAATAAGATCCAAACTTAGGATTTGAAGTAGAGTCTGGGTGAAATAGGTAGCATTTAGAAGGGCAACTGTTCTAACACACAACTTGGTGACCCTGTCACTTCTTGTGTAGAGCTCTTTGGTGGTTCCTGAAGAAGGACTCCAACCTCCTTGGTCCGGAATATAAGCTTTGTGTGATTTGCCCATATAAGCCTCATTGCCAGTCTCCCCTCTGACCAGCTCCCTCACTGTCTGTGTTCCAGTCGTACACAACTATTTCCAGTTTTCCTAATGTGCCAGACTATTTCATACCTTTGCCTGGACTGTCTCTCTCTTCTCTTGACCTGGAAAATTCCTTCTCATCATTCTTGACCTACCTCAAACATTTTATCTTCGGTGCTGTGTCATTACCTAATAAACTATGATATATTATGGTTCTTTTCATGATACATTCGAATTATATATGATTTTTTTCTAATTTCCAAAACTCAGTACAAAGTAGGCACTCCTTGAATGTAACTGAATAAATTAATGTGTAATCCCAGTCCCATGGAAGTCATTTAAGATTTGTTACTCTTGAAAGGGTTGTTTTTTGGTTTCTGGTTGTTGTTGTTTTGTTCTGTTTTTTGTTTGTTTGTTTGTTTGTTTGTTTGTTTTTTTTTTTTTTTTTTGCAATGCATTCATTTTGGAACTTCAGTTCTAAATTCCAGCAGGTGCTCTCGAATTCCAGAGTCCACACCCAACCTCTTCCTCTTTGGAAATCCCAGCCAATTCTAAGCCCATAGGCCAGGCCCTCTGCTGCTGTGTACCCAACCACCACATGGGGTTTTAATCATGGTTTCCCTCTATGTATGGTTTTGGCACTGTTTTCCCTAAAATGAAATTGAGTTTCCTTTCTACCTTTTTTTTCTACCTGAAGATATAATATTGACATACAGTGTTTTTCTGCAAGATGTGAGCCCAATTTCAGAAGGAATCTTACTTGTTAGGTTAACAAACTCATAAATTCTCTAAGTTGTGTTCTGTCCCATGCATTTGACTCATCTCTCTTTCTTCTTAATTAATTGGCATCTAATGGATCCAGAAAATAAAAAGATAAGAGTTCCACCACCAGGGAGCCCAAGTCCAGTGAGATAACTATTTCATGTAATATCTCCACTGTCTAGAAAACATGCTCCCATCATCATGTGCTGGAAATAGGGAAATCCATTGGAGGGAGAGACAGCTTGCAAGAAGGTCCAGACAGACTGTACAAAGGAGGGACTGGACTGGGAAAATGAGGTCCTTGGATGCCTGTGGCATGCCCATCTCAGTATCAATTCTTGTCATGCATCCTCCTTGACTACTTTAATTGTGGTTATTCTTACTCATTATCACCCTTAAGAAAGGCAGCAGGTATGAGAGGCTCTGTGAGCACTTTCTATGGGAAATATATCATTAGGATGAAGTTTTAAGCTGATGTTCACCATTTTTTAAAAAAAACTATCATGAAAGATAAATGTGAAATGGAGGTACTTAGACCTTGATTCCTGCTGGCAGCCAAGTGCAGCAACCAGAGCGGAAGCTTGTATCATTATCTGGAACTCAGCCACCATTTCATTTCCCCTTGATACCTCCCAACAGAAGCCCAAGGTAATTGTGAAGTCACATTCATTTATAAGATGGAGGTTTTCATATTTTTCTTTGTCTTCCTTGTTTCCCTTCTCTTTCCTTTCTCTGTTAAATCATGTTTCTGCAGGTTCTTAATTTCAGAGAGAAAAGATCCTAGATATACCATTTACCTCAATTAAAAATAGAAGACATCATGGGGATCATTTTATAATGTATAAAAGTATAGAATGACTATGATGTACACCTGAAACTAATGGGATATTTTATGTCAATTTTATTTCAATTAAAAAACCACAGAATCCAAGAATAAAACTAAGTATAATGACAAATTAACCAAAATGAGAAAAATGACAAATAATCTGTGGGCTGAAAATTTCCCAAAAGCCAGGAATAAATAAAATGTCTCTCAAAGTGCTTAGTGGAGGAGGCTGATAAAAGAATCTCAATTATCTGTTGTTTTTCCTTCAGTCTGTGATATCTGACTTTAAAAGGGAAAAATAGTTTTAAAAAAACTTAAGGATATGAAGTAAGATAATAAATAGAAGTTCATGAACTTCAGTGAATTTCCAGGTAGAGAGAAGATGTATTCGTAGTAAAACAGACAATGTATCTGTAGATTTTCTTTCAAAAATAGCATCACTTAACCTGAGCCTTCTCTCTTTTATAAAAGTTAAATTGCTTCAGTTGTACAATTGGATGCCTGGCCACATACCTATTATTATTGGAACTGTTAACTGTTTTACTGTAAGTAAATATCATACTGTGTTTTCCTTAAATCTGTCTAATTCTGATAAGGGAACAGAAAAAAATCATCAAGGAGCAAATATGTAGAATTCCAAGTGCTTGATGGAGAATGGGGATAGTTCCCCAAGAAAGAGAAGGAGATCCAATCCAGATGGTGTTAAGTAGGCCTATGTAGAGAAGTTCTCCCACCCTTTGGAATGGTCTGATCTTCCCTCGGCACTTTCTAGTAGCTAAAGCCCAGCAAATGTCCTAGAGACTGATGTCCTTCTTCAGAGGATTTTCTCAGGAGACATACAACCCTGAAAGATAAATGACTGCCATAAATCTGGGGGAAGACAATATATCTGCTGTGGCCTGAATGCTTATGGCCCCCCTCCCCAAATAATATATTGAAGGCTTAACCATCATAGGTGATGGTATTAGGAGATGGGAACTTGGGGTGCTTTGCCCTCATGGGATTAATATTCTTATAAAAGAGAGCATACAGAGATCTTTAGCCCCTTCTATCTATCACTTGAGGGGGCGCCTGGGTGGCTCAGTCGGTTAAGCGTCCGACTTCAGCCCAGGTCATGATCTCACAGTTCGTGGGTTCAAGCCCCGCATCAGGCTCTGTGCTGACAGCTGAGAGCCTGGAGCCTGATTCAGATTCTGTGTCTCCCTCTCTCTCTATTCCTCCCCTGCTCATGCTCTCTCTCTCTCTCTCTCTCTCTCTCTCTCTCTCTCTCTCAAAAATAAATAAACATTAAAAAAATTTTTTTTTAAATCTCCTTATCTGTCACCTGAGGACAGATAGTGACAAAGTGCCAGCTATGGACCGGAAAGAGTACCTTCATCCGACCATGCTAACACCCTGATGTTGGACTTTCAGCCTCGAGACTGTGGATAATAAATTTCTGTTGGTGTTTGTATGCTACCCAGTCCATGGTATTTTGTCACAGAAGTTCAAACAGACTAAGCTGGACTCCTTTCTGGGCTCTTTGTCCATTGAAGAACATTTTGGGAAATTTTCTGTATCGCAAATAAGGGGTTGTGGAGAACAAAATTAATGGTTATTGAATGCCTGCAGTATATCAACAATTCTTCTTGACTCCTGAGCCAGGTGCAAGAAAGAGATCCTCACTTAGCCATCAAGGTCACAGACTAGATAGGAAAAGAGTACTAGTAGTAAAAATAATACCAATAATAACAATAAGTATTATTATTAATAGTAATACAGGGTAGGGTAATATTTCCATTTTATAGTGGAAGTAACTGAGGCCAAGAAAGGTTAAGTAACTCGACAAGACCACTTAGCTAGTAAGGGGCAGAGCTAAGTTCTAAAGGCAGAAGGTCTGATCCAGTGGGCCAGCTCTTGACCACAAGCCACCCCTCTTCTCAAGGACATAGACATTGAAATGAATCATCTAAATGTGCTCATAGAGGCCTATAGGAAGAGCTTTGTGTGTACAGAGTATAGAGTGACTAGTCAGGGAGTCAGATGAGGCGACATTTGAAGAGAGGCAAGATGGTCAATCTAACAGCAAAAGGTAAAGTGGCAGAAAACGTGGAAAATTGTGTTCTTAAGTTTCCTATTGAAGAGTGATTTAATATTACCAGAATTTTTTTAAAAAAAATTATGCATAAAACCACAGTAATCTAACAATATTCATTAAGAGATGTGCACATATATATGCATACATTTTCATTATATAGGTATATAAATTAATGTATTGGGGGAGAGATTATGTTTCAGGGTATAACCAAGCACTATGTTATGAATTAAATTTTAAAGAACCATATAGTTTTGGGCATTGTTTTAATATCCACACATCAGCTGAGTGGGAAAACATGAGCCCTTCAGAGTTACATGAGGTCAGTATTTCTCTCCAGAGGCAGTGCCAGGTGACGGTTGCCTGCACTGGGCAACAGTCCCAACTACCCAATCAATCCGAAACTCATTCGGAAATGAAGAGTGACATATTTTATTCACTCCATCATTTATTTTCATGGGCTCACTGACTCGTATTCAACAAATATTTTTTGAGTAGGTTCAGAACCCTACATGTTGGCTCTGGAATGCCTTGGCCAAAGGTGTGGGATCTGGGTCTTCCAGACCAGGCTAGAAGATAAGGTCTAAGGCTGGCCCTTGGAAGGGAAAGTGATTAGACATTAGTCAGGGCTTGCATGCCCAAAGGGAAGATCAAAGTATCTTGATCATATCACTGTTGATGTCACATGGGAGTAGAAGGATTTTGACCCCATGGAAGGTTTCCAGTAATGACACATTTTTAGTTCTGAATGGCCCACAGAATCTACGATATCAATTTCAGAACATAGTCTGGAGATTTAGTGACGTTAGGAGCTAGGACTCCAAGGAAAGGCAGTTGTGAATAGTTAGATGGGTTGCTCCAGTTACAGCCAGGCTGGCAGGAGAGTGAGTTCAGGAGGGTTCATTCTCCTGAGCACTTTGGATTGCAGAAACTCTTCCACAGAAGCTCAGCACATATCACAGAGCATAGACATAAGAACTGAAGCTCTGTGAGCACTGGGAGGCCAGAGATTTCATCAGAAGACTAGATACTGGGTTTGTGGCAACACACATGGAGCAGCAGACTGACTCCCATATTTCCCAGGCCCACGCTGTTCCAGGCACTGTACCTCCATTGTCTGATTCTCACAGCAACCCGGCGAGTTGATGTCATTGTCCCATTTCACAGATAAAGAGACAGAGACTCAGCCAGTAGGTGACAGATTCAGGTTTCAAACCCAGGGATAGCTGACTCTAAAGCCCACATTTTCCCTGTTTTACTAAATGCTGCTTCTCTCGAGCCTGTCATGGCCTCACCCACTGATGAGGGAGATTGGTTCAGGAATTTATTGGTGATAGCCTTAAGGCTCCAAGGTTCTAGCCTACATCTGAGAAGCACTGGGAAAGTCAAAGACTCCATGGGGCTAAATGCCGTGGGAAATAAAATAGAAATGAATGATTGCCCTCCTCAGTACTAACCAAATGCTGAATTCCATGAAACACATAGTGACATCCAACAGAGAGTTTAGCTGAACCATCCTCAGTACATCCTCACTACTTGATTTTAGCCCAGGTGTTGGCTGAATGACTAAATGAATGAGTGAAGGCACATTTGCTTGCTCTTATAGATTAGCTTTCTTGTTACAGATAAACCGAAGGAAAAAATATTGTCCCATACCCCCTAAAGCGAGTCTACTTTGTTTTGTGGGAGGTAGCAATTTATAGACCTATCTACACATTATTTTCTAAAACTCAAGTATTTTGGAAGAGCAGATGGAGTACCATACTGTATACTCTAGTCATATATTTTGAAATACATTTCTTTCTGAGCAATTTGGTCCTGCTTTATTTAGCAAAAGCCGTTGAAGGTTTTAAAAGCAATGATGCAAAAGACATGAGTGGCTGAGATCACGGTGGACAGACCCTCAGGGATAATGCCAATGCTTTTCAGATTCTGCTCGGCAAACCCCAGCCCTGGTCCCCATTGCCTCCCACCCTTAGAGACGACAATCCACTTTGTTCTGGAGGGTGAGGGGGTGGGTGGAGCCTGGTTATCTGTAATCTTTAAAAATCTTCTGGGTGATTCTGATGTGCACCGAAGCTTGAGAAACAACTTCTATACCCATATGAGTATGATTCTTATATCTCATTTTCTTGATACCTTTATTTCCACCTATTAAATTACTAGAGAAACAAAGGAAAGAAAATGCCGTTCATTTTATATCTTCTGAGAGTCATGGGGGAAGCAAATAGGTGTTGAGCACCCCCTACTTAGCCAGGAGATTTGGCTATGGATTTTACTTAATCTTTACAGAACTCAACAAACTTTGAAGAATCATATGGCCCTCAGTTGGAGAGTTAAGTTATGCAGACTCCTCAATTTTAGCTTGTTATTGTCATAAGTCCCTGCAAGACTTTCCCCTTATTTTTCTCTTTACCCCTGCTTCCCATACCCACTCCCCTTCCCCAATAGAGAACTACCTAAATGTACTGGCACAAACATGTGCAAGTGTCCTTATAAAATATATCTTATTGTGTTTGTATGTGCATATTGGTCATTCACATAAATGATAAACCTATAATATAAATGGACTATTAAAAAGTAAGAATTTTTCTTATTTTTTCACTCAGCATTGTTTTCAGATATATCCCTATTGCTGTGTAGACTTCTAACATTTGCATAGTATTTCATTGTCTGCATTCATTCCATTTTATTTATATCCTTCCCAGTTGATATATACCCATGCTACCTCCAGATCCCCACTATCAGAAAAAATCCTGCAACTAACATCCTCATTTGTGATCCTTGGGGACCTGTGTGAGAATGATTTCTGGGATGTGTGCCCAGGAGTTGGATCTTAGAGTCATATGATATACACATATTTAATTTGAGATTGGTTTCCTAAATAGAAACAGTACATGAGAGTTCTCATCTCCCCTACAGCCCCACCAGCATTTGGTATGAGCCATCTTTTTTTTTTTTTAATTTTTTTAATGCTTATTTATTTTTGACAGAGAGAAACAGAGACAGAGTGTGAGCAGGGGAGGGGCAGAGAGAGAGGGAGACACAGAATCGAAGCAGGCTCCAGGCTCCTAGCTGTCAGCACATAGCCTGACTCAGGCTCAAACTCGTCAACTGTTGAGATCCTGACCTGAGCCAAAGTCGGACGCTTAACCGACTGAGCTACCCAGGTGCCCTATGAACCATCTTTTAAATGCTGGTCATTCTGATAGCTAAGAGTCATTGTTGTTTTAATTTTTTAACCATGGATACTAGTGAGTTTGAACATCTTTTCACATGCTTTTTACATATTTGGACTTTCCCTTTTGAGAATTGCCTTTTCATGTCCTTTATCCACATTTCCACTTCATTTTTATACTCGAGACATTAATCCCCTGTGAATTTTAGCTGCTGCAATAATTAACTCCCAGTTAGTTATTGGATAACTTACCAATAATTTCTATATCTGAATAAAAATCCTCACTACTTAATATGGGCATATTCAACAATTTTTCATCTTACAAGAAGTGATTTTAGGATCTTTTTTATGAACTACTTCCCCACTTAGAATAAGGATTATGACTCCCATTTATGTAGAAAAGGAAACAGGATCCCAGTGACTTGTTGCTCAGAGTCACACTATCAGCAGCATGATTGGAAACAATTAATCATTAGTTGTTAATAAATTAAATCATGGTATTCACACATTTTAAAGCAATCAAGTGTTGTTTACATTCGAAACAAGCAATCTTTCAAAATTTGCAACCTACAGCTTCTCTTCATCAGATTTCACAGAATTTTCCTTTCTGCCCTGAAATTCTTGCAAAGTGTCTCAAATTGCATTACAACTAGTCATAATTACAGCTTTGGCCTTCGTTAAGCTAATTACTACTTGTACTTATATTGAGCCATTTCACTCAAGGACTACTGCAAAGCAATCCTTTCTCTGTGCTGTCTCTGCCTTTTCTAGAAAAGCACAGGGCTAACATCAGAGTTCTGTCTCTCCTTAGAGCAGGGCATTTCCAGCTGTCTTTCTCCAGGGAGCCCTGAGGTACGGCTCAAGTGTCTCAGGGTCACAAGAGGAATGGTTGGAGGAGGTCGGGGACTGGAGGGACGCTGAGCACAGACCCCCTCTCCTCCCGTTTAACCCAGACAGGCTTTGCCTTTATTTGTTGTGTGTACTTGGAATATGTAAGATCTGCTTGAAAAAGGATTCTGCTGCTAAAAGGGGCAGCAGAGGTGCAGGGGGAGCAGTGCCTTGGAGAACTCGACTACTTAATATAAACTGATACATTTTCATCTCTCGGCTTGTGTCACATTTATATCGTGTGTTACATTTTGAAAAACACTTTGACATGATTTGAATTTATAAAACCCCATAAGGTAAGTATATTTTAACAGCTGCAGCAAAATTTTCCCACAATCGAAGCTCCGTATTGCAGTACCCGTTCGTTCTAGCAGGCAGGCTGAAGGGCCATATGTCAAGAGATGATAGAGATTATCACCAGCTTGGGTAGAAGGTAGAGCCAGATGATCTCTAATCTCTGTGTTCATGCAGAGATGTTATAACTGGAAATGATAAGAAAGTCACATCAGAAGAATGACCTGCACTAAGCCTCTTGTCTATTGGGGGAGGAACATTTATTGACCTCCTGCCCCACTCTGGTTGCTGTGCTGGGTGCCTCATTCCATTTAATCCTACAGCCACCCTGGGAGGCAGGTATTATTGTATCCATTTTAAAGGTGACAAAACTGAACCATGTCAGGTTAAGTGGGAAAACCTTACAGCCCAGAGCTCTCCAGCTCCCAAATCCAGACTCTTTCCACTGCAGAAGCATGCCTCCGCAGAAGCATTGCATCTTTTTAAAAAAATTAGCCTCCCCGAACTTTATGTAAGCAGTTATTATTTTTGGAAAGAAGTTCTTCATAAGTAGTTCTGCATCACGCCAGGCATCATATTCATGTCCCTGTGCTCTCCCTCCTTCCCTCCCTCAGGTCCTTACCTCCTGCATTTGGATCAGGCGGCATCATCTGTCATTTATAGCTGCATTCAGCCTCCTTACTGAGGAGGTCACTTGCCATGACTCAGCTGTTAGCATCTTTCCTGCTTTGATTTCCTGGGTTTCCAACACAAGCTCGTGCTATTTTTGGTTTTGCCTCAGATAGGAAGATTGGAAAACAGCAGTCCGGCCTTCTGGCTCTCCCAAGTTGTTGATTCTATTTGGCTTTCTCTCTTCATTCATGAATTCTTTCTGTGCTGCAAGCTGAGGAGGTTTGCATGTTTGAAAGATTCTTCTCTCTTCTCAGAGGCTGCACATCTGGGACACAAATGGGGGCCGAATGTGGTGTCAGCTTTGGTTATCTTTGGTTTCACTCTTCCAATGAAAATCTCTCAAACCATGAAATCAGTCTTTCCCCTCCTATTTCTTAAAGAAAAGAATAAACATTTTGAATAATATTGCTGAATAGTTTCACTTCAAATAGGTATATTTAATCTCAGCCCTTTATTATTAGGGCAAATAGTTGAAGAAACTGTGCTCTGTTAAATTAAAGCTATCTGGATTTCACAACTTGAACTTCCGGAATCTTGTCTTTTACACTAAGAGGCCATTTATTCCAATGTTTCTGACCATTCTAAAACCATGGAGAATAAGAATGCACCCTTATTTTTATAGCACCTTACAGTTTATGAAGTGTTTTCATATGTGTTCTCTATTTTAACTTAATTACTCCAGGGGGTAGGTTTTATCATCCCTATTTCACAAAAGCAAATTCAGATGCAAAAAGCCTTGAACTTCACGGTAAAGCATTTTGCTTTATTACAAAGCAAAACTGCTCTATTATTAAGGTGACTCGGCAGAGTCACCCAGACCTAGCATGTGAAAGTCCTTAGTTTCTTTTGCTAGAAACAGTGCTGCATGGATGAAGAGATAGTGTTGATTTGGGGAGAACTGATCCATATGAAAAACTGAAGTAAGGCTGAATTTTCCTTCAAGCTGGCTGACTCGCCGGTCAGCATATCAGCGGGGCAGGACTCATGGAATCAACTAGGGTTTATATTCTCCATGTAAAAAGTCAGGGCCTTTATTTGTGAATTGTTTTTCTCCCTATCCTTTCCTTTAAGGAGAGCTCTCTGCTTCTAGATGCTGTTGGCCAAGCCCCCAGAGCAGTCAGGATGCTTTCAGGATATGCCAACCAGAGGAAAATGAATACCCCACCCATTCTCAGTAGACTAGGCAATATTTTAGGTATCGGGGAAAGCATGATTCATAGGAAGTGTCCTTGCCCTAAGAATATAACAATATGGTGGAGGGCAGAGAGGCTGTTTGCTTAAATTAAGTCTTTTAATACAGTGGGATCAAACTGTGATAGGGTACGAGCGTACCTGAGTGAAGGATGAACAGTTAGCCTGTTAAAGAGGGGGCATTTCAAAAAGAGAAATCCGCATAAATGAACAAGGAAATTACCAGTAACGCAGGGTTTCTAGAAGGCAGCATCTGAACCAAGAGATGGTAGTCAATGAGACCAGAAGACACAGGAAGAGGCCCAGTGATGGATAACGTTGTTTTCATTACTGAAAAGTTTGGCTTTTATGCTGCTGAGCACCTGAATCCACGGGGTCAGATTTGTGTTCAGCTCATCACACTGCCATCTGTGGAAAAAGGATGGGAGGAGTTGAACATGGAGGGAGGGAGATAAGCCAGTAGGCTTCTGAAGAGTCCAGATAAGGGACGTTGAGCCTCCACTAGCAGAGGAAGGAGGGGTGGAAGGAAAAAGGCAAAACAGAAAAACATTGAGAAGGCAGAGTCATAACTTGATGATTCGACACAGAGTGTGAGAAAGGAAAATGTATCCAAGATGACTTCATTGTTCTTGGTCCAAAGGAAGATACTAATAAACTCTTACAGAGAATGTTCCAGGAAGGACATTTTAAAAGGAAGATAATAAGTTGAGTTTTAGAATGCTGAATGAGAAGTGCTTATGGGACACTTCTAGAAGAAAATATTCCATAGACAAAGCCATTTGTAGCTCAAAGCTAGAAATGCAGCTTCTGCTCTGGTTTCCATCACTGTTTTTCTCACGCTACCTCTTTAAATCAGTGGCTCTTATGGACTTCATCATGACCAACTCTGAGAATCTGATGAAGGCAGCAGATTCCCTGGGGGTGGGAAAACACATATGTCTCTTGTCATGTTCATGAGATGTGACACACTATTTCAGGTAGTTCAAAGAATGCCAAGTTAATAATCTTTGCTTTAAATAGGACATAGGGCTTTAAAATTCCATGCAAATCTCTGAGCTTCTGAGTCATATATTAAGAGACTTTCAAGGGTCCTCCGCTGCTGTTGTGTGATTGGAGGAGTCCAGTTACAACCACGTGGTTTATTATCAACACAAGTCAATAGAGGATCAGCCAACAAAGGCAGTACCCAGAAACTGTAGCACGCAGGCTCATTTTAACTTTTCCATACACTACTTAATATCTTTTTATTATGACCCCATTCTTTGCTTGTGTCATAAACTCTTCCCCAGACTCTCCTCCAAGGCAGAGTTAATAGCACACATGTTCAGATTCTGTTACTATTTACTAACGTGGATGTAGTCTTTCTCGTTACAATTTGTTGTTGTCATACAGTGGGGATCCTCTTGTAAGGACAACCAAGCTCCCTCTTCCACTGTATCCTCTGCTCAAGTTGGTCAGATTCTACCTGTGTCCAAAACTTAAGTCACTTTTCATCTTTACAAGAATATAAACATTCTGCAGTTTTCACCTCTATATTTTGACTGTTTTTCTACAAGCTCTGTACAAGTTCCCCTAAAATAAACTTGTCCATGCATTTTGTTCTCCCAGTGAACCTTGTTGACATTCCTTTCCTCTGATGCAACAGTCTTTCACATTAACAGAGTCCCCCAAACAAATATAAAGGTGTATTAAGTATCCTCTCAATTAGTATTTGTTGAGTACTTGCTATGTACTAGGTCTCCACTGGGGATCTAATGAATGAGGCAAATGTGGATTTATAAATTACAGTATGATCCCTGTGTTAGTAGAGGTGTGGGACCTGGGAGGTCAAATAGTGTAGGCTGTACTATCCCTTGTCTGATGCAGCTATTCTGCCATTTTTCAGTGAGCATGTGTTGTACCCCTCCTGAGCAGGCTGCAAGGTGCTGTGGAAGCGGGTACTCAGACAAATCCTGAACTTGAGAAACTTAAACAGCTTAACAAAGATAGACAAGCTCCAATGGAAGCTAGATGTGATGCATGCCATAAATGTAAAGAAAAGCACAGTGGAAGCAGCATTTCCTGAATACCTGCTATGTATCAGGAATTATTTTGAGTACTTTCAAGTATTATCCCTGTTTTACATAGGAGGAAATTAAGGCTCAGAGATGATGAGCAAGTTACCATAGATCTCCTTATTTCCACTCTATATAGCTAAAGAACCTTAGGAAATATATCAAAACAATGATGTGAGAAAGAACATGACCTACTTTAGTTACCACCTCGTGTTCCAATTTTCTCTTAACTTCATCTGTCTCTTTCCCCCTGCCCATTATGGTTAAGCGTATACCCTGGAACATCCTTAGGGTTTGTCCCTTACCAGCTCTAACTATTATTAATTTCCTGGTAGTTTAAAAAAAATATCCCTCTGGATGTGGCTCAGCAACTGTCCTCTGTCTTCCTCCCATGAGCTACCCAACCCCTGGTAGCATTAATATTAGATATAATTAAGTGTGCTGCCTTTATAGGGTGATTGTCCATGGGCGTGCCATCTTTTTCATAAAGCATGAACATTTTTTTTAATTTATTTTATTTTATTTTATTTTTTTTAAACTTTATAGTTTATTGTCAGGTTAGTTTCCATATAACACCCAGTGCTCTTCCCCACAAGTGACCTCCACCAAGACCCATCACCCCGCTTTACCTTTTCCCCTTCCCCTTCCCCCCTCAGTTTGTTTTCAGGATTCAAGAGTCTCTTGTGTTTTTTCTCCCTCCCTCTCCCTAACTCTTTTTCCTCCTTCCCCTCCCCATTGTCCTCTGTTGGGTTTCTCCTGTTAGACCTATGAGTATTTTTTTAATAAGACATAGACATAACGGGCATCTTCTCTTATAATTCAGGGCCTCTCATATCCTTTTTTAAAAAAATTTTTGTAACATTTATTTATTTTTGAGAGAGAGAGAGAGAGAGAGAGAGACTGAGCACAAGCAGGGAAAGGTCAGAGAGAGCGAGACACAGAATCTGAAGCAGGCTCCAGGTTCTGAGTTGTCAGCATAGAGCCCAATGCAAGACTCAAATTCATGAACCAGGAGATCATGACCTGAGCCAAAGTGGGATGCTTAACCAACTGAGCCACCCGGGCACCCTGTCTCTCATATCCTTTTTAACAAAACTGCTAACACACCCACACTTTTAGTTACCTTTACTGGATGAGAATTATTACAGCTCAGGTAGATTTATCCAATATCATAGAAATTGCAGAATATACTCCCTAAATGACCCAAGTTTTATCCCCCTTTCAATTTAACACTTTAAATAAATGCTAGCAAGCTTCAGCACTTTGGAAAATTAATATATGTCTGAAACAAGTTGGATATCAATATTTGTCAGACAACCTTCCTAGGTGTAACATCTAAAGCAATAGTCACTTAGCTTACTTGCATTCTCTGTGTGGTATTTACCCAATAGTCATCACTCATGTGTGTGTTCATTAGGTCTTGGGGTGATGAGCCAAGCCACTGTATTCTCAGCTGGGCCTGGAGCCTGTTTAGTTTGGCACTGATTAATGATGTGCGGGGAGTGAGCAGTTTGCAGAGACATCGTAGAAACCCAGTTAGCCAAAGACAAATAGCTGAATGTTGTCTGATGGGAGAATGGAGGTGGGCTCTTGAGAAAGGGGACTCATTTAGAAACACCAGTATGTCTTTTGGTTATCCTAACTAGGGAAGGGACAGGTTCCATAATGGATGATGTTTTGGGGTGTGGTTTCTTGATACACACCCCATATTACTGATGTGCTACATCTTTTCTCTATGCCTTGGTTCTCACCATTTATAAACTTGGCTTACAGAGCCTACCTGCTTCCCAGTCACCTTCAAACAAAGTGCCCTTGTATCAGTAAAGTATCTTGAGACATTCCTTTTGAAGATTTTATGCAAAAAAGGAAGCATTTATAGCTTTACTTGTTTTTAACCAAATGAATCTGACACTGGAAAAAAATGCTTTCAGTGTAATAATATTAAGCGTAAGATAAATAATATTTTTCTTGACTTATGTACTTCCTATCTCTTGTTTTTCCTTCTCATTCTATTCACTACTGCACCATATTGGTTTGGCATCCATTCTTTACTCAAATTTTCTCCTTTTTGCCTCTTTTTGTTCTTTGGGTGGGGCAGTGAGGAGAGACATGTTGATCTTGAAGTTGTAGAGAAAATGTTTCAGCTCTAATTGGGATGTTATCCTTTTTGTGGCATGGGAACAGCGGGCACAACACGTTTTTTTAGCCCTTTCGAAAATAGTCTCTTTCTCCCTATTACTGACAAGGAACTGATAGAAAACTTATTTAAAGATCCCCTGGCAACTCCTAGCCAGGGACTTTATGAATATCTATTTCCTGAAGACAACCCATGGTATAGAGGGCATTTCTTCCATCAGCCCATCCAGAATGCTCAGTCAAAAGTTACAAGGATGCCTATATCCACTGGGCGTGTGGAGAAAAAACAGGCAGGTAGGAGGGTGTGCCCAGGGTTACACAGGAGGCAGCACAAGAAGAAAGATGCAAAGCCAGGTAAGCACCAGGTGGTCTGGCTTAATTATTAATCTTTGGCTTTATCACTGAGTTCTTCTTATCAAGATCTTAAATTTTTACCACTTCTGGCAAGATTTAATTCAAACGAATTCTTCTACTTGGCAGTTACAGGCTTCCATAGTATGATCCTGACCCATCTTCCACTATGTCCTACACCTCTCCCTAAGTGAATAGCTATCCTTTATATCTAGTCCTGTAAAAGTTGCTTGACAAATATCCTTTCAATCCTTGTATCACGTTGCAAAATCTATACTGTAATTTCCAGTTTATTGGGGGAGCTTAGGCTTAGAAAGGTTCAGAAATTTGCCCCAGAACACATAGATGGTGAAAGTGAGAGAGCCAAGATTCAAACCCAGTTCTGCCTGACTCCAGTGCTCGCTGCTTCCCTTTGACCTTCCCCTAAATTCAAAGTGATCTTGAGCAATTGCCTTTTTTTTTTTTTTTTTTTTTTTTTTGGAGAAAGAGAGAGAGCATGCATATGCACATGAGCTGGGGGTGAGGGGAGGCGAAGGAGAGAGAGTCTTAAGCAGGCTCCACACTCAGCACAGAGCCCATTGTGGGACTAGATCCCACGACCCTAGGATCATGATGACCTGAGCCTAAATCAGGAGTCAGATGCTTAACTGACTGAGCCACCCAGGTGCCCCGAGCAGTTGCCTTTTTTTTTATTGACAAGGAAAGCCCTAATCCCCCTCACTCTTCTTTTCAGATCTAAATCATACCCATCCTGCTGGACCCCACCCAGAATCTGCTTTGTTCCTACAATGTTTTCTAATCCCCCAACTGGAAGTGGTCTCCCTTCCTTTGAACCACAGAGTACATGGCAATGATCATTTGATATCAGTGCCTCAGACCAACTAGCATGAAGCAGGTAGGAGTCAGGAGCTTCACGTTCAAATCCCTGCTCTGCCAATGTGATTTTGATTAAATTGGTTAATTCTATCTTAGTATATGCTGCAACCTGACCCTCTAAAGTCCCATCCAGGCAAAAATTCTAAGATATTTTTAATTTTGTAATTCAAAAATTTGAAATTCTGAAGTTGTATTTTATATATAATTTCTTGTATGCATTGAGTCCTACACTTCTTTTTATTCACTTGTCATTCATTCATTTATTTACTGAGCATTGAAATTTCATCATTGATCTCAGAAGCACCGAAATCTTCTAGAGGCCTCACCTCCACTTTTAGACACTATAGTTATTGGTTTGGAGTTAAGTCCCCAAGGGCAAGGACTTTGCTTTTTTTATATACCCAAAGCAGATAAAACAGAAGGAAAAGTCTCTTTGACAAGATGAGATCCCAGAACAAGAAGTTTGCACAGATACCAATAAGCACTGTCTAACATTTTCAGTGTCACAATGTTTTTAGCATCTCCTCAATCCTTGTGCACCTGGACATATAACCTGTGGTTACCAACCTGCCCCCCCCCCCCGCAAAAGAATGGTTATCAGCTAATTGAAGTCACCATATTTCAAGTTTGGTTTCAAAGGACTATCATCCTCTATTCGACCTTTAGTGACATTTGTCCCCTTTGGCTCCTGCAGGTCCTCAGACATTTGTTTTAGCAGATGGCAGTTCTGCTTATCCCATCAGCAGACAACATCCTGCAAAGTAGATGACATCTTCCTCCCCGCAAACCCTCAGCAAATTCCTCAGACTGCATTTTTCATTTGTCAGATGCTCATGCTAATTCCCAGATGCCCTTACAACAATAATAATAAATGTAAAAGTCTCACCTGGATTTTCTCTATAAACACTTTCTTAGTTTGCTTGCTGCTTGAGTACTTCCTAGTTACAGGGAACTATATGTTAACTTGGTACTCTTTTCCCTGACTTAGTGCGGTAGCATTTGCTAACTGTAGGTTAAAGTTGCAAACACCTTTTCATTCAACTCTCATATTTTGAAATCAACTGCATCTTGGGATTTCTGTTTTAATAATTTAAAGCATAGGCTTTCTAAATTCAGAATTTGGATTCAAATCTCTCTCCTGTCAGTTACCAGTGTCAATTCTCTGAGCCTTGGTTTTGGGAACTGAAAGAAATGGAGGGTCCCTCTTTGGTAGGATTGTTGCGAAGATACAATGAGATGAAAGATATGAAGCTCAGAGTCCTGTACCCCCACTTAGTAAAGCGCCAGTAAGTGCTAAGAGTCACCATTCCATCGCCTCTGAGAGATAAAAGGTGCTTTGCGAGCACCCATCCCATTTGATTCTTAGGACTGTGCCTAATTAGGTGAGACAGAGAGTGGATATTAAATTTGTTTTCAGTTTAGGAATATATTTTCTGCTTCAAGAATGGGATGCCTGGTGAGATCCGACATAACATGCACACATTTCTTAAGTGAGAAATTGAGAACTGTCAGAGGTGTAGTTTAACGTGTTTTTGTTTTTTTTGCAACTTCCTCTGCTTGTACCACTGTACATGACTCATGCCTTTTTTCCTTCTTTCACGCTTTCTTTTTTAAAAATGTAAGAAAACAGAGCACTGACTCTCCAATATACCTGAACTCTAATACATCAAATTGCATTCTCTTGGAAATCATTTCATTTATTTTTAATAAATAAGTAGCAAGTGGATCTGTGTTATAGAAAGAGATGTTACTTCTATCCTCAGTGAATTGCACCCTAATTAAAATGCTAGGAACATTCCTTAAACATTGGTCATAGAAATTTTTTCCAGAGTTATAAAATCACGGAAATTTGAAAAGAAGGGGGAAAGGCGATTGTGTTTAACATCAGAAGGTCTATAATTAGGGGGTCTGTAACTAGGAGACCCGTGTCTGCCCACTATTTCACCATGTCAATAAACATGTGTCAGCTCTGAGTGTTTGGCAATGACTAGGTCCTTACCTCGGACAGGATACCATTTTCAGGGGTGCTGGTATTGGTTTCGATTGCCAAGATGGTGAGTTAGATAGAAAGTCTGTGTGGTTATTGGATTGAACAACCTTCACAAGTACATAAAACTGAACACAGGTCCAGGCCCTAGAAGGCCTAGGGTTAATCCTCAAAGAAATTTGGCATTGGGACTTTTAAGATATTCTAATCCAAGGTTACTGAACAGTTGAATGTGTTAGATAAGAGTAACTGTTGCTCATCAACATAGATTTCTTCAGAGATGGAGGATGAGTGCCATCCAGAATGCCTAATTCAACTGGCTGTTGCTGGCTGCCTGTAGGCAGAGTCCTGGTCCAGCAGAAAAGAAAAAAAAAAAAAAAAGCCCTGATAGATTAGTGATGCCCATCATTGACATGTGAGAGAGGAATGATGGTACATATGCCACATAATTACCTTCTATGAGGTTTTCTCCAAAGGTAGGTAGGGCAAGAGACCACATTCAGGTGAAGCGTGGCAGACGCAGTGAATTTTGGAAACCACCGGAACAGCTGTGTTCATCCAGCTGTGAGAGATAATAGCAAATGGGCAAAAAGGAAGAGGCATTGAGTGGAGAAACACAGGAGCCATGTCAGATCTCCCTTGGGCTCATTGGCTCCAAACCACCAAGTGACTGTTGGGATTTTACAGAATCAGAGCAGTCTGGACTATTTTAATTGTCTAATTTTGTACTGTGGTGGTTGACAGGTTCTCCTTTAAAGATAATAAATGGCTCACAATTACTTTAGTTTAGAAAGTGCTCCTCTGCCCTGGGACACTGTAATAACCAGCCATGGAAAAGAAAAGGCCTGGGGATTTATGAGGTGTCCCAATTTACAACCATCTGGGAAAAATACAGCAGGACGTTGGTATAGCAGTGTGTTAACCAGAGTTAATCTATCATTGCTACTGTTATAAACCCTCTCTCTCCTTCTGCTTAAAACTATCACAGGGATTCATCCCTGGCCTTCACAAAGACACACCCGAAATCATTTTTTTAAACACGTAACTCAGAAATATAGTCTGGTTGACCTTCACTTTACTGGACTGAGTGAGAAATTTTCCAGATATGTGGGATTTTAAAACCCACCAGTGATAAAAAGATAAATGAGGTATACTCTCTTCTTTCTGAAGGCTCAAGGCGTCCTACTGGGAGACCAGTAGTGAATACATAATTTCAACACACTCTAAGAGGTGCCATTGTTGAAACAATAGGGTAAGAATAGAAACACATTTGTATGCACAAAAAGCAGTGGTATGCTTAATAATCACTTTGTTTTCCCTGCCCCCAAATTATACTGTTAGTCCATGCCTATAATAGGACTTATTCAAGTCCAACATTATTATTTGTTTACACACCTTCTTCCCCTAAGAGAAAGTTTTGCAAGGTGGGCACTGGGTCTGGTTTTGTATTTCCCAGCACTTCACTCAGTGATGAGCCCATATTAAGTGCCTAATAAATGTTAGCTGAGCAAGTATAGGATACTTCTAAAGATTGTACTACCAGAAATTGACAATTTATTAGGTGAAATTTAGAAAATAAAAATATATTTACTCTTAAGATATTCTGGTGATGATTCATTTATTTGGATATCAAAATGCATACCATGGTGTTTTAAATTTCTCAGCAGAGGATGGTCCACTCAAAATGTTGCACTATTAGTTTTATGAGTAGTGAGAGGGGAAGAGATCTGAAGAAGGGTTAAAAGAACACTCCTTCCCCGTATATATCACGGAGTATAGACCATAGGCACTGCTAAATTTTAAGTTCCCACTGTGTGGCCATTCCCACTGCCCCGTCTGTCTGCTGTGGAGCCCCCACCAACACTTCCATTTTGATGACACTGTCCTTCCAGAGTGACTTGCTAAAGCAATGATTCTGTGTCCCTGGGGTTCATCAGCCTTGCCTGATGGCAGAGCTAGTTTATAGGATCCAGACCTCACTTTTCCCACCCTCTATCACCTGTGGTCTTGCCTGAGCAGTCTGCTTATGAAAAGTTTATTGAATATCCCTTCCAGAGGGGCAGGTTGTCCCATTTCATTTGTCACTATTTAACAGTTTATGCAAAACACACTGGGAAATCTCAATGTACAGAACTTCTGGTTTCAACACCACATGAGACAGTAGGCATTTCACTTCTTCCGAATGGCAACTAATTTCAGAGTCGTTTGAGGCTAATTTATCAGTGCCCACTGATACTACCCTTCTCCATCTTCCTTTAACCCTATTCAGTCACTCTGCAAATATTTACGAAACTGATCCTAGACACACAGAGGTGAGTTGGGTAAAATCCCACCATCCACAGAGGTTGAGACACAGCGAGGTCGATCAACACATGAGCAGACATTACCATTCACTCCTTTTCTTCACACCTTACCTAACAATGAATGAGTGATGAAGGAGCAATGAGTCCATCTCAGATTTGTTGGTAAACAGCCCATAATGTTTAAAGGGCTACCTATGGATGCCATTTATCCATTAACAAGGACAGTCAGGAATTGCTCATCATTTAGCACTGTGTATTTTAGACTCATGATTGTGTGACTTAAAAAAGGAAGATCATTTAAGGCTCAGTTGCTTTTTCAATGAAGTTCCTCCTCTGCATTTGGGGACCTCCCCGAAGGGTCAGTCCAATACCACTACCACCACCACTCTTAGCCATGGCAGCCACGGCTGCAAGAGCACAACACCTCAGTAGCAACTCCAGCTTGGGAGACTTTCCCACTGGGAAGACCATTCTTTGTAATTTTCAGAAGATTCACAAAAGACTTTGCTTTCAATAGTCATGCTTGACAAAGTATGGCTAACTTTAGTGAAAAAGCAATAGTAAACCAATAGTAGTATATTTATTTTAAAAAATTAGCCATTTCCCCCAACCCTATTGGAAAAGAGTTTCTCAAATTTTGTAAGAAAACCAGCCCATTTGTTTCTACCTCTTTCTCCACACATGGTCACATGTTTTGACTGACTTGCTTGACATGTTGTTTATTCAAAGCTGTAGATTAAATGTCACCCACTAATGTGATTTGCTCAGACTGCTGCTTGAGGCCAACTCCATCAGACACTGGTGAAAATAGCTCCTCCCTCTTGTCAACCAGGGCCTTCAATTAGCTGACCAGCAAATCTGCCCTGATTACTAATTTGGCTCCCTATTTTCAGTAGAGAAAGGAAGTTTGGTCACATCACTGTTTGCGTCTCAACTGCTGTCCCTTCAAGGGCAGTCTGCGGAGAGAAGGTAGTGATCCCACACCTCACCTTTGTTTCTCCTCTTTTGAACCGGCTTCCTGTAGATGCTGAAGGAAGTGAGAATTGTGTTGCTTCCATATTCATTGTTCTTCAACAGACTCAGCACTAATTTTTTTAAGGTGAATTGTTGGTTGAAAGTTTTATTGTTTTTACTGGCCATAAAGATGCCTTAAGCCTTAAATTAAATGCCTCCTCATGAGGAACAGGACAGCTGTTAGTGCCTTGTGTTTTAGTCTTTGGAATGTGACATCGCCCAGTTAGCACCTGCGCAGAACCATGGGGTCAGCCATTGTATAGCAAGCTATTTGAGAGACTAACACCAAGGCCTTCAGAGTTCTCAGTTTGGATTATGATCAGATTCTCAAGATGCTTGAAGCTTCCTGAGCATCTCTCTGTCTCCTGCCATCCAATTCCTATTTTATTAGCAGCTAAAAATCAGAGGAAGCTGTCAAGCAAGGGAGCAGTGCTGAGCAGCTAGCCCCCTTTCTAACTGCTCTAGTCCCATGTGCTTTGCTCTCAGGACATGTTTGAAAAGTCACCTTTCATGCTGTCTCTAAAACTAGTTGTCCCTCAGGTTCCCCAGGCCCATGTGTACACTGCCAACTGCAGGTTGCCTCCTCAGGTTGGCACACAGGCTGCTGCCCTGTGTCTGGTAACACTGATGCTAGTTGCTGCCCAGGGAATTGTGGGCCCATCAGGAAGATGGGCTGCCCTTGCTAAAGGGGTCCCTCAGCAGCACTTGATCCAGGGAGGCAGATGCCCACACCACAGTGGCCCTGGCTGCCTCAGTGATAAGCAGCCCAGGCATAGTGGTCTGGCTCCTGAGTAAAGGTAGATTCTCAAAGCACTCTCAGAGGCAGCACAGTCCCCTGACCCTGTCTCTGACTGTCCTAGACAAGAGCACTCATCCTGTTCACACTGTGGCTAATACCTGAAGACCAAGCCTTGGGGGAACTACAGGCCATAACAAGTTGAGGTCTTGGTTCCTCATCTGTAAGTTGCATTGGGCACGTGAAGGAAGGAAGGGAGCATGTCCCTTCTCTCTTTCCCCTGGAAGGGCAGCAGGCATCGCTCCTTCCTGTCTTCTTGTGTCCCCTCATTTAGACCAGTCAATCTCAAGCCCAGCTGCACACTAGCATCCCCTGTGGGGTTTTGAAAAACATGCTCAGTGTCTGGAACCTATTCCAGACCAATCAGAATCTCTGGGGGGTGAGACCAGGCAAAAGTATGCCTTAAATTTTATTATAGACATTGGATTGGGAATTGCTGATTTTTAAAGCTATTTCTTTGAATCACTTGATGGGTCCATTAGTCATAAATTAGATATTTTTTCAATAATGGATTGTGCAGACTCTGGATATGCAATAGTTAATGAAGAACACAGTTCATGATGTTATAGTACAATCCCATGATGGGAGAATGGGGGAACCAGCACCCACTTTGAGGGGAGGGTAGCAGATCAGAGAAGGATTTTGTAGACTTGAAGAATGAGCAGGTGTTAGGAGGATTTTAGTCACAGGTGAAAGGAAGAGCACAGATGAAGGCACAGGGGTGAAGTTCGAGGCACTGAAAGATCTCATTGTGGCTGGATCATGGAGTGTGAGGGGTGAAGACAAGGAGGAGGCATCTGCTAGAGTGGGAGCTGGAAGGCAACCACGTGTGCCCATGTGGCTGAACTAGAGAGGCTGGTCTTCCACAAGCAGTGCTGGACCACCATAGGGTCTAAGCAGGAAAATGGTGTGATCAGACTTGTGTTTCGGAAACAATCTAGCCTCTGTGGGCAGGGTCTGGAGGGGGCAGAGGTAAAATTAGAGGCTTTTGGATAAGTCAGAACAGGTAATGATGGGCCAAAGGCCCAAAGAGGAGTTAGTGAGCATGACAGGGAGTGGACCAAAGGAACAGCTATTCAAGAGCAAGTTAACAGCACAATGCCCTTGAAAGCATAATCCTCAGAGCCAACTTCTCAACTTCCAAGCCCAGGTAGTTCCGTTATTTTGATCATTGCTGTATGGTTTTCCATCACTCACCAAAGACATAATGCAAGTCAGAGTTGCATTTCGGTCACAAGTACAGATGGATGTCCCCAAAGAGCAGGCCTCACCTGTCAGCAGTTTGCACTCCAGGCCCTACCTTGAGAGGAGTCAAACCAGGGGAGGGTTTTGGTCTGCAGTGAACTGTCCTTTTTCTCAGCTCCTGGGGACACATCTTGGCCATTGATATGATGCACAAAGCAAGCCTAGCCGGTGCTGGGTTCAGAAATTCCATCTTAGACAAGAGTTACAGTGATCTCACTATTCATGTCACAGGCAACACGGGCCTTTGGCACTGAATGAGGTCATCATCAGCCCCTCGGATGGATATCCTAGAAGTTGAGAGCTCAGAGAGCTGTTCGAGACCCACTGGAGAAACAGAGACAGGAAGGGAGAAGCTTAGCTAAATAACTTGCTGATTCTCATTATGACCACCTGCCAAGATTCGGCTGTGTCCACTGTGAAATGCAAAGGACCTTTTGGAGCTTTTTTGCATTTATTTTTGAATTTGGTATTGCGTTTGATTCATGAACAAAATGTTTCAAGTTCATCTGGCATAATTGAGGGCACATGATGAAATCGAGAAGGGCTGGGGGTTGCACACCAGCTGGGCTGATCCTCTGTGATTTCAGAACAGTTTCTGGCCATTTACATTACACCTGACCACACAGGGCACTTCACTAGGGGACTGCATTGGTCAAACCCCAGGAGGACATGTGGCAGGAGGAAGCAAGGACAGGAAAAGTATCTTCGAGGCCCTGAAACCATTCAGAGGACAATTGAGAACACTGTTTTCAAGAAAACAAAAACTTAAATATTGGAATCAGTTCTGTTCAGTGCAATTTAAATATAATCTCGAACTTCCCTCCATGCATTCTAAATACCCTGTGTCATCATGAGGGGTCTGCATACTGCAGGGAGGATTTTATTTTTTGGATAAGCTGTCTTGAGGACTAAGATTCACAGGAAACTTCATAATGATGGGTGTACTGTTTTGGGGTAAACGCTCAGCATCTCCTAATCCTGATTAAAGATGGTCACCTCCACTTTCTAGATAAGGAGACAGGTTCAGAGAAGCTGAGTGATTTGCCTAGCTCAGTGTATCATGGAGCCAGACTTTGAAATGAGCATGGCCTAACTCTAAAGCCAGGTGTTTTTTCCTCTCTACTGGGGGTTGCCAGATCGCTGCCTACAGACCAAATCTAGCTCACCACCTGTTTTTTGTAATCAGGTTTTATTGGAACAGAGCCACACTCATTTATTTACTTCTTGTCTGCAGCCAGTTTCACTCTGCCAAGGCAGAGCTAAGTAGTTAAGGCAGACACGATATGGCCCTTACCAGAAATTTGTCAACCTCTGCTCTATGCCCATACTGCCCCAGAATAAATACAGAAAACTTAAATGCTGCTCCTTGGGCCCAGAAAGCATTTTTAATTTTTCTCTCCTCTTCATGTAATACATTTGAGACCGTTCAGCAAAAACTCTCATTTGCGTGGACTAGCCTAGGCAGTCCACTCCCCAGCCGTGGCAAAACTACAAAGTAAAACCATTTTTAGTTTCCAGAAGGTGTCCTAATTTTAAAGACCTCTAGGGGGCTGGAAGGGGTGGGGGGGGTAGAATTGAAAGCCTGCATCTAGGTCAATACTTGTCCCTGCCTAGAATGTCATCAGTTTTTACCCTAACTTCTAGCACTTTTTCTGGGCAAGGCCTCCTCTCTCCCTATCCTAAACTTGGAGACTAGCCCTTCAAAGTGATCCCTGGCCTCTGGGAAGTTATTCTGCCTGTATATGAGCACTTAGACCCCTCTCCAGGCAGAATCCTTCCAATTTTTTGGTCCTTATGAGTCTTCAGTCATTTTGTTTTGTGTAAAGAACATTCTTAGGAAGAAAAATGGTCCAGTCCTGAAGCCTGGCAATGACAATCCTCCCATATGACTCATTTTTAAGCTAGACTGTGTTGACATCTGTCTTCCCTGAGACAGCCTTTTCTCTTCATTATGAAGATAAATCCATTTAATGGGTCACTGCTGATTGGGTAGATTGTACATTTTTGTAAGTGCTGACTCCCTCCTTTAGTGGTAATGCCCAGTAGTGGCTCCTCTAGAAACTCTTCAATCAACCACAGACCAGCCTTTTCCAACTCAGCCTAGGAAAGGAAGCCCAAAACAATCTCTCAAAACCTAAGACAGCATTTCGAAGCCACAGACTTTATTTTTTAGACTTTGTAAAAGTGCACTTTGAAAACCATGTTAACAGTCTTATAATAGTGTTAAGAATGTATTTGTTTAATTCTACAGAGAAGATGTGGGAGCCTAAGAATCTTTGGCATTGAACATATCAACCGTTATTACAGTCTTGCAAGATACTGTGTTAAGTACTAGGGACCACAATACAAATAAGGAACAGTGCCTGCCCTCTAGGGATTTACAGTCTAGATGGGGAAAGCTACACCAGCAACTGACTTATGTCCTTTACTGGGATATGGCAAGAATTGCCATTGGTGCCACTCTGAAGGCTGAGAAGTGGTGCTGGATATTTGTTGGGACCAAGCTTCTCACAGTGAGTGCTGGAATCATCTGGAGGGGCTATTGAAACCCTGATTGCAGGGTGCCACTCCTAGAGTTTCTGATTCAGTAGGTCTGGGGTGAGTGTGAGAAGTTGCATTTCTAGCAAGTTCCCAGGTGATACAGATGTGTTCTGGGAACACTCTTTCAAGGATATTTTTTTGTAGGAGAAACCTCAGACCTAAGTCATTTCATTCTCAGAGGGCAAGGGAAAATGACATCATATTTGTTGCATATCTATTATGTTCTATGCAGTGTATTACTATTTTGCAAATAATATATTGTTTAAATTTCACAATAACCCTATGAACTCTGCTTATAGTGAGCAGACTAAGGCTTGGGAAGGGAAACTCACGTTTACTAAATAGCCACAAGGTACCATAAAGGGTATGAGGCTTTATCTAAAGAACAACACCTCGATGAATTCTAAATGATTAGTACTTCCGGTTTACAGATGAGAAAACTGAGCCTCTGAGAGACTGACTGTCTTGAGGAAGGTCACAACCTGGCTTCACAGTTGTGTATTATGAGAAGTTGATGAGATGATTCCTTTTCAGAAAACAAATAAAAGCTGCTCTATTAAGTTTAAAACCTATTGAAAATATGTATGACCCCCCCCCACAATGGAGTCCCAAACCCTTAGACACTTCACTTCCTGGTCTTTTTCGCCCTCTCCATTTCATGGGCTTATTTTTGCGGGCTTTGCAATGAGCATGAGGGAACGACTGAAAGTCTCTACATCACCTCAGGGAATATACACTTGTTTCAGACTACTTTTTGGTCTTACATACATAGACAATATCCAGGTAAGGCTCTAACTTTTGTAGTACTCAGCCAATGAGGAACCAGGGGAGGAATTTGCATGCTAGGAGATAAATTGTCTGCTATAACTGCCCCAAATGTGTCTGTCCATCAGACACCCACTTTTGCAAGAATGTTGATTAAAGCCTCACTACATTGTGCTCTGAATCTTCATGTCCCTTCTTTGATTGGGTCTATGAGCTTATTTCTACCATGTATGTTGGGCCCTAAAGGCTGAGAAGCCATCCCGCAACCAGTAGCATCCATTTGCTGCAAGCTGTAACATGGGCTCCAAAAGCATATTTTGTCTAATGCCTGAGCCATGTACTCCCTCCCTCCAGCCTTTGCTCTTGCTGGTCCCTCTGCCTGGACTTCCTGCTGCTCTTCTTCCCTCAGTAACTCCCATTCATCCTTTAAGTCCCAGCCACAGTTTGTCTCAGCCTTGCAGACTTCTCTGACATCCTTCCTCACCCCAGCTGAAATAGGGATAATGACTCTTTAGTCATTTAGTTTCCCCAGATCCCTCTCCAAGTAGAATCTCTCCAATTGTTGTATGCATCCCAACATACTTTATAGTATTGAATTACATCACACATTACCTCAAAATCCCCTGGTGACTTATCATTAATTGTAGAAAAAAATTCAAATTTTTCATCTTAACCAATAAAACCACCCACTGTCTGGCCCAGCCTGACTTTCAACCTTACCTTACAGCCCTAACTCACTTTTCCAACTAAATGAAACCACCATACACTCCTCCCTACCCAGGGCTGTGCTCTCCTTTCTCCAAGCCTTGCCTTGTGCTGTTTCTTCCAGCAAGAATGGCAGCTCCTTCTCTGCCTCCCATCCTGTCCACATCTGGTCTTTCCTCAAGCCCCAGCCAAAGTCCTGGTGCTGTGCTGTCAGCCAGTCGGCACTTGAGAGGGGCTACGTATTTGAGGAATGAATGTCTTGCCCTCCCTTCACTGTGACATTACTTCCTTCTGTGGAAAAAGCCAGTATGTACATGTCTTCCCCACTTTCCCAGACTGGGTGCTCATTCGACACAAGTCTTCAGATGTCTCACTTACAGTGCCTTGCACATTGTCGGTGCTTGAAAAACAGTTGTTGAATGAACAGATGACTAATGCTGGATGAAGATTGTGGGTATAAAGGTGAGGTCAAATTGGTGATTGGTGATTAGACTAGGAGCACAGGGAGGTTCAGGAGATCTGGGAATAAAACACAGGAGCGCATTTCAATGAACAGCAGGGAAACCAGGAGCACAGTTAGACTACCAGCATGCTTGATTCTAGTCAGGGGTCCCCAGGACTTACACCTTTAACCCAATCTTCCAAGGAGCCTAAAGGTTTTCTCCATTTGATGTACATGTGTCTCATGGGTCTCTCACCGGTTTTTGTAACATGTGACATTATCACAGAGAACACGGACTGGTAAAACTCCAGAAACATACCACAGGCACAGTTTGACCTTGATGAAACAATTGGTCAATACCAGTAAGTGAATGCAGATTCTAAAAGCATGTTATGTTTGATGTCTGTGGCAAAGCCTATTCTGTAATTAAGAAGTTTTAAGTCCATTGATTTGCTAATGCCTCTGCTACACCATCTGTGGGCTTCCCAAACAATGATAAAAAGTTTGATATCCGAAGAAGACAGAGTCAAGCATGGTGGTTGTGAATGTCTTGATTTAAATTGTACACATAGAGCATTCATGGACACTTAACACTATTAATTGTAGCCTTTGTGGAAAGTATTTTACAAAGGAATAGAGAAATATTTGATTTATGTAACTGTTTTGTCTCTGTAAAAAAAACAATCAATGGCATCTTTCACTCGGGTCATTTTCCTTGGGACATAGAGTGACCATAGAAATTCTTGGGGCTGGTGCCAAGCAAAAAATTGTGAAGTAAATCAGGGAAAGCCAGTATTTGTCTTCCCAGCCTCTGTTCTATGCTATATACCAACCACCTGCATCCCTTTTCCTGAAGCCAGGTGCACCCTTGGCTTATCCTTATCTTCTTTCGTATCCAATCAACCTACTCTTAGGAAATGGTCTGTATTCTCTTTTAACCTGAAGCACAAGTGATTGTTGGGAATTTAAAAGATTGTACCATTTAGGGTTCTTACATCTAGCAAAAGATCAAAGTCTTAAGCTAGAGGAATTGAAACTCTTAACAGTGGATTTTAAGCATAAGATTGAAATAGGAGCTGAAGAATTTCCCATACCACCGTAAGGGATTATCATCATTTCCATGCAAAGGTACAACCATGAGCATATAAATGAGGATGACTTTTAAAACTTATTTCTTATTGAAGTGCCTTTGTTGCTTCTATCCAGCTTCCTTCTCCTACGTTTCCCCTGTCTGGGCAACTTCCACCCCATAAGCTGATACTCCTCTTTGACTTCATTGTACGTATTCATTGGGATCTTAAGTTGCAAATGACAAGAATTCCATTCAAATGGGAAAAAAAAAAAGGCTCATGTAACAAAACCACCAAATGTCAAGATTGAATTAATATTATGGTTGAATATAATTTAACCATTATTAACACATTCTCTCTCTCTCTCTCTCTCTCTCTCACACACACACACACACACACACACACACCTTTCTTCTGTCTAATTCCAATGAAATCAGTCTGAATATCTCCCACTCTTCCTGCATGTGAAGGGACAGTGTTGCAGTTGTCAATTTTAGGGGAAAAGAGCATGTTCAGCTCTGCTTCACGTCAAGTCAGAAGTCTGGGAGGATACTGATTGGTCAGTTCAGGTCACATGCCCACTTAGTAGCATAACCATTGTGTCTAATCATATGTAGTCTGGCGACTGTCACCTCTGTGACAGCCTCTTAAGAAATACATGAAGTAGGAGAATCCCCTGGCCCTCTTTCCTTATCTATAAAATGAGGGAAGTGGAGATGTCTCTAAAAATTTCCCAGTTTTAACCTGATTCTATTTAAAAACTGCTTCATTTTTGGTATTCTAATCGCTCTTAGTCTCTCTTACATGTCCTACCTCCCACATGAAGGTCAAATAACATTGGGAGATGATAATTATCTCCTTGGTTCAACTCGGAGTTTCTCTAAATGGGGAAGGGGACAGCTCCTGTGACACCCCTCACCTGAAACAGGGAACTGTTAGAGTTCAGCCTTGGCCAAATTTAAACCATTTATACCACATGATATAAGATGGTCACAATTTTCAAAATTTGTCAAGCATCCCAAATTTAGCATTTTGCTTGAGTAAAAAAAGCAGCAGATCAGGTGGAAGGTCAACTGGAAAATTTCCTTTATGCCATTATGCTGGGGGCATGAGATGGTGCTTATGTAACTGGCTCCAATTCAGATGGAGCCCAGGCTCAAAGGGGTTAATGAGGGGTCATGTTCAGGTTATTCATCTCTTCTCACATCACTGAACACCCATTCTTCCTGCAAAACCTGTATAATGTCTGTTCTGAAATGCCTCCCATCCGCCACCGAAGACCACCAATCTGTCTTCTCTACCACATTCACACTTCTATTGTAATAGTCATTGACTGTGTCCCATGTCCAGTCTCCTGTTAGACCATTAGTTCACAGAAGGCAAGGGCCATACCTTATTATCTTTGAATTCCTCGTGCCTTACCCAGTATAGACACATGAGAAGTACTCAGTGATGTTCGTTGTATTGACTTTGTAAGTAATGCTTCTCAAGCAAAATTTTAATAATTTCTTGCTTTCTGGTAAGCTGATAACCAATGGAGTTAGACTGCATGACCCAACCATGATCCTAGAAACTCCCATGAATCAGAGGACAAAAGGACAGTTGCCTTCATGTCTTTAAACCACTTCTGTCACCAACAACCACCCCTTCTAGGGCAGGTGTGGCACACAGGGCCTCTGTGGTGCCTACTCGATAAAGCAGATTCATGAGTACATGACAGAGATCTGTCATCCTCCAAGTATTCTTCTGTAGTTCCCTGATATTTCCTGCCATTTTGTGATAAGACACTACCTCCCAGAAAGTCCTCCTGAAAATGCAAATATGTTACTAATGGAGGTTCTTCTCCTTGTGAACTTGGGTTCCTAAATGTCAGAAGCATTTAAGGAAAAGTGAGGGTTGATATCACTTGAAAAATAGATTTGTTTTTATTCCTGTCACCTATGACTCATCTTCTCTTCAGTTCAGCCATTTTCAATTGACTAAAGGAAAACATGCCTCAACTGGGGTCCCTGGAACATGTGGGCACTGAAAGCAGTAGGTCTGTAGATGAGTAAAGAGTAACCACACCTGGCATACCTGAGATAGCAGACTCATGGCCTTGGGTTCACCTGACGCCTACTGGGCGGCCCTCAGATTTTCCTGAAGGCCAGTTTAGTTTCACTACCAAGGAGGATGTGCTACCTTCCAATGTCCTCTAGACCCCTGCAGGTCACTGGACGGGTCCCTATATAGACAGGACAGCCATAAGAGAGACATATACTTGGAGAAAGAAACCTGAGTGGATTGCTTAGCAACCCACACCATCAGAGAGCTCAGCAAGTACAAGGAGCTGTTAAGTGTTTGGAGGACATTTCAGCCGCCTAATATTTTCTAAGGAGGTGAGATTCTCCCATCACCTAGCTTTCAGGCACATTTGGAAGTTCAGGTTTGCCACAATCTTTTCCATGGTGTAAAATCATTACCTGTATTACAATAACACTGCTTGCAAATGTCATCTTGGTATGGGACTAGTCGGTGAGCAATTACCAGGTACCTACCATGCATCACTTACTCAACAAAGAACTGATTAGAAGCCATAAAGAATATACTGGGATCATATTCATAGTGATGAAGGTCACAGACATGGCACCCCAGGACTGTTCAACATCAAGTGCCTGCTGTATGCACCATACTAGACTACTTGGTGCCATTGAATTCAACCAAATATGTGTGGCCTTGGGCAGAGATTGCAAGTCAAGGGAGGTTGGGAGATAGGGAGTCGTTAACGCTGGAAGATTTTTTTCCAAATGGGCAAGGACAGCTCCCAGGAAAATTATGGTCTTCCTTTCATCTACAGGTAATGCAGGTGGTGAAGGAGCAGGTTATGAGAGCTCTCACAACCAAGCCTAGCTCCCTGGATCAGTTCAAGTGCAAACTGCAGAACCTGAGCTACACCGAGATCCTGAAAATCCGCCAGTCTGAGAGGATGAACCAGGAAGATTTCCAGTCTCGCCCAATTTTGTAAGTAATCGCTGACCTCTGTCTCCTCGCAGGCTCTGAACCAACACTTCTGGTCGGAAGGCCTGTTGTGCACACTGAAGTGGGCTGTGTCACGAGCTCCTTACAGAAGGCCAACAAAAGACACTCCAGAAGATATCATTTGGGTTCCTCAAGTCTCAGCAGCTCCCTGAGGAAGGAACGCTGGGCAGGGCTGGCTGAGGGGAAGGCCGGCGCAGTGCTGGCGGCAGGACCTGAACCAGGAAGTGGCCTGGTTACTGACGAGTCCTCTGAGAATTCATAGCCAAAAAATGGAGGGAACCTTTCCTAAGAGTTGAGACAAATGTTTTTTTTTTTTTTGCCTATGAAGCTATTTCTTGGCACGCGCCTTTGATTGACAAGAGCAAGGGCCACTGATCATTCAGGCAGTATGAACACTGAAGTCCTGGTGAGAGGAAGAGACAGATTGAGAGGAAGAGAGAGATCCACTTCTCCCTGCCCTGTCTGCTTTGCCTCACGCCAGGGCACTGTGTTTCACCCACATGACTATGAGCCTACAGTCCCCAGGCAGAGACCAGCAGGCCCTTTTTTTTTTAGGACGTTGCAGCGCTAATTGCGATTAGTCATATCTCATCACATACCTCCATCTTTAGGATGTTCTGAACCTCCAACATAGAGACTGTTTTGTTTGGGGGATTTTTTATTTTTGCTTCATCTTTTCTTAGAACTAGCCTATTTATTTTCCCTCGTCTTTTTCTAAGAGCTAGGTCAGTCTTATTACCCTTATAATTTATACAGAAGAAAACAGGAGAAAAGGCGGGGGTGGTAAGGAAAGTGTTTGATATTTATTCTCATTCTTCCCTCAGAAGACTGGACACTGCTTCTTCTGAACTTTTGGTGAAGCAAACTTACAATATAGGTGTCATTATGACATTAACCCTCTCTGTCTCTGTCTCTGATCCTTTTTCTTTCTACTCCTCTTTCTGTTTTTTACTCTTAAATATTTGACATGTTTAATGCTTGGCAATTTGCAAAGCAGCCCCTCCCACGTTTTCATTTCCTCAAATCCATGTGAAGTAGGTAGGTCTTATTCCCATTCAAGGAGCAGGTATAGGCCAGAGAGGTGAGGAGCTAGGACTTGAACTCCAGCCCCCTGATCCCTCAGCTAATGCTTTGTCCACCCCCCCCACCCTCCAGAGCCCCTTTACAAAGTGCAAAACTAACATGAGGCTTAAGAAAGTTCACAGGTTGGCGTGCCTGGGTGGCTCAGTTGGTTGAGTGTCTGACTTCCGCTCAGGTCAGGATCTCTCAGTCTGTGAGTTCAAGCCCTGCATCGGGTTCTGTGCTGACAGCTCAGAGCCTGGAGCCTGCTTCAGATTCTGTGTCTCCCTCTCTCTCTGCCCCTCCCCCACTCAGACTCTGTCTCTCCCTGTCTCTTGAAAATGAATATACATTAAAAAAAAATTTTTTTTAAAGAAAGTTCACAGATCTGAAAAGACAATAGCCACACTGTCTACTCTGTGTTTGTGTTCAGGCCCTAAGAAGCACTGTTAGGGCTGTGCAGCAGAACCACAGACTTTAGTGAGGGTGACGCTAGGCGGCAAGGGAGGCAAACACTTCCTGAGGGTCTCTGGCTTACGTCGCTGTGAGACTTGAATCTACCCGCATTAAGCACCAGCCAGCTGTGCAGCAGGCATGGCTGGGGCTTTGCACTGGTCCTCAGTGCGAAGGGCCAGCTGCCTACCAGGCAGAACGCCCTTCCCATAAATGACCCCTCAGAGACGCCTTTTCTTACTTGCAGAGGGGGACAGTGCTGCCTCGCCCCGTCCCGGGGGCCTACAGTCCCGAAATGTTGGATTTCATAAGGTTTGTTTCAATGGATGCGTAAACACAAGGAGACTATTACTTTTTTTGACACCAGTTCTCAAAGCCTAAAGGGAGACTTTAAGGAACCACTTCAGTTAAGGCCAAGGGATTCCAAATTAATGTTTGATCATGACTTTATTCTAAGTAAGAATGTTAACCACATGTTACGTGTGAACACTTTGACGCTGTTTTTGGCTTCATATCTTTATTTCCTGAGGCTCTGCCCATGGCATTCTGAATGTTCTCTTGATGACAAGAAGCTCTTATCTTTACATTTATTACATAAGAAGAAGCAAGACAAATATAAAGGAAATCTTGGGTACATATGTAGCTTTGGCAGCATCATTTGGCCATGGGACTGAAAAGCACTGCAGCTCACTGGCGCTCTTGGTATAGTTGCTGTAAAGTCATGAAGACTTGTCAGAAACTATAGCAATTTAAGTGAAAGTCATGAGCCAGCCTGATCATTATCCCAGCCTCTGAAATGGGCAGGTGGGAGCCAGCCTCCAGCTTCTTGTCCAGTGATGTTTTGTCTGTTAGAGTGACTGACTAGACAGGAACTCTGTGTGGGATTGGAAGGAGCCTAAAAACTGCCAAAGTGGCTCAGAGGACAAACCTAAGACAACAGAGAGAAAGTCAATGTGTATGATTGTTTGCATTCATTCATTAATTCACATAACAAATGCCTATCAAGTGACTCCTACCTGCTGAGCCCTGCCCAAGGTGCTGGGGACAGGCAGGGAACCAGAGACGCTTGACCTTCTTCTGTCCCAGATTGTTAAAACTGGGGTTGCAGGGTTAGCACAGACTGGGCTTGGTTGGGGGAAGCACATGTGGGGGTTGTCATGAGAATACAGAGGAGGCACATCTCACCCAAGCTCAGGGATTAGGATATTAGAAATTTAGAACTGAAAAGCACCTTCAAGGTCATCCAGTTTAAGCTTTTCATTTTGAGGACTGGGACCATGACTTACCTGGAGCTTGACCAGAATCCCACTGGCCACACCCTCACCCGGCTCCTGACCCCCTTAGTGCCCTCCCCCTTGCCTGGCCGCCTCTGTGTCTGTCGCACACAACATGGTGGCAAACCTAAGTGCCACAAAGATCCTTTGAGGCACACATCCTATTATTATAAAACGTTGATGTTTCCTGAGAAGAAAAATGCACACTCTGTAGGAGCAAATATTTGGGGGGAATATTCAGTGGGGTGAAGACGCTGTTTGATTTCTCAGCTCTTAACTCATTATTTCAGAGAGGAGGTATTTGTTTTTCTCCACTTAGCATGACTTTACAGGGACAGTAAGTCCATCCACACAGTTAATCCAAGTTAATGGATATAAAAAGCTTGAATAGTCCAAAAATAGGTCATTTAACACTACACTGGGGAGAAGAAGAGATGCAGGGATAAACACTTTTGACACATAGTAGCAAAAGGTAGCAGACCCACACCCAGGTGGCTAACAGATCTGGGATCAGACTCCAAGGCCACCACCTACCAATGTGGCTCTGTAGACAAGTTATGTAACCCATCCTAAGCCTGCTGTCCTAATGTCTAAAATAGAAGATGATTAAAGCGTATACATTGTTGCATCGTTGTGCGCATGACCTAGTGCTTGAAAAGCACTTAGCATATGTCTGGCACATAATACCCTGTTCACTCTTGCCATTAGCTGATAACGAGAATTGAACATGTGGTCACACTGTTGAAATGTAAATGGTAAAACTGACACTTTGTATGTGCCTCTCCTGCCTTATCTCAGAAGGTACAGTAGAAGTATAGATGAGAAAGAAAAGGAAAAATCAGAGCCAGATATAAGGCTAATGCCTATCCTGCATATCTGCCTCCTCACTAAAGATTGGCCAAAAGCTTTGCACAAGGCTTTCTCATAGCCAGTGCCAGTAGAATGGTCTGGTCAGTTACACAAGTTTCAGTGTTCAGTGAACTTGACAAATACTTATCAAATGCCTGCCACATGCTGTTCTTTGTGTTGGTGATTCAGCAGTAAAGAGGACACAGTTCTCACCCTATAATGATTGTACTGTAGTGGAGAGAAATAGACAATAAACATAGTCAATAAGATGATAGCATGTTAAAAGAGGATAAAGACAATGGGAATGGAGAGCTGGCAGTTTTAAATGATGTGATCAGAGTAGATCCCTCTAGTTGGGATGGTAACATTTGAGTAAAGATGTTTAAGAAAGCAGGCTATGTGTGCATTTGGGAGAAGAATATTCCAGCAGAGAGAACCAACAGTACAAAGGCCTTAAGGTAGGAGTAGGTCCAGGTGCTCAATAAATAAGAAGGCCAGGATGGCTAGAGAGAGTAAGCAAGGGGGAGAACAATAGGAAGTAAGACCAGAGAAGAGGCCGGAAGTCGATTATGGACAGCCTCGTTGGGGAGCCATTTTGAGCAGAAGAGTGGCATGCCCTGACTTGGGTTTCTAAATGGTCCCTCTTGCTACTATATTGGGAATAGACTCCAATATAGTCTCCTAACTATAGGAGTTATAGTTCTCCTCCCGGTAAGTTTGGAAGCAGAGATGTCAGTGAGGAAGTTATTTCAATAATCCATGACCCAGATGATTGGAAGTGATCAGAGTCTCTACTATAGATTAGATAGATTTTGAAGATAAGAAACAATGGTATTTCCTGATTGATTGGGTGTGGGGTGTAAGAGAAAGAGAAGAGTCGAGGATGAGCTCAGGGTTTTGTTTGGGCTGAACAACTAAAGGATAGAGAGAGTGGAGCATGTTAGGACAGGGGGTCAGGAGTTCAGCTTTGGACCTGTCAAATTTGAGGTGTCTGTGAGACATCCAAATAGGCAGTTGGATTGATGAATCTGGAGTTGAACTGAAAGGTCCAGGTTGGAAATATAAATTTGGGAAGTTGTCAGCATAAAGTTGCTATTTAAAGTCATGAGTCTATAATATAAAGAACAGACGTACAAGGACTGAATTTGGAGGCCCTCCAGTGTCAAGACAGACAGATCAATTTCTATAAAACAGACATTGTCACTCAGCCCACCCAAAGTCTTCACAGAGCCCTGTGAGGTCAGGGGTTGGCAAAACGTAGATGCCTCTTGGCCTCTTGGGCCAAATCACACTCACTCCATTTCTGTAAATGCAGCTTTATTGGAACACAGCCACGCTTGTGTGTTTACATACTGTCGACTGCTTTCACTCTGCTGTGGCAGAGCTGAGGAGTTGCCAGACAGTGCATGGCCCGTGGAGCCTGAAATATTTACTACCTGGCCTTTTAAAGAACAAGTGAGCCAACCTCTGTTGTAGGTGAGCACCGAGTAGCAGCTCGTTGGGCAAACCACAGGTGCAGGGGGGCATCGCAGCAGTCCAATGGTATGTCTCTCTTCTGTATACAGTGCTGGTCTCACTGGACTCGTACCTGGGATCCTCTCCCCAAAACAATGGACTTGGAATTGTTCTTTACACACTCGTTTACCCTACCCCCTTTAATCACCCTTCTTTTATTTATTTACAAGGCCTTTACATAGAATTAGAAGACTATCAAAGCAAAGGCAGTGAATCCATGACCTTGTCCTCATTGACCCAAGCTAAGAATTTCAAACCCCAACTCCAGCCCCTGGTGTTATCACCTGGATTACCCGGAGGTCACATCTCATCCACAGACACCCCATGTAGGTGTTATCTATATTTTCCTAATTTGAGTGAATTTTATAGCAACTGAGTCCATTTGCATGGAAAGAAGAGGAAAATCACTTAGAAAACAGAAGAGTTGTCTTCTTTTTCTCATTGCCCAGTCGTGTTTTGGAGGCCTTTGGGTTCATAACAAAGAAAGGCTATAACTCTCGCAGCAGCAGATTCACTCATTCCTGTAGTCCGTCCCCAGGAGATGGTTCCATAATGGAATGTATCGTGATGAGCGCATCTGGGGCTTACACTAAGATGTCATACATCAACTAAAATCACTCGGAAGTACTTTCAATTATTTCCTCCTTTTGGTCATCTTCTCTGCATCTTTACCTTCTTTTTTAATAATTCAGCTCTAGCCTACCCAAACTATTCTGTAGGGATGCCTGGGTGCCTCAGTCGGTTAAGTGTCCAGCTTTGGCTCAGGTCATGATCTCATGGTTCGTGGGTTTGAGCCCCGCGTCAGGCTCTGTGCTGACAGCTAGCTCAGAGCCTGGAGCCTGCTTCAAATTCTGTGTCTCCCTCTCTCTCTGACCCTCCCCTGCTCGCGCTATCTCTCTCTGTCTCTCAAAAATAAATAAAAAACATTAAAAAAAATTTTTAACTATTCTTTAAAGATACATCTTAACCTAAGAATCAGAGAAATTCCCAAACCCTCTCTCCAGTGATTTCTTCATCCCTCAGTGCAGTCTCGTCCTCTCTGCCCCATCGCCCTGACTTGGAAGTCAGGAGCGGTGATTTATTGTCGTGTGTGACTGCCCTGGCATTTCCCCCACCTTCTTCTCCCATTCAGAGCAGGGTTCATCAAAGCTGCAATATACTAAGTCCATTTTATGAAAGGTGAGCATTGATAATAAATAGCTTTAGTGATCTGAAAGCCCGAGATGAGACCCTGGAGGCCTGCACAGGACCAGCTTTACAAATATACCAAGCTGTATTATTAGGGGTGAATCTCCATATTATGCTTTATAAATGCTCAATTGGAACAGTATCAAATGACAAGAGATTTGAAGCCTTTTGAGTTTAAAATATGTATTAGCAGAGTACTGGCATGCCCCGTTACATAATGGCCAGACCCTTTGATGTAACTTTTTAAAAATTTTTTAAGTTGATTTATTTATTTTGAGAGAGACAGGGACAACGTGAGTGGGTGAGGGGCAGAGAGAGATGGGGAAACAGAGGGAGAATCCCAAGCAGGCTCCACACTGCCGGCACAGAGCCCCTTGTGGGGCTCAAACCCATGAACCATGAGATCATGACCTGAGCCACAGAGTCGGGCGCTTAACCGACTGAGCCAGGCAGGTACCCCTAATGTAACTTTTTAATTCTCCTTTTCTGACATATAAATAGGAGCACTTTGTATGCAGAAGATTTAAGTTTGTACCCCCATTCCACACTTAACCTCTGTGAGCGGTGTCCCCATCTGTAAAATGGAAATACTGCCCATTTACTAATGACACTAATATATATTCCCAAAACTTGGGCTATTTTGAGAGGAAGTGGGAAGGAGATGAGCTAAAATTAGACAGTACACTAGTTGCTCATAGCAGACACTTACCAAGAGTAAGTGCCTTCCCTACCCGTGAACCAAACACCCTGTGAAGATAGCTTGCCTACAGTCCAGAACAGGTCCAGAGTTAAAATTGAAGCTGACAGATACGTGAGCCTTGACTACAGTGAAATATGGGCATAAGGAGAGTTGGCCTGAGGAAAGGTGAGAATATTACCAATGCAAATTCAGCAATACCTTGTGTTCATGCCCAGTGCTTATAGGACATTTCCACTCACACTTGTCTCCCTTGAGAGTCACAGCAGTTTTCCAGAAAAGATTCTTATCCCCATTTTACAGGTGGAGAAACTGAGACTTAGTTGACCTACATGAAATAGGAGTCATGGGCAGAGTCTAGGTTGAAACCCTAGTCTCCTGAGTTCTAGATCTATGTTCTAATCAATACTTTATCACTACTGAGGGTTCTTCCTGCCCAGCATCAGCTAGAACAACTTTAGCTTTACTAGACTCAAATACTAAGGTGCTGCATAAAATTTCACATGATAAAAAAATTATGCTCTTAAAAAAAGATTTAGAAGCCACTGTACTCTATTCTGATATCTTTATGGCATAGTGTATCTAAAACAACATTATATTAGTCCTAGACAAGATGCAAATACTCCTTAATTTATGCCATCATGATCCCAATCTCTGTGGGCTAGAATCTGGGATGCTGTGTTGTTCCCACCTGTGCGTGATAGAACAGAAAGCCTGTGGTTTTCCCAGGATATAGTGTTTGCTGTGGAATTAGTCATTATGGGACTGCCCAATAATGCTATTTGGTCAGATCGCAGAGGTAGTCTATGTGTTTGCCTGTTGTAGGGGGGAAATGTGACCAAAGATCTATTGTCTTGGCAGAGCCTAGTGAGTTTCTGCCTGAGTTTATACCTGTGACTTTGTGAAAGAGGGAAGATATGTCTTGGGAGACTTTGGTTTAGCAAAACGTCACTGAAGTGGCTGGTGCTTTTGTGGGTATTCTGTAAATGTCAGAGAATCTATAGTGTTATTATAACAGATAACCCCATCCACTAACTCAATAAATAATTCTCTGAAGCACCAACTTGGGAGATACTGGGATGGTCGTGGAAAGATACAGCTTACACTTCTCTGCCCATGATGCCCTTTCTTTTTATTTTTATTTATCATTTTATTTTGTTTTTATTTAAATTCAAGTTAGTTAATGTATAGTACAGTATTGGCTTCAGAAGTAGAATTTAGTGATTCATCTCATACGTATGATACCCAGTGCTCATCTCAACAAATATCCTCCTTAATGCCCATCACTTATTTAGCCCATCCCCCCACCCACTTCCCCTCCAATCCCCTAGTTTTTTCTCTGTGTTTAAGAGTTTCTTATGGTTTGCCTCCCTCTCTATTTTCATCTTATTTTGTTCCTTCCCATGTTCATCTGTTTTGTTTCTTAAATTTCACATATGAGTGATATCATCTGATATTTGTCTTTCTCTGACCAACTCATTTTGCTTAGCATAATAGACTCTAGTTCATCAACATTGTTGCAAATGGCAAAATTTGATTCTTTTTTATTGTTGAGTAGTATTCCATTGTGTGTGTGTGTGTGTGTGTGTGTGTGTGTACCACATCTTCTTTATCCATTTATCACTTGATGGACATTTGGACTCTTTCTGTACTTTGGCTATTGTTGATAGCACTACTATAAATATTGGGTGCAAAAATGGGTGCATGTGCCCATTTGAATCAGCATTCTTGCATCCTTTGGATAAATACCTAGTAGTGCAATTGCTGGATCATAGGGTGGTTCTATTTTTAATTTTTTGAGGAAATTCCTTACTGTTTACCAGAGTGGCTGCACCAGTTTACACTCCCACCAAAGTGCAAAAATTTTCCTCTTTCTCTACATTCTCACCAACATATTTTGTTTCCTGAGTTGTTAATTTTAGTCATTCTGAGAGGTGTGAGGTGGCATCTCAATTGGTTTTGATTTGTATTGCCCTGATGATGAGTGATGTTGAGCATCTTTTCATATGTCTGTTAGCCATCTGGATGTCTTCTTTGGAAAAGTGTTTATTCATATCTTCTGCCCATTTCTTCACTGGATTGTTTTTTGGGTGTCAAGTTTGGTTAAGTTTTTTATAGATTTTGGATACTAACCCTTTATCTGACCTGTCCTTTGAAAATATCTTCTCCCATTCTGTCAGTTGCCTTTCAGTTTTGTTGATTGTTTCCTTCACTGTGTAGTAGCTTTTTATCTTGGTGAGGTCCCAATAGTTCCTTTTTGCCTTTATTTCCCTTGCCTCTGGAGACAACGTCTAGTGAGAAGTTGCTGCAACCAAGGTCAAAGAGGTTGCTGCCTGTTTTCTCTTCTGGGATTTTGATAGCTTCCTGTCTGTCTTACGTTTAGGTCTTTCATCCATTTTGAATTTATTTTTGTGTTGGTTTAAGAAGGTGGTCCACAAGGGATACAGAAGTGCTAATGCACAGGGGAACATGTACCCCAATGTTCATAGCAGCACTTTCAACAATAGCCAAGTCATGGAAAGAGCCTAAATGTCCATCAACTGATGAATGGATCAAGAAGATGTGGTTTATATATACAATGGAATACTACATGGCAATGAGAAAGAATGAAATCTGGTCATTCGTAGCAATGTGGATGGAACTCAAGGTGTCATGCTAAGTGAATAAGTCAGGCAGAGGACAGATACTATATGTTTTCACTCATAAGTGGAACAGGAGAAACTTAACAGAGAACCATGGGGGAGGGGAAGGGGGAAAAATAGTTGGGGAGAGGAAGGGAGGCAAACCATGAGAGACTCTTGAATACTGAAAACAAACTGAGGGACAATGGGGGAGGGGGGAGAGAGGAAGGTGGGTGATGGGCATGGAGGAGGGCACTTGTGGGGATGAGCACTGGGTGTTATATGAAAACCAACTTGACAATAAACTATAAAAGAAAAAAAAAAAGAAGAAGAAGGTGGTCCAGTTTCATTCTTCTGCATGTTGCTGTCTAGTTTTCCCAGCACCGTTTGGTGAAGAGATTGTCTTTTTTCCGCTGGATACTCTTTTCCTGTTTTGTCGAAGATTAGTGGCCATACATTTGTGGATCCATTTCTGGGTTCTCTACTCTGTTCCACTGATCTATGTGTCTGTGTTTGTGCCAGTACCATACTTTCTTAATGATTACAGCTTTGTAATACAGTGTGAAGTCCAGAATTGTGATGCCTCCAGCTTTGGTTTTCATTTTCAACATTACCTTGGCTATTTGGGGTCTTTTGTGGTTCCATACAAATTTTAGGGTTGTTTGTTCTAGCTCTTTGAAGAATGTCGGTGTTATTTTGATAGGATTGCACCGAATGTGTAGATTGCTTTGGGTACTATTGACACTTAACAGTATTTGTCCTTTTATTCCATGAACATGGAATGTTTTTCCATTTCTTTTGTGCCTTCTTCAGTTTCTTTCATAAGCTTTCTAGAGTTTTCAGAATATAGATCTTTTACCTCTTTGGTTAGATTTATTCCTAGGTATCTTACAGTTTTTGGTGCAATTATAAATGAGATTGATTCCTTGATTTCTCTTTCTACTGCTTCATTATTATTATATAGAAATGCAAAACAATTTCTATATGTTGGTTTTATATACTGTGACTTTGCTGAATTAGTGTATCAGTTCTAGCAGTTTTTTTGGCCTAATCTTGGGTTTTCCATGTAGAGTATCATGTTGTCTGCAAAGAGTGAAAGTTTGACTTCTTCCTTGCCCATTTGTATGCCTTTTATTTACTTTTGTTATCTGATTGCTGAGGCTAGGACCTCCAAAGCGATGTTGAACAACAGTGGTGAGAGTGGACATCCTTTCATGTTCCTGACCTTAAGGGGAAAACTCAGTTCTTCCCCATTGAGGATGATATTAGCTGTGGGTCTTTCATATGTGGCCTTTATAATATTAAGATAAGTTCCTTCTTTCCCTGCTTTCTTTAGGGTTTTTATCAAGAAAGGATGCTGGATTTTGTCAAAAGCTTTTTCTGCCTCTATTGAGAGGATCATGTGGTTCTTATCCTTTCATTTATTAATGTAGTGTATCAAGTTGACTAATTTGAAGATATTGAACCAGCCCTGCAGCCCAGGAATAAATCCCATTTGATCGTGGTGAATCATTCTTCTAATGTACTGTTGGACTCGATTTGCTAGTATCTTGTTGAGAATTTTTACATCCATGTTCATCCGGGAAATTGGTCTGTAATTCTCCTTTTTAGTGGGGTCTTTGTCTGGTTTTGGAATCAAGCTTCGTAGAATGACTTTGGAAGTTTTCCTTCCATTTCTATTTTTTGGAACAGCTTCAAAAGAATAGGTATTAACTCTTCTTTAAATGTTTGGTAAGCATTTAAAGCCATGGAAAGCCCATGGGAAGCCATACTCAGGATTCCCTTTTAACCAACCGCTGTTCTCAAGGCATGCTGTGGAATATGTGTTTGTCCTTCACAGGGAACTAAAGGAGAAGATTCAGCCAGAAATCTTGGAGCTGATCAAACAACAACGCCTCAACCGCCTTGTGGAAGGGACCTGCTTTAGGAAACTCAATTGCCGACGGAGGCAAGGTACTATGTTCAGGACCACTCCACCCTCAGCTAGGGTGAACAGTGGCCCGCTCCCTGGGGGTATCACAGGGCACCGGTGCTGGTTTACAGGTAGGCCATGCAGCATTGTACTCAGAACAGGAATAGCAGTCCAGGTAAGATTTGATTCCTCAAATGCATACCCAGGGAGAATCAAAGAATTACCAGAAGACCCATGGAACTGAAGAGCCATTCTGGGCCATTTAGTGCCATAAGTCTGGTAGTTGTTCAAGAACAGCTAACATGTATTGAGAGCTTACCATGTACCAGGCTCTTATTTTACTTATTTTAATGCATTTCATTCTCATGGTAACTATAGTTAATCCTGTGATTATGCCCAGTTCACAGATAAGGAAACTAAGGCACTGAGGAGTAAATAACTTGCTCAAAGTTGCAGAAGAGCAAGGATTCATACTCCAGCAACCCTATGGCCCTTACTTTTAATGACTCACTCTGCTGTCAGGAGAACTGGCACCTACTGTTGGGTTTGATCTTGAAACTTTCAGCACGGATGGCCCTTATTCCCAAATCCCCATACTGATTCTCTTCTAGATATAAGTTACTTTATTTGGAGACATAGGTAACAGTGAACCAGGCTGGGATAGAATCAGTTTTCATAATCTTGCAAGAACTTCTTTTGACAATTCTTGCAAGAATTGTCTCAATGAATTTTAATCCAAAAATATCATGTCAAAATGGGTGCCATTAGAGTAGTTCCAATAGGTGGAAAGCACTTCCAGTTGTTTTTTTACAGAAGTAAAATCCCATGATTTGCTTTCTTTTTCTTTTGACAGGCTGCTGACTGAAAAGTCAAAGTACTCCTATCATATTGTCCTATAAACAAACAGAAAGTAAAACTGAAAAATAAGATCTGGGGAGAGGTGAAGAGGTTGAGGGGCAGCCAGAAACAAGCATAAGCATTAGCAGTTATACCAAGAACAGATACCAATTATGGCCCAAGAGAAACTCTGGCAGATATTTTTGAAATTCGGCAGATACTCTGCTCAGACATAGACACAGAGCTTGCCCACTAATGACAAACATTAGTTCATGTTTTTCCTGAGCCCACTTCCCTGGCCGTTTACTTAAATGGCTTTGTGCTAAATGTTGAGTAAATTCAAACTATTTTGAATATTACCATTAAAAATCATATTAAGGAACTTCCAAAGGCAGAAGTTCTTTCAGGGCTCAGGGGAGAGGACAATGGGCAGAATAATAATAAGGACTGGGGCTGAGAAAGACTCTGGGAGAGCAGTGGAAGAGGGCATTTCTTGCATTGACATCTTTCTCACCGCATTCCTTGCATTGGACATCTTGCTGTTCCAGGAAGGTAATGTGGCATGGTGATGGGACAGGAGCCCTGGGGCCAGATGAAATGGGCATAGTCCTATGTCTTCCACTGACCAGGTGCATGACTGTGGGCAGTTCCCCCCCCCCATCTGAAATGGGGCTAACAAGGCCTGTATCCTGAAGTTACCATGAGGAGGGAAGATGATCATGAATGTAGCTCTTAGAAAGTGACAACAAAGGGTAGCTACTACTCTTCTGGGAGATGGTATAGGAAAATAGCAATGAGCTGGGAGTGAGTAGACTTAATTCTAGGCTTCCCAACTCTAAGTAACTAGCTGGGTGCCTTTAGGCAGACACGTGACCTCTCAGGGCTACAATTTCTTATCTAATAATAAGTGAGAGAATAGGACTAGATGATTTCTTAGCCCAGTTAGCCAGAGAGTCAATTCTATGCCTGATATCTTCATTGCCTTTTTAAAAATCAATAGTTAAGACATATGCTCCCATAAGATGATTTGAAAAGTTTTTATGTACTCAGCACTGGGCAAAGGACATAGAAGTGGGAAGAGGAAGGGAGAGATGACACATAGACACAAACCACCCAATGCTTCCACTGATATTCAGCTAGAATCCTCCAGAACTTAATTCAAAGAAGTCAACTTAACCTTCCAGTCTACTTTGCCATGTCTTCCCTTTCTAGAGTGAAATGGGTAGATTCTACTAGAATAATCCTATTTCCAGATATAATAATGACAGTTTTTTGGCTAAAGAGGTGTTATCTGCAAATTTGTCCAGTTTTCTAAAAATGACTTACCTAATGAACAAAGAAGTATTAGCACCTAGATTATAAATTCGTTAGTTAAGCTCCCTAGGAAGCCTGGCCATCTGTGTTTAATATAGAATCATCCTTCTGGGTGCAGAAAGGAAGGCCTTTGGTGTTTGGTAAATGGATTTAAAGTCTGATGAGTAGGTCTGTGTGCTTAAATGTAGGAATTCAAAGCAGACTGTGCTGAAATTGGTTTCCTATCACCCCCTCAAAACATTCCATTTAGATTTACACAGATTAATGAGGACATGATGTAAAGTAATTTTAATCCCTTTGAAAGAAGTGCATTTCCACAGTAGCTCTCAGATGGGAACAGCCATGTGGTGTCACAGCTTAAAGAGCAAACACACGGTGAAGGAATGGCGGCCGCACTCCCTTTAAACTTGTCCAACAGTGATTTGAATATAGATGAGTTGATTCAAGTATTAACTTTACAGGGGAAAATATGAAAGAGTTCTTTGTCCCACAAAACTGGAAAGTGGAGGAGCAGACTTAGTCCTTTAACGTACTGTTTCACCAGGAGACCTGCGTTAATACTTACCCATCATTCTACCTGCCTCATTCACCACTCTGCTATTTGGTTAGACTGATGTAGATATTCACAAATCTGGGTTCCCCAGAATTCTGACCACATTAGAACTTGGAGGCAGTAAATGATGTGAAACGCCTCAAGCTGCATTCTCATGCCTTCTTCCCCACTCACTAGCTGGGTAGTCTTGGGCAACCCACCAGATCTCTCTACGTGCCTATTTCCTCATCTGTCAAAGAATGTCAGCTTCCAAATCCTGCCTCTAAAGCACTCAGTGGAGTGCTTTTCACATTGTCAAACATTCATTAGTGATAGTTGCCATTAATTTTAGCTTGTAGATCCTCAGAATATAGGTTTTTAAAAACAGATGGTAGAGTGGCAATGGATATCACATGCCAACCTCACTCCATTCTCTTCCTACCACAGATTATGAAAGGCTCTTTTTAAGACTACTTCATAGTGAGATTGATTGCCTTGCTTCTGCAGAAGACAGTTCAGATGAAACTCCAGAAGTTGTTTACGTTAGGGCCATTATTTGCATCATGAGAATCTGTAGGATCAGAAACTGTTCCCTATTTTCCTTCAATTTCAGAGATAGAGATTAGGGGCTTTCAGAATCACTCATGTCACATCATCTTGCCAAGAGCCCAGGGCTACACATTGTTGTGTCATTTCAAGAAATGACAACATGAAACTTTTGCTTCTCATTGAAAACATTGTCCATTTTGTTGGCCAGCATCCCTTCTCTAAGCACTAACATGACAAACTTAATTTGGAGCTCAGGAGTGAGCAAAACATGTCCCCCCGAGGACTTGGCAGGCTTCCGCACTGCTGTCAAGGGTGATATACCTTACATTCGTCTCTTAGCTCACTCAGAAAACCTAGAGGCAAATAGTATATTCAGGCACAGGACCCCTGTAGGAGCAGGCTGTTTCTTCCACTATCCTTGATTGAAATTTTCTTTTAAGATTTAATTAAACCTTATCATAACTTATTTTTATAACAAGAAGGGATAAATAAAAGCATACTTTCAAAGGAAGAAAATCCAAATGATTTTCAGGGACAGAGCACATTCCTGCAGATCAAAGTAGCAGATAATCATTGTTCTCTAAATGTGGAGGGACCAGTAGTGGATAAGAGAGTTTCCATTAACCAGAAGAACAGGAAGATACTAATATTTGTGAGTCAGCTCTGTGAAAGGTGCATAAATGGATAGCTTATATATGTTTTACTCATATAATTATTAACATTACTTAACAAAAGAAGAATAGAGATCCCTAAAGTTCTTCTAATTTGGCCAAAAGCCACTTAGCTGATGTGTGAGGGCCAGGTGCATAGCCCAGGTCTGTATGACTGCAAAGCACAGGTTAGGCCAAACCATCTTTAAAAGGATTTGGGGCTCTAGAGTCATCTTCTGCTGTGAAAGGAGACAGCAGTCTCCAGGGAGCCAGAATTCTAAATCCAAACACCTCTTTCTTTCCAAAGATTGTCTGGTTAAATGAGGATGATTTGAAAGGCAGGATGACCTTTGTCTGTATATATTCATTGTCCTCCTTTACGGCACCAAAAGAGGAATCTTGTATCTCATCACCTAACAGAATTCATTTCCCTTTAAAAACATTGCTGAGGTCCCTAATGTTTTACGACTTGGAAAGCTTCAAGCCTAGGCAGGAAGAAGACCTGAACACACTGAAGACGTTGCACATTTTAGGTTAACCTGAGAAAGCTCTGAAATCCTAAGGAAAGTGCCCTAGGAATTTACTTTAGTAAAAGCCACCTGCTTTCCAAACACAGGTCTCTCAGGATCCCCTGTGCCAGCAGCCAACTCGGGGCTTTGTACCCAAGACAAAGATGTCCCCGAGCCATGGCAGAGCTGACCTGTGCCTCAGTGAACTGCCCAGCATTTCACATTCAGCAGTGGCAGCTATTATTCACCTTGTCCATCTCCCCTACCATCCCACTGGCCAGCCCCAAACATGTCTCCAGCCTTGATGATGAAGACAGATGATCAGTCGTACTGTTGGATAAAGCTACCTATGGCTAATTTAATTGAAATTTAATAAAATTTAATTCTTCTTTTCTTACTATTGGATAAGGATCTATGGAGTATTTCCATCATTACAGAAAGTTCTATCAAACGGTGCTGCAAGAATTACAGTTGTCAGTGGTTATTAGCTCCGTAATGATCTATGTGACATTGGGAATAGTTTTAATCAGCCCTGGAGACCTTCTTAGCAGGCTTGTGAGCTCTGAGACCAGCTTTCCACTCTCATCCTTCACACACACACAAACACACATGCGCGCATACACACATGCCCACACATGCATGCCCACACACGCACACATACAGAGACAGACCAAGAAAACGAAGTACAAAATTGTCTCTGTATTGTCAGTTTTTGAATTTGGGGAATGAAGACATGACTGTTAATGTGCTAACATTTGTAATTGACTAGAAGACCTCTCTATTAACTCCTGTTTATTCTTTAAACGCTAGTAAACAATCTTTGATAATGTTCTCACTGCTCCCTGCTAATTGCTTTTAATGACATAATCCACTCATTCATTGCCCAGAGGGATTGAGGAACTAGTAACATCACGCTGGGTTTTGAAAAGAAATACACATTTTTCTTACCATAAAAGAAACTGCAAATCAAGCTGCTGCTGCTGCTGGCTGACACTGAAATTGTCTCCTGCAATGAGCGGTGTGTTCTGCTGCCTGGAGCTGGCAGACCTGCTGTCCTTTACAGCAGCTCTACCTTTGAGACAGACACACACACGTTATGATGCCTCGAAACCTTCCCAGAACTAATGACTCCAGCCTTTATCCTGAGGAAGATACTGGCATAGTATCCACCCATTTGTTTTTGAGTCAAAACAGCTTCCCAAAGCCGTTACGGCCCCTTTTCAAATATTTTGTCATCCATCCAAGACTTCCTGTTTGATGGGGAGGAACAGAGCAATCACTTAGGTCAGTGACGTACCAATCTTTTTCTTCTCTCTACCATTTTAGGAGGAAACTGAGAAAGAGGAACTTCTATATCCTATCCTATATAGGATAGGCAGGGAGTTAGCCAGAGGTAGGAGGAAAACTAGAGGAGTGTGGTGTCATAAAAGTCAAGAGAATTTCGGCCTCTGGAAGGAGGAAATTCTGTCAGCTGTGTACCAGATATTGTTAAGGCGGGATTCCGGGTAGCCTTTTGTGTCACTTTTAAGCAGAGATCAACTGCAACTTTGCAAAGATGGTTGCTTTGCCTCCAGGAACCCTGGCAGACAGCCGCGGGTCTCTCTTCGTCTCTGAATGGAAGAATATGTTACACAAGAGAACTTCCCTGTCCCTATTTTTCCTTGCAGTATGGCCAGAGTCACTGAGTCCCTGTCCCCACTTCCCCAACCTGGAAACAAGTGTTTCTACCATGTTTCTCTTACTTGCCTCTAAGAATGGAGGGAGCCCATTGTCTCTGAACTTCTTGGCTTTGTCTCTCATGTCTGCTTTTCACCCTAACAATTTTTTTGCTGTACCCAGTAGAGTGCTGTGTGCATTGTAGGTAGTCTGCAAATATTCACTGGATAAGTAAACTTCCCTTGAAAGTATATGCAGCAAAAACTTTTGAATCCTTAAACAAATGAATACAAGTTGTGCATTTTACTTCACAATATGTGTGATTGTACCACGTAAATTTTTTGAACGCTCACCAGTATATTGAGAATGAATGATCTTTGATCTTTGATGGTATCATATTGGCCCTTGGGCTTTAGGTTACTACCATTATCCCTAGAGCTTATCTCAGCTTAAGAAGCCAGGGATCCCTGGAAAGAACAGGTTGGGACCTTACTCCAAATAAGACCAATATGTCCCAGTACACAGCTCACTGACTCCTTGCCGGCTTTCTGTCACCCTTCAGTTGCTCACTTAGCCAAAACTCTCACCGCCAAGGTATCAGGGGAAGGAAGCGTCATAGTAAGTCTCTCCAGCTGGCTTTGCACAGTCACCGCAGGCCACATAGACAAGGTGAAAGCTCCCTTTGGGGAGGAGGAACCGCCACAGCCTGTCATTCAGGCCCCCCACCCCCCTGAGCACTGCTGAGACTCACAGCCAAAGCATTGCCTGCTCCCTTGGAATTCACAATTCCTAGTGTGAATTACAAATCCAATTCCCAAATGTGTTCTCTTCATGGAAAACTGATCATTACATGTTTGCCTAATTGAAATGACTGTAAATTATTTAGGGAATAACTTTATTCTCCGCCTTTGAAATACCCTCCCAGGAAATGACCTGTGTTGTATATACGGTTATAATTTTGAAAATTGAGCAATGCCAGATGTTTCCCTAGCCAGCAAATAACTTTTCCTTTCCTCCCAGATTTTTCCAGCGGAGTTCAAATTTTTTTAAGTATATGGATTGCCATATTATGAGTACATTCAAGAATTCTCAAACCCTATGTATAGATGAGGAAGATAGGAATCACAGAGGTGTTTTGCTTTTGTGAATCAAGTTGGGGCATTTTCTTTGTTCATTGTGTGGCTTTTAGTTCCATTTTTAAATCTTTCTTTTCTATTAAAAGAGTCCTAGTTAAAACATAAGTTTTGCCGTGAAGGCAATTTTAGATAGAAAAACACTTTCTTTAAAGTGTTATGGAGAGCCTTCCAGTCAGAGTAGTTTCAAAACAACGCATGTTTGTAAACATAGTAATGAGGTGACTTGACCAAGGCGACCATGTTTGCCAACTGCATCACTGCACAAAGCGGTTACAGGTCATAGATGCTTTTGAGGTCATAGATGATTTGTCCTTAAGCATTTTGACTAAGTCCCATTGGGTCCTCGTTTATCAATTTAACCAACACCAACTGTGCAACCCCCATGTGCCAGGCACTGTGCCAAGGGATTGGGACCGTGCAATTATGATGATGGTAGCTATCAGTAAAGAGCTCTGGCTTCTCCACACTGCCCAGGCTTATGAGGATCCTGAGTCCTCTTCTTCCATTAGTCATTGTTCACAGTACACCTGCTAGGGCAAGTTGCCTAGGTGTTGTGGCAGAGAAGGGGAGATACTAAGATGCTTACCATGAGGGCACTAATAATCAAAGAAGACACTGAGGCACCTAAGAGGATGGGGAGAGTCCTTTCAGCAGTAGTAATCAAAGAGGGCTTCCTGGAGGAAGTGGCATCTAAGCATAGCCTTGCTTGAGAGCTTCCCAAAGATTGCTGTCACAATTTAAATTTCTTATCTATATAAAGTGTTTTTTGCCTCCTCCCTACCTCTCAGGCTTATTCAGACATTTTTATTACATTGGAACACAGAGGAGGTCAAGTTGAGGGAGTTATTTGTAAGAATGATCCCTAGGCCCTGGTCATGCCTAGTTATTTATTTTTGTCTTAATTTTTTTTTTATTTTTTTAGTTTCAGGTATACAGTATAGTGATTCAATACTTCATATATTACCAAATGGTCACCACAATAAGTGTAGTTACATCTGTCACCATACAGAGTTGTTACAATACTACTGATTATTTTCCCTGTGCCATACGTTACATCTCCAGGTCTTATTCATTTTATAAATGGAAGACTGTACCTCTTAATCCCCTTCTAGTCATGTCTATTTAGAGAACTAAACTCTAGGAATTAGAGAGGAGATGATTGTGAATATCCTCATTCTTTGGATAAATCCCTGAATTATTTAGATTATTTCCTCATGAATTCCACCCCTTATGTGTATCACTGACATCCTAAAAATTCATTCATTGATTAATTTGCATGTATTAGCCCCAGGGGCGGGAGTTTCATATACCAACTAAGATGTGGCACACGTAAACTACCTCAACAGTTTTAAAATCTCAGAGAGGAAAGTGGAAGCAGGAGAGTTCCAAGAAAGCTGCTTTTTCTACATCTCCCTCCCCACTTTTGCCAGGCCTAAGCAGATAAGGAAGAATTCCCATAGTCATTATAGATACTGATGAAATGACCCTCTGGAAGCCACCAACTCAGAAAACCTGCTGCCATTATGCCTGATGGATTTAATAACCTCCCCAATGGTTACCCAATGCATTCTAGTCAGGACAGTGCTAACTAAATATCAAAATCAAAAGGCCTATTGCCCAGGGCTCTAGAATTCCTTCCTTCCTGAAGACTTAAAATTTAATGTTTATTTATTTGAGAGAGAGAGAGAGAGAGAGAGAGAGAGAGCAGGAGTGGGGGAGGGGCAGAGAGAGAGGGAGACCCAGAATCTAAAGCACTCCAGGCTCTGAGCTGTCAGCATAGAGCCTGACACGGGGCTCAAACTCACTGACCGCAAGATCATGACCTGAGCCAAAGTTGGACACTTAACCGACTGAGCCACCTAGGTGCCCTGGCATGTCAATAACTTTTAGAAATCAGAATCACTTACCTTATAAATTTGTGTTTTTTTCCCCTCAGACAAGTTTTGGTACTGTCGGCTTTCACCCAACCACAAGGTCCTGCATTATGGAGACTTGGAAGAAAGTCCTCAGGGAGAAGTGCCCCACGATTCCTTGCAGGACAAATGTAAGTGGCTCTTCCGTGTAGGAGGACTGAGTTTGGGTTGTTTGTTTCATTTTCTGGTCACAAAACAGTATGCAGGAAAAGTACTGCCCCCGAATAAACCCCCTGGACTTGTCTCATCTTGTTTTAGGTCCTAGCCTGAGCATTTTCGTCATGCACGAGACCCTGCTGGACTGGGGCTTTGGGACAGAACAGGGGAGGGCACAGAAGGAATGCTCACGGATCTTTCCTGAAAGATGGAAAGCTGGGGTTTAGGTGTCCACTTTCGCACTACTTCCCCAGATGCTGTTTCAAGAAACAAAGACAATAGAAACCTGATTCTGTCAATTGCCTGTTTCCGATGACCCAAAATAATTTCACATGAATCATGTACTTGATCCCTACCACACGTATTCATTATAGTATAGTGTATCCCATGATTGTAATGCAGAGCTAATGGCAGACCCCACGACGGCTAACCTACTTCAGAGAAGTAACTCAGACATTTAGAACCCTTAGTTATATTTTTTAATGTTTAATTATTTATTTTGAGAGAGAAAGAGAGGGCACACATGTATGTGAGTCGGGGAGGGGCAGAGAGAGAGAGAGAGAAGGGAGAGAGAGAGAGAATCCCAAGCAGCTTACAGCATGGAACCCAATGCGGGGCTCAAACACAAACAATGAGATCATGACCCAAGCCAAAACCAAGCATTGGTCGCTCAACCGCCTGAGCCATTCAGGTGCCCCTGACACTTAGAATTACATTCTATCATCAGCAAACTATTTCCTGAAATACATATTGTTTGTACTTATTTGCTTTTTCTGTACAAAGTTTATTTTAACGGGTATGTTTTTGAAGAGCCAGTAATTTGCTAGTTTTAGCCCAACACCAAACCAGGGTCCAGGTTCTTAGACAGTATTTAGTGTGCAAATTAAACCAAGTATTACAGAAACATTAAAATACAGAAGGGTGATGCATTCATTTGGAAGAAAAATGAGATAAAATGAACACAACCTCAGAGGATATCCCAGTTAGAGAAATCAAAGAGTGGGAAAGAGTGAGAAAACAAATAAAAAACACTTTTAAGTAGCCTTCAAAAGTCACACTGACCATAAGTCATCTCAGCATGTCCCGGACCAAATCCTTAGCCCCAAGCCCCAAGGCCTGTCCTCTCAACACCCCAGAGCCCATGGAAGTCAGCTTTGGACTACCTCCCTTGCAGCCCATGGCCACCAAAGGCAAAAAGTAACCACAAGTGAGAAATTCTTGACACATTCAGAATCTGCACTGACATATCGGGGACAACCTAGAACGTTCTCTCTTCCTCCAGCTTAAAAATGGAACAGTCTAGACTTTGTAGAATCATTTACCTCAGAAAGCACCCCTTCCCTGGCCCACATTATTGGCCCCATTAGTGGAAGGTGGAAGAAATCTGAAGCCCACAGCTGCAGAGTCTGGGACGTGTCTCTGCACTGGCAGTGTTCCAGGCCTCTGCCTGTCATGAGGACCCTCCCTTCAGGTCTCAGAAAGCCTTCCCCATCCCACCATGGACAAGCTAGAACCATGGTTCTCAGGGTGCGGTCCTGACCTGTGAGGAGCATCTCCGGAAAACGTTATAGAAATGCAGATTCTCCGGCCTCATTTCTAGGCCTACTGAATCAGAAACTCTGAGGACAGGGACCAGCAACCTCTGTCTAAAACAGACTCTCCAGGCAGTTCTGAAGCACACTCAGAATGAGAACTATGAACTAGATACTGCCTGATATTCTTTGTGATGATTTCCCGACTTCGGCTTCACCAGGAGGTAAATATTTTAAAAGAACCAAAAAAAGTGATTTGACAGTGGGTTGCAAACTTTTAATTCTGGCAAAAAAAAAAAAAGTCTGGTAAGAAATAAGATCTAACTAAAATTTAATATCACATTCCTTTCATTAAAAAACGAAAAGGGGGGGGGAGCTCTTGATCATGAAAAACAATAAGAAAGACCTGAAAGACCTAAGCTTGGAATATAGGACAGTTCCTTCTACTAAATTAAATTAGCTTTATTAAAAACTCGCAGCTGGGTCTTCATTTTCCTCTCTTTGTGTTAACTGGTGAAAGTGAAAACTTACTGGCAAAACTTTGCTCATGAACTTGGAACTGTCCAGAGGCCAGCAATTTGGAATCACTGCTACATTGGTAAAATGAAGAGTTAACAGTGACTATTGCTCAAAGCAAACAGAAGATTTTTTTTATGTTTATGTATTTATTTTTGAGAGGGTGAAGAGTGAGAGAGAGAGACAGAGAGAGACAGAGAGAAAGCTAGGGAGGGACAGAGAGAGAAAGGGAGACAGAGAATACTAAGTAGACTCCACACCGTCAGCACAGAACCCAACGTGGGGCTTGAACTCGCAAACTGAGATCCTGACCTGAGCTGAAATCAAGAGTTGGGATGCTTGACCAACTGAGCCACCCAGGCACTCTGCAACCAGTTCTATACAAAGTCTCCCATAGTCTCATTCTTCACCTGACCACAAAATAGGAAAAGTGGTCTGGGCAACACATACACACACACACACACACACACACACACACACACACACACTCAAACACACTCACACACAGCTTGATTCATTTTTTTTTCCCCACATGGGCCAATGAATCAGCTCTCCCACTCACTGGACGTATTATTTATTCCCCTAGTTATAGGGATATAATCCACTTCTCGACCCACATATAGGCATTTGATTGGCATTGTTTGCAGGTTTTATACGCAGCACCCCCGTTCTAGCTTTTTCCGTTGCTTAGGAAATTGGTAACCCTGCTCCTAGAGAGGGTCAAGGGGTGGACAGCTCCTGAACCTTGTGGGGGAAGTTCCTGGGTTTGCCCGCAAGCTGATGCCCCTTCCCCCAGCTCTCCCAAGGCCTGCACCCCCAAGAGCCCAGGGTAAAAGTAACCAGCTCTAAACCAGGAGTGCCAATACCAGAGAGAACCAGCTCGCCGGGGTGCTCCCAGAGGAGCAAGGCCAGAACTGCAAATCTCTAAATGCCTTTTGGTAGTGGCCACAGAGGGATGCTGGTTCTGGGAAAGGGTTACAATTGTCTGTTCTGACAATGGCTCCAAAACTCTAGTATTCCCTTCCCTTACCTCGGCAGCCTTTGAAACCCAATACTTCAGAGCTCAAAAGAGCTTCTCTGTTGACAGTTTATCCATTGCGAAATAAGGAATGCATACTTGTACAGGTGTATGCATGTAGGGGTGTGTGTGTGTGTGTGTGTGTGTGTTGGTGATATTATATCTGTATGCACATGTGAGCCAGGTGGGGGGTGTATGCACGTAAATAAGTAAAATGGACCTAGTATGTGCTTGAGATGAGAAGGCGCCAGCTTAGGACACTAAAGTCTGCTGCCTCAGGCCTGGCACCTGGTTTGCATATAATTCCAATTCCACATTCTGCCCATCGTCTTAGAGCCCTTAAAAGTCATAAACCTCATTCCACTAGAAAAATGAAATGTTCCTTTAATTAATATCAAGTGCCTTGTTCTTGTCTTGTACGATTGCCCTCTCTTGAGACCAAGGGGGAAATTGCCTTCCGCCCCTTGAGTTAATCAGTGCTGAATATTGAGATATTGATGAATCAAATAGCGTAATTGAATCTTCTTAACATAGAGAGTGCCAGTGAAGATTGAGGGCTTCTCCTTGGCTGTCTTCATCCCTGAAGGTTTAGGAAATCTCTTCTCTTGTTACTTTTGTTTGGTAGGAGATATGGCCCTACATCTCTCCCACCACGTTTACAAGGTTGCACCACCCCCACTAGACACTAGACTCTGTTGCTTTCCAGCCGTGCCCCAGGCCCCTCAGTGCTTCCCTTTGAAAGAATCTAGGCCAGAGCTCCTCACTCCCACATCAAAGGGGCCAGGGAGGAGAAGTCTCAACCCCTTGCACAAGGCGATTAAGCCTCTTACAGAGGATGAGAGGGGCAGCTGAGACAGCAAAGCAGAGTGGCCATTTTGGGTCACTGAAGCACAGTGAATAATTCAGGTCCCTTGATCTATAGAGACAATTAACTTTGGTCATTGATAATGAGAATAATTGTGAACAACATTTATTGAGTGCTTACTATATGCCAGGCACTATGCTAAGAGCTCTACATAAATTACCCTCTCACCAACCTGGAGAGGTAGACATCATTGCCCTTGTTTCACAGATAAGGAAATAGAGGTACAGAAAACATGGCCAGGAAACAGAACAGAGATCCATCCAATTCCATGGCCCAGGCTTTTCCTCACTACCCTGTACTGCCTCGATTAGAAGCCAACAATGATTCTGGCTCCAGCATTAGGACTTTATTCTCGGAGCAACTCTGTGACATAGACAATGCCATAGTTTCCACATTGCAGATGAAGAAGGTCAGGCTCCAAGAACTTAAGCCCAAAGTGTACAGCTAGTAGGTGGATCTAGAATTCAAACCAGTCTGATATCAAGGGCACAGCCCTTCCACCACTCTGTGCTGCCAGGTTAGAGGTCAGATTCTTGACTGTACTGTACAGGGATAGGATCAGCCTGTCCCTCCTCTGTATTGCCACTGACCAGAGTGTCTATGGAACTGGGTCTGCAGCAAAGGCTCGTGGCTTACTAGCTACTTCCAGAGGTGGTTTCTACCTCAAAGTGGCTCCTGGTGGTAAAAGCTAAAACTATGTTGGTGGCCATGCTTACTTTTTCAACTGTATTCTTGTTTTGAATCACAAATACAGTTCCTTCCACAGATATTAGCCGTTCAGGGGTTCCCTGGAGTGTCTGGAGCAATAACCACATCTGGGGCTGTGCTCAGCATGATTTGAGGGTGCTGACAGCTTCCAAACATAGGGAGAAGCCGTGATCAAGAAAGGAGTGTAGAGTGGAAGAAAAACCAGTCCCAACTCTGTCTTCCACTAACTCCGTGACATTATATAACTTGTTTCCTCTCTTGAGGCCTCAGTCTTCCGATTTGTAAAATGGTAGTATTGAATGAGATGATCTCAGTCCAGCTCACACTGAGAAAAGGATTGAAAGAAATGAGGCCAGGCGCCCAAAGATGTGGAGTGGACTATTGGGTGCCAGCAGGGACCCTTTTGATTCTCGTATCTCTGGGCACCATTTCTTTATGCTGCTCCCACATAAAAATGCCTAATGGGAACACGAGCCTGACTTTGAAATAATCAAGAGTCCTCTCCTGCCTCCTCAGAGTGTAGATTCAAGAGACGTGAGTCTGATGCCGCTCATGGGAATAGAAAGGATGGCATTCTAGCCCTTCTGATGCCTAATCTTCCAGTGCATCTAGAAACAACTATGCAAAGAACAACCTTTAAAAGCCATGCTGTATTTTTAGATTTTGTGTTTCTTCTTAGCCATAATCCTGTGAGTAATATAGCAGCTTGTCTCCTTGACAGGGGACAATGCATATAAAAAACAGAATATGTACTGCCACAAGCACGGTGGAAAAAGTCCTTTTCTCCCCTGAAGCCTCCTCATTAGAGATTCTGAAGACTACTCCCACTGTAGACCTTTGTGTTCCTCTTGTCCCATTCCATATGATGGCTTTTCAAAGCCAAAGGGTAGCTTAGTATTTATAGATTGTAGAAACTCTAGTTCGTTGACCATGTTGTATATTACACAACAAAAGACTTTCTGCAAAGTACTTGTGACTCAAACTCCATCTGAAGCTTGAGAAGCCTTTTGACTTAGGATCCTAACTCTTTTACAAATTCACTTTAGTGGTGGATTTTCAACTGAAAAGTAAACACAGAGTCAACCCAACTTCCCAAAGTGCCCAAATGTCCCCTCCTGGGGTAGTGATTAGACAACCAGATTTACCACTGAGAGGAACAGGGCTGATCACTAGTTATAAAAAAATGGGTTTCAAAAGAGCAGAAGTCAGTGGTTGTGGTCAAAAGTAGGTCCAGGAATGATGGAGACCATTGAAAAGACCATTGGAAGATGCCAATTCAAAGGGGCCAGACAGAGGCAGGAAAAGCATCCAAGGTAAAGGATTCTGCCAGTCAAGATAGGCTGCATTGCTGCATTATCCTGCAGAACAAATGACCCCCAGATCGCAGTGGCATATGACCTTAAGAGTGTATTTCTTACTTACGTTACATAACTGACATGGAGTGTGAAAGGGCTGCCCACACAGTCACTCAGGGATACAGGCCAGTGACTGCTTTGCCCTCCCATAGCTGTGCCATCTGGATGGAAGATGTGGCTTGTCCAGTTTCCGAAGAGATGCTGGTGGACAGTGACTTTTTACTGCCTCTGTCTAGAAGAGACTTGCATGCCATTGCCTCTCACATTTCACTGGCCAGATCTTGACAAAAGTTTGAAATGTACAAACCGGTCTTTTATCTTCCTCCAAGACATGAGATAACATCATTTTATCTAACTGCATTATTCTCAGGATCTCCTAGATAAATACCGGCTAACATTTCCCTATCAGAAAGGAATGTTCCCTTTATTTGAGTTTACTTCTGTTGTCTGTAAAACAGGGAATATATATCTATATCTATAGATATAGATATAGATATAGATATAGATATAGATATAGATATATATCTTCCAGAGTTGTGAGAATTAACGAGGTGGTAGAGAGCAAGGATTTGGAGAGAGACTCTTCAGACTCAGATCAATTTTTTGTGGTAAGGTTGCCTCTCCTCATTATCCAAAACTCAGAAGCTAATAGCTTCTCAGAAGCAAAGCACTTGGCATTGTTCCTAGCAATTGGGGTCTTCCCTAGTATCAGCATTAGTACCACCGGTATTATTATTATTATTATTATTATTACTGCTGATTCTAGTACCATCCCTTTTATAGGACTATGATAGCTCTTCCTAGGTATTTGTTTTACAAACGGGTATTTGTTTCACAAATTCTGCTTGTGGACATACACTTTTCTCCCCAGGGATCCTTTTTAGCAGAATATAAGAATCTATTTTAGTTTCTGGCCCTGGGAACCTGCCTGAGTTCTCTTTCTCTTTTTACCTCTTTTTTTCTCTCTTTCTGTGGTAATTTTTCGGAATGACAACTGTGCTCGCCGACTCACTGCTTGTTCCTGACTCTTTATTGACATCTCAGCTTTCACATGGTGTAGTTACTTTCATTTTCTCTTATGAATTGCAGTGCCAGTGGCAGATATCAAAGCGGTGGTGACGGGGAAGGACTGCCCTCATATGAAAGAGAAAGGTGCCCTTAAACAAAACAAGGTATGATTCCCAAATTATTGCAAATAGTTCTGTCTGCACAGAGCAGTCAGTGACTGCGGTGGGCCCAGCCATGCCTTAGTAGCAACGCATGTGTGCATGTGTGTGTGCGTGCACGTGTGTGCTATTGCACATCACTTATTCAGCCCTCCTTTTTCCTTTCCTAATGCTTTTACATCACTTAGCCTTATGCTTTTACTGATCACTTTCTTTTTTTCTTCATGTTCTTCTTATTATTATTTGAATCCAATTTATTAACATATGGTGTAATAATGATTTCAGGAATAGAATTTGGGGATTCATCACTTACATACAACACCGAGTGCTCATCCCAACAAGTGCCCTCCTGAATGCCCATCACCCATTTGGCCCATCCCCCCACCTAACACCTCTCCAGCAACCCTCAGTTTGTTCTCTATATTTAAGGGTCTCTTATGGTTTGCCTTCCTCTCCATTTTTATCTTATTTTTGCTTCCCTTCCCTTTTGTTCATCTGTTTTGTTTCTTAAATTTCACATACGAGTGAAATCATTTGATATTTGTCTTTCTCTGAATGACTTATTTCACTTAGCATAATACACTCTAGTTCCATCCACTTTGTTGCAAATGGCAAGATTTCATTTTTTTCACCACCAAGTAATATTCCATTGGCTGTGTATGTGTGTGTGTGTGTATGTGTGTACCACATTTTCTTTATCAATTCATCAGTTAATGGACATTTGGGTGCTTTCCATAATTTGGCTATTGTTGATAGTGCTGCTAAAAACATTGAGCTACATATGCCCCTTCAAATCAACAGTCCTGTATCCTTTGAATAGATACCTAGTAGTGCAATTGCTGGGTCATAGGGTAGTTCTATTTTTAATTTTTTGATTCACTTCGAATCCCCACCACCTCTTCCATTCTCTCATTTCTTGTCCCATTCCAACCCTAGGAATTGCCCCTTTGTTGTCGTCACCCAGCCCTCTCTCAAGCCTTCTCCACTCATCCCCATCCATTCTCAGGGCCTCTCCTAACTTCTCATTTATGTTTATGTCCTCCCTTCCCTGACTTCCTCCCCAATCTCTTTCATTTTCTCCTGCCATCCTTACCTTCTTAGTATCCTCTCTGGAGTCTCTGTGAAGCCTGGGAAAGGCAGAGACCAGACGATTCAAAATGTTTTAGAAAACTTAAGGGCCTGATAGCCTTCACCGTCATGGAAAGTACTGTGAAATGACTCAAACCCATCTTAAAGGAGAAAATTTCCCAAAGGTGAATACTGCTTAAATCTCCTTCCTGTCACAATATTTTCCACCCTCCTTTCCTAGTTTACCAACCAATGGTTCATCATAACAGCCCATATTCCATACCAGAGGGCATGGGGAGGAGGCATTATCTGAAAAGATGGAAGAATTTTCTTTGCCCCTGGTTTGGAAGTATTTGCCCTTTGAAGGGCCATCAGGGAGCCAATTATTTGTTTCTCCCTCACAGCATCTTGTGGTACATACTACCCATCCATGAACAAAATTATTCAGATTGATCCGGGTGCTCTAGCCACCTTGGTACCAAAAATACCACACCAATCGATAGGTTTCTCCTTTATCGTCCATGTCAGTATCTAAGAGGAATGCACAGCTTATACACATCTCCTTCTCAATCAGCGTTAATGTGAATAATCTCTGCTTTGTAATTTCAAATGTTGTAAGACAAAGGGAAATCCAGGTCTTCATAGGATGACCCTATCTATGGTTAAGGAAGAACGAAAGTACTGTGAAAGTACTATATAGGAAGATAAAGGGGAGCAGATACAGCAAAGAAGGCCAATGGCAAGATCATTGTTTCTCAAGTTACATAAGTATTACTCGCCTCAACTCTATGTGAATTCCTTCTTTGTCAAGCCTGTCACAACACAGTCATGCAGTTCACTTGACTGACAAGCATAATGACATGAGGGCATTTGCCTAAGAGTCTGTGGGTCATCCATTACACCACATTTCTCTCTTCTTCATGATATGGGGAAACAGGGGCTGTACCTCTCATCAGATTTCAGAGGAACATCCTTAACTATACCAGCAAGTTAACTATACCAGCTTTCCTGGTCTGCCTCCTCTACCACCTGATATGCAGCATGCAGTCTCAGGGAGCAGTGGCTCCATTCAGTCCCATGGTTATGTAACACTTGGAGCTAAGAGGAAACAATGTGGGGAAATTGACAGCAACAAGAGTTTATAACCCAGAGAAGACCAGGAGGGGTGTAGTTGGTAGCAAAATAGATTGCCAGGACTCATGGACTCTGAGTAGGCATAGAGAGAATTCTGTAAAATATGTGTGGAGAGACTGGTTTCAGTCCCAACATGGAAAACACTTGAGAATTTTCACTCCTATCCTTATAGTAAGAAGAAATTGAATCAAGTGCAAATCCACAGTTTTCTTGGACCTACCAGAGAACTGAGGTTGCAGGACAAACCGCTCCCCTGGAATCTGGAGAGTCTAGTGTATCCAGAGAGTCACAGCCCGATCTGCTCACCTGGAGCAGAATCCACTGGCACTGTAAATTGTAGGATCAATTAAGTGACAATTCTGATTAATTGCTGTAGGCTGAGTGTGGGCTAATGTGAGAGGGAGGAACTTGGGGTTTCAGTCTTCTGGGGATCATACTTTCATGAGCTTCACCTCCAGGAACCCTAGAGATTCTCACAGGGAAGAACTGAGAAGGACCACACCTCATGTCTCTGGCAGGGGAAAGGGAAGAGTAATCATGAAATATGCCAGAGCCTTCTTCATAACAAAGCCCTGTTCTCCAGACTTTTTCCTATCTAGGAGAAGATAATTTCTCCCATTTTACCCCCATTTTAGCCTTTCTGCCTCAACTGTGGAGTTGGGGGTGAGGGAGACATAGTCAACAGCAGTCCGAGCTTCAAGGAAACTGATAGAAAATCCTACAGCCAAGAAAAAGAGGAGGGGTATGAGAGGAAAGGGAAGGCTATGCCACTTGAGAAGGTGACAGCCACAAGATAGAGAATCTCTAAAAGATGAAGACTTAAGTGAGAAATTATAAGACTAATAAGACTCCGAGATAATAATGTTGGATCAGGGCTGAAAGATCTGCAAGACATAAACTCTCTCTGAGGAAGAGTACTTAGGGAAGCCGAAGTCAGTAGAGGAGACAAAAACAGGGACACTAGAAGAATTTGGAGCCTCTGGCACTTATAGCTATAGCAAGCGCTAAACATATCCCAATTCCTTGCCAGATTAGCATGAATCATCACTCTAAAGGTCTATGTATCTCACTTCCTATTGCCTGACACATGTCCAGATCTCAACAACAACAACAACAAAACTACAGGCATGCCACCAAAAACAAAAACAAAAACAAAACAGCCTGAAGAAACAAAGCAATCATCAGAACCAGACTCTATTATAACACAGATGCTGGAATTATCAGACAGAATTTTAAAATAACTAGCTTGGGGCACCTGGGTGGATCAGTTGGTTAAGAATCCAACTTCAGTTCAGGCCATGATCTCACAGTTCGTGTGTGTGAGCCCTATGTTGGACTCTGTGCTGACAGCTCAGAGCCTGAGCCTGTTTCATAGTCTGTGTCTCCCTCTCTCTCTCTCTCTCTCTCTCTGCCCCTCCCCCACTCACGCTCTGTGTCTCCCTCTCTCAAAAATAAGTAAACATTTAAAAATTTTAAGATAACTAGGTTATAAGTGCCATAGGCTCTAATAGGAAAAGGAGACAACCTGAAAAAAACAGATGGGTAATTTAAGCAAAGAAATGGAAACTCTAGAAATGAAACGAAAGGAAAGGCTATCAATAAAAACACTGTAACAGAAGTGAAGAATGCTTCTAATGGGTTTATCAATAGACTTGATGTTGCCAAGGAAACGATTAGTGGCTTAAAGATGAGTCAACAGAAACTTCTAACCTGAAACATAAAGAGGAAAAAAAATGAAAACATTAGAACCCCAAAGAACTGAGGGACAAGTGCAAAAGGTATAACAAATGTGTAATTAAAATACCAGAAGATAAAGGATGGAGCAAAAGAAATATTTAAGCAAGAATGTCTAAAGCAATCCAAAATTAATGACAGACATAAAACCACAAATCCAGGACGTTTAGAGGACACTAAGCAGGGTAAATACTCAAAACCAAAAACAAAAACCACTTAGGCATAGCATATGCCAACTTCGAAAACCAAAGATGAGGAACTGAAAGGAGAAATTCACAAATCCATGATTATATGGGGATTTCAACACCCCTCTGTGAGTAATTGATAGATGAAGCAGACAGAAAATCAGTAAAGATATTGATGACCAGAAGAGCACCATCAGTCAACTTGATCTAATTAACATTAGTAGAAAATCCATCTGACAACAGCAGAATATACATTCATCTCTAACTCACAAGAGACGTTTCACCAAGATAGACCACATTCTGGGCCATAAAAGATATCCTAACAAATTTAAAAGAATAGCAATTATACAGAGTATATTCTCAGGCCAGAGTGGAATTAAGCTGGAAATCAGTAAGGGAAAGATAGCTGGAAAATCTCCCCAAATATTTGGAAATTTAAGAATACATTTATAAGTAATGCATAGTTCAAATAAATCTCAAGGGAAATTACATAATAAACTGAATAGAATGAAAATATAACTTATCAAAATGTGTGGGATGGGGCAAAAGCAGTGCTTAGAGGGAAACTTATAACATTAAATGCATATATTTTAGAAAAGAAGTAAGATTTAAAATCAATAAAGTTTCTACCTTAGGAAACTGGAGAAAATCCATTTAAGCCTAAAACAAACAGAAGAAAAGAAATGATATCAGAGTAGAAATCAATGAAACTGAAAACAGTAGAGAAAATCAACAAAGGCAAAACTTGGTTTTTAGAAGAGATTAATAAAATTTATAAACTTCCAGCCTGACTAACCAAGAAAAAATGAGAGAAGATACAAGTTACCAATATCAAAACAGGTATGGGGCTGATGATCTCATTTGAGCATATGATATGTGTGGGTGAATGTGGCCTTCCTGTGTCACACTCTTCTCCCCTTAGAGGAGATCAACAAAACAAACTGAATAAATAACACTTTCCAATCTATTTTTGGTTTTTGGTTTTTGGTGTTTTTTTTTTTCATGGCACTCATGGAAAATTGAATGGATAGATGGATGAATGGTTGGATGGATGGATGGATGGATGGATGGATAAATGGGGCCCAGTGCTATAAACACATAGATAAGATAGCCAGTGGAGGCGATTTCCTGGTATTCACTGGTCTGGATATTCTGGTCTCCACCAGCTCTTCCAGGCTACCTTGAGGGCTGAGACAGGCAGTATGTCTGCCAGCCTGGCTCTTTCATTGCATACACGTGAAAATTGTTTGTCTTGCAACATCTATAGTGTTCATACATCCAGTTCATGAGGCAAAACATCAAAAGGCAAAAAGGAAACCCATGGGTTCTAAGAATTTTCTTCCTCAGTCCTGAACACCCATACCCCTTCTCCGAGTACTCCACAGGGCTGTTGCTCCCTACCTCTGGGACTTCTGGTAGAAAAGGGGAGACCTGCAGCTTAAAAGGAGAGCTGACCAAAATGTGTCCTCAGGAGGTCTGTCAGGACATGGTAGGGGAAGTAACCAAGGTATGTTGCTGGCTCCTCAGTTTTTCCAACTAGATGGTAGGTTCTGACATTTCGCGCCATGGGACTTTTGGTTAGCTTAATCACTGAGCAAGGCAAACTGAGACATTAGGACCCATAAGGGAGACACTTCGTTAATAGCAATCTATTGGTAACTGACAGGACTTCTCACTCATTCAACATCTGATATGGCAGGCATTGTCTAAGGTCCTGGGTAAAGGGGAAGGAACCAATTGTTTCCCTGAAGGCACAGGCATTTGTTCCTAGAGTCATTCACTCAGTCAGCATTGGATGCCAGATAAGATGAGCTCTGAGCATAAGGAATGGACGTAATCACCAGAAGGAAGATCTGACCAGATTTCACTGATATGGATAGGACTATCCTTGACATAGCAGAAGCTTCCATCTCACCATGTCCTAGAATCCAGCTTTTATTTTTCCAGTATGATTCATGAACCTGAAATACGAAGCAGATTATACTAGAAGCTAATGTTCTAGCATCAGCTTGAAAACCCTGGTATTAACTCAAAAGCCCTTTACTGAGATTTACGTTATTCATCATTCATACTCATACAACATTGAGTATCTTCCTTGAACCATGCCAGTGCCAGGAGCTAGGAATTGAATGATAAACACACCCTGGCCCCTGGCCTTGGGTTTCTAGTAGATATAAAATTTATGTGCCAACATGCAATTATAGTCCAATATTGTCTATGCCCCGGGACCTTTAAATACAGGGAGAGCCTGGGAGACTTGAAAAAGGCTCCTGAAGGAAATGGAATCTGTGCTGAGTTTTGAAAAGGAATTGTTCAGGGGGAGAAGCAAGAGGAAGACTTTCTAGGAGGAGGAGAGAGTATGTGAAAAGACACAGGGGCTTTCCAATATATGAAAGAATATCCTCTGACTGAGAAATATTGAATTTAGAGTATAGGCTTGATAGAGACAGAGAGAAGAAAATGGGTGGGAGAACTATCGGCTGATAATGCTAAGATAGATTGAGGCCAAAAAGTTACAGCTGCCTGAAGAAGGCAGTATCCTTTATTATTATGTACTACATGAATGAGCAATTTTTGCCTTCTAAAATAGAAACTCAAACTGATAGATATATAGATGAGCAGCAGTGTGTTATAGCTATGAAATCTACTGCTATGCCTACGGCCATTTTTAGCACACACACATGCCAAGTTATATCCAGTGTCTTTAATCAAAATGCTTTGCCCTCAAGACGATCTGGATACATGGTGGAGAACCAACATAGTTCAAGTGAATGCTGGGAAAAATGGCCAAATGGGGCTTGTCACCCCAAAACAATAAAAGAAATGACAGCCAACACTGTATACTGAAAATATGTTGTATAAAGCTCTACTCTCATGTTCAGCCGGTCCATCATTTGACCCCTGGAAAATGGCAATCACCAAAACAAGGTACCATCCACACCCAGAATTTCTCTGAGCTTCCCCTGACCCAGCATGCCTTGTCACTGGTCTCAGGGCCCAAGAGTTGAGGATGGGGTCAGAGGCCCCAGGGCATGGGTTGGGGGGAATCTTCAGTTTCTCCTGGCTCCCATATCCCCAGAATTCTCCCATCCCAGGCCTTCCTTCACATGCTGAGAGATGTGAATTAATAGAATAGAGGATGAAAATAAGGAGATCCTGAACATGATTTTTCCCTGAATTAAATCCAGAGAGAATAAAAAACCTTAGGTTGTAAATAGCAAAGCCCCAGAGCATCAGATGTCTGAGTGCTGTGGAGTGTGATGAAACCCCTGAGGGGGGACACTCCCCAGACCCATGACCGCTACTCTACCACCTCCTGGCACCCCTCTCCCTCACAGACAGTTTGGACAGGTGGCAGCTTCGGGAGTGTTAGTCTGAGAGGTGTCGTCCCTCCAAGCTCTGTAGCCTCTGTGCTTGAAGTGCTGAAGGCTGACCTCCACCAACGACTCAATGACAACAAGCCAGAGACGTCAATAAAACTCATTATAGACGATAGCAGCCTTTAATGCAGTCATGTGGTTCAGAGAATTAATTCCTCCCACTCCTCCTAGGCAGCTTTGGTGAAATGAAAGTGGGGATTGACATCCTCACAAATTTCCCATTTCCTGCCTATGTTTATCAGGAATCTAGGTCATGACAGCTCCGTTCATTCACTCACGTCCTCACTGGTTTATGCCTTAGGAAGGCAGAGCCCAAAGTTTGCAGGCCCCCTCGTTTCTCTTCCTTCTCTGTGCTTCTGCAGAAGAGGCAGTGTCACAAGGACAACCACACTACACTCTGGCCTCAAGTGACTTTAGCACCTACTCAAGTGGCTGCATCTGGGCTCTGGTGGTGTTCACACTGGCTGTCCTTAGCAAGGGGATAATTCACATGACTGCCCTAAGCAGAGGACCAGTTGTCAAGCATCAGCCCAGAAATCCGTTCGTGAATTTCACCGTTTTCCAGTGACCTCCAAAGGCCGCCTAGGGCGCCCACCATATATTGACTGGTCATTCACAAGCAAAGCCCATCCTTCCCTTCCCTTTCTACCCAGTTGCTCAAGCGTGAGTCAGAGGGTTTCCTAATGAATGACCCTAAGATTAGTACGAAATCATTTATATCAATGTGCCTAATCTAAGAACAATTTTTTATGAATTTATGAGATCAGAGCTTATATTTTGTTGAAAAAAAAAGTTTAAAGTTTTTTTGAAAGAAAAAATAATCCCAGCACCTAACATAATGATTTTCATTTCACATGATTTGCCTGCAGTCTCTGTCCACAGGTAGACATTGTTCATTATTGTGATTGGTATGTAAATAACATTCATTTCTCTTGCTTTTTGCCACATCAGATCAGTTCTTCATAAGTATCATACTGAACTGCTGGCTGAATATACTTCTCTGCTCATTTGTGATTACTGGTTTATCCAACGTGAGGAGGACATTTATTTGGTTCTCATATTATGTTCTTATAGGTAATAATGTATACAGCTTTTGCCTTGTTTTGAGTTTTTTTAGGACTAATCCCAGGAATGAGAACCCCGGTTCTTGGTATAGATTGCCTGACTGTTTGTTTTTTTTTTAAAGATAACACCAATTTACGATATCACTAGTAGGGCTCATGACAAACTAAAAGACCCAAGAGAGGAGGCCAAACTTAGTGGAAAAAATATTTTTGTTTTGGTGAGTTTTTTGTTGTTGTTTGGTTTTTTTAGATTATTGATCTTCTCTGGGCAGACCTGAATGGAGGCCTGAGGGAGAAGAAAGGAAAATGGGGACGGGGTAGTTTTACAGAATAGCTCCCATTCTTGACTTTGGCATTCTTTCCTACACTTGTTCCTACTTTGGGCAGGGTGAGGAGGCTGAAAGAGTGTGAGATACTGGTAGGTCTGTGCTCAGAACAAGAGCTGCTCCCTCTTCATGAGGGAACAGCTGCAGGCGAGTCAGACACAGATGAACCTCACAAAAGCCCAAATAGCTGGATGGTTGACTTTGTCAGGAAAGGCATCCAGCTAATGCTAGGCCTTCAGAGTTCACTTGGTAAGAACTCTTTAACCCATTTGAAATTCTGAAATCTGGCGGCGTTGACCTCATCTAGACAGATGAGGTCCATCTTCTTTCTAGGGCATTCTTGCTGTGCGTGACTAGCCAAAGGCAAATCCTTTGACACGTGTTAGGCAGAGAACGATGTGGAAAGATTTGCCCTCCTAAGAAATTATGCAATATCTGTGTGTTATAACAATGTAAAACACCAATGTGGATACACTTGGCCCTTCCCTCCAGATTAGGAGCTGGTAGAGTGTTGAGATATGCCATGACTCTCATCTTCCAAAGGTTGTATCCTGCTGACTTCTCAAACCAATAGAATAATCATTGCACCCAATACTGTACAGCACTTATAATTTGAGACATACATACATATTAAACATGACACTGAGTGTCTCAGCCAAGGTCATACAGCTACAATGAAATGACAGTGTTGCTTAGTCCTTAGCCCTTTGTGTCTGACTCATAGCCTGCACTCAACAGGCACTCACCAATGAATGAACCCAGGTATTCTGATATTGGACCCTTGCATCCCTTCTATACTCTGCAGACTCTTTGGATAAAATTTAAGTTTTGTGTAGCCTTTGCTCTACAGTAGTTCAAAGACCAAAGGACCTAAAGATAATGAGCTCACTCACAAGCCTCATTGGCTCCCATGTAACTTCCATGTTTTAGGAAGTTCAGACCCACATGGACATCTGTCTATTTGGGGGTAATCAAAGGTAGAGCAGCCCTTAATCTGCTGGTGTGGGAAGAATTTACTATTTCTTAAGGTCTCCCTGGACCTGGAAGGGAGATGCTGAAGAAAGAAGAGTGGCATGGCTTTGGGGTTCCATGGGTTTGGACAGTCATTTAACTTCTCCCAGCTCCTTCCCCTAAAAGAGGAATGATCACATTTGTGCAAGGACTATCTTGAGAATTAAATGAGATGGTTCATGCATACTTCCTCTGAATAGAAGGAAAGTGTTGTGAACCTTGAAAAAAAAATGCTCCTTCCCCCCATCAGCCTCACTGACAAGCCCCTCTTGTCTGGGTTTATTCCACATTCAGTCCGTAACCATTTGTAACTGTGGAACGAATGTGCCCATTTTCTTTAACGTGGTGTTTTCTCTCATCCCTTGCAGGAGGTGCTTGAACTTGCTTTCTCAATCTTGTATGACTCAAACTGCCAGCTGAACTTCATAGCTCCTGACAAGCATGAGGTAAGGGTCTCAGTGGGGTCAATTTGTCAGAGAATGTCACAGTTTCTCTAGAAGAGCAAGCAAGAGAGAAATGTTGCAAAGAAATTGCATTAAAAAAAAAAAGCCTGCCTAAGAAAAATCATGAACAAAAGAACATCTTGTTGATTTGGAACAGAATGGAGACTTCTTTAAAAGCTGCCTGTTATAACCAATTCTACCTCTTCCTAGCTTGACCAATAGTTCATGGTAAGGAGAAAGACTGTACAAATGCTTCATACTCAGCAAGGACATAATGGTCAATTTGGAAGTAGGCTCAGCCCTGGTCAAGCTTTGGTTTTCATTGAGTATTTAATTTAGTCAGGATCTTCCCAAGATAAACGCGTCTCTCTTCCTTAAAACATTTGATGAAGTAGGTTTTTTTACCATGTTTCTTTAAGTTATTTTAAGACGTTTAAGGCTGTCTCTGCTGTTGGAATTTTATTTTTGAGATGATTTTATTCCTTTTTGACATCTTGTTATATGTATAATTTGTTTCTCTTCTTGAAGCACGCTGTCAGCTATATTTAAAATATTTAGCATAGATCTAGGAAACTGTATTTGTAAGGTGAAACAGCATCTATGGTTGATTTAACTTGTTCTCTTGTAAACCAGAGCCCAATATTATGTTTGAAACTCTTATTTTTAGATGATACCATTCAAATTTTTGTTTTACATGCAGTTGCATAAACAGCTTTTAGAAAGGAAGGGAACATTTTAATAGAACCTGACTTTTGTTTCCCATCTCCCCTAGGAGACTCTGCTCATTTAGAAGTTATTCAGTATCTGGTTTTCACTGGTTTAAAGCTTTTGCATAAAATTGTACATCCCAAAGAGAGGAAAGATTAGAGGCAAATCCTGCATTTAGAATGGTGCTTAAATGTAATTCTGTGTTACTTGACATTTTGCAAAAGGGTATGACTTTGTCTTCATCTTTCTGAAAATAGATACCGTGTCCTACCATTTTTCTTCTTAACCAAAATTGTGGTTATACACAGGCCACCATATTTAAGATGTATACTGCTTATACGTAGTAGTATAGAAAACTCCCTTTAAAATGTAGAGCCGTGGGTGTTATTTAAGTCTACACAAGGCTGTTTTCTCCAGTTTGCATTAATTCCAGATAAGGCTAAGTGTTCTGGTACTGCCAATTTTTTTTTTTACTTGCAACTGCCACTGTATATTGACATACTGAGGAGAAAAACACCATACACTTGTGAACACTTCTAATGTCTTCAGATCTCTTTCATATGTATTACCTCATTTTATTTGCATACTTGGTCGATAACATAGAACGTTCTATTACAGGCATCTTCATTTATCAGATAAGGAGAGTGGGCTCCCCAAATCGAATACCTCAGCATTAGTAAAGATGATAGTAATTACAACCAATTACTTAATCTTCACATACCTCTGAAAGAAACAAACTGTTATTATGCCCATTTGATAAAGGAGGGAAATGAGTCACAAAGAGGTTAAGAGACTTGTCCAAAGTCAAACAAGTAGTCCATAACAGAGCTGGAATTTAAACCACAGGAGCTTTGCTCCAGAAACCCAGTGTCTCTGGCCCCTGCACTGTGTAGCTAGGAAGGCAGAGAACAGGACCTGAACTCAACTTCCTGCCAGTGCCCGTCACCAAGTATCAGGAGTTAATCAACTCAGGGCCAGTCTGGTTTCACCTACACCCACACCCACACCCAGTTGCCCCCTCCAGATTCCTATCAAAGCAAATCCAACTATATCGTGTATTTGCAAATATTCCTGTGTGCAGCTCTAAAACTGGCATCCACTTGGAAACCTAACGACAATACCATTATTACACCTGATTTTTTTAACATTTTGATACTACGATCTGTAGTCAGTTTTCAGATTTCTCCACTTGTGTCATGTGTGTATGTGTGTGTGCGTGTTTCTTTTATATTTTGTTCAGATCAGAATCCAAATAAGGTCCATGCATAGCAATTGGTTTTGTTTCTTCAGTTTCCTTGAATCTATAGGTTCCTCTCTTTCTCTCTTGTGAGCATCTGCTGGTGCTTTTTCTTTCCCCCTTGCAATTTATTCATTGACAAAAACAAGTTATCTGCCTGGTAGCCTTGCTGAGAGTCTAGATTTTGCTTATTAAAAGTGTGTGTATTAGTTTGCTGTGGCCACTGTTGCAACGAATTATCACAAATTTAGTGGCTTAAAACAATGTAAATGTATTACCTTAAAATTCTGGAGGTCAGAAGATGCAGGTCTTTGGGGGCTAAAATCAGAGTACTGGCAGGACGGATTTCCTTTCTGGAGGGTCTAGGGTGAAATCTGTTTCCTTGCCCTTTCCACCTTCAGAGACCACCAGCATTCTTTAGCCACAGCCTCCATTTGTCAATGGATGGTTGAGTCTCCACAGCACCCCATTCCAACCTCTTCCTCCTCTATAGTCAAAACTCTCTCTCTCTCCCTTCTCTCACTCACTCTTATTCTGTTTCCCTCTTCCACTTTTAAGGACCTAGTGATTACATTAGGCCCACCTGGACAATCCCAGATGAACTTCCTACTTGAAGGTCAGCTGATTAGCAATTTTAATTCCCTTTGCCATGTACCCCAACATCCTCACAGGCTTCAGGGATTAGGACATGGTCTCACTTAAAAGGAGAGAAGTATTCTCCCTACTGCAACCTGCACTATTATTTCTCATGTTTATCTGTCCCCTGTATTTCCTATTCAGTGGTAGTTAGAGGATTAATCTAATTCAGGCATGACTTTCAGCAACAGTGGTGTGTTGTTTTTCTTTGGTTGTCTATCTTTCGGAGATGTTAGCAGCCACTGATGATTATTGCCTAGATCCTTGGACTCATTAGATATTGGAAAAGGTTGATATCTTAATTCTATCATTGCTTCTTCGTTTATTAGTGAGAAACTGGCCCCATATTTGAGGTAATACAATTTACATATAATAGGCAGGATAAATACTTGAGTCCCTTTATTAGTCTTCAAAATAATTGCTCATCTTCCAAATGAGAACAATAAAATGTTTTGGTGTTTGAGCATCATTCTGAAGTAATGGGTGTAAACATATTTGTGTTTTAATAGATTGCAGTTATTAGCATTATCAATGTCCAAATTATCCTATCTAGAGAAAGTAGGAGCACCTTCTGGTTGGCTTCTAAGTCCAATTGACATGACCGCAGATGTCTTTGACAACTTTCAGTCATTTTGCTATGACAAAATATTCCAGGCTTCTCCTGCATGTTTCCTGCCTTTTCTCTAAGGAGCCTTGGTCCGTTTTTAGTAGAAAATGGTATTTAGCAACCAGAATCTAGGCATTAGGTGTGCTTACTATTACTTGGTTCATCATTATTTTTAGGTCTTTTTATGGGCAGAGCTAAGAGTAACAGTGTTTTTTTAAAGACAAAATACATTGTAAGTTCATCTTGATACTTCCACCTCAGATTCTGTACTACAGAGTTTTTATTTATTGGCTGAAGTACTTTTTAATAAAATTTTCTGTGCCTGCTGCTTATCAAAAGAAAGCTATCACAGAAGTAGTCCTGTGGGTTACACGAATCTGTACTAGGAAGCAAGCCAGGACTGGCATGGCTGTGGAAAAAGCAGTAATCCCAGTACTTAGGGATTTACAATGAAACAGAGTTTGAGCTAGAAAGGGCTTTAGAGAGCATGGAGTTCAGTGGTATCAGTATCTGGAGGTATATCAGAATTCACTGGAAGTTCTTCTAAATAAAATTTACTCATTCAAGATATGCAAGATCAGGACCTCCAGGGTAGGACCTTAGCATCTATTTTTATCAAGGTTATTTATGTGGAAATGAATGTTTAGATGAGTTCAGAATCTATCTAAAGTATTCATGAGGACATTAATACTTGCAGATATCTCTTAGCACTCAGCTGATATTTAGATGGGTTAAAGGCTTTGGCAGAGATCACATGGCCAAGGCAAAGTTCTACAGTTCAGGGCTGCACTCCTCAGACATACAACCTCCTAATACAGCCACGGTACATCTCCTCGGGTGAGAAAGTGGTGCCTTTGGGGTGCATCATGGTGAGCCTTCCATATCACTGTGACCTCACATTTGTAAAGCACTTGCAGTCTTATAGTCCCTTTTATGTTGAGATATGTTATATTCCGCCACACAGCCCAGGTAACCACACTGCAAAGGACGGGCTAAGTAGGGTCTGGAATTGTCACTTGACCCAGTGAGGACAGGAGAAGGGGGAATCTAGAGCATGTTCTAGAAGGAAGACTGACAGTAAGAGCAGAGCAATTGCTATCAAAGAGATCCTCCATAGGACTAGGATATCCTGAAGGGGCAGCAGAAGGTGGTCCCTCCACCAGGTATCATAGTTCTAATACCAAGTCCCAGACTTAGAGTCCCTGGGAGGGAAGCTGACAAGAACAAAGCAGGTCCTCAATTAAACAAGGTCCAGTTTCTTTCCTCAAGGAGTTCACAGTGCATTGGAGAAACAAAGGGCATGGTTCCCTTTTAATGAGAAAGGAATAATCAGGTTCTTAGTTGGGTACTCTGGAGGGCTTTCCCAGATAGGCCATGTCCCCAGGAACCAGTCTTGCACAGATATGGAGGAGAAAAGCTCTGAAAACTGGAGACTCAGGAAGAAGAGACTGGCAGCCAACCCACCTTCCATGAACATCACCCAATAATTGTAGCCATTTTGTCCACCAGACATTGGGCAGCCCTTTTGCTGAGAAATACAAAGGTGGGACTACCTTTGGCCCCAGGACAGGTGTGGACTGTCATAGTGAGTGTTAGGAATCAGAGAGGAGAGGTGAAGATTAGCCACTAAACTAGAAACTGTGCTTGTAGTCAGGAAAGAAGCAAGCTTGATGTATGCCGAGTGCAGGAGTGTTGGGATATATTGCACCAAAAGCTTAAAATCAGACTCACTGGTGGGACGTTAGAGACATTACATTGCAAAGTCAGGCAGATCTCAAATCATCCTGCTATTACGTAAGAAGGTATTATTTGTACAGAAGCGTGCCGGCCCTAGAGTCAGATTCCCTGGGCTCGAATCCCACCCACTCCACCTGCTACCAAGTTACTCAGCCTCTCAGTGCCTTGGTTCCCGCATCTGCAAAGCAGAGATGATAACAGAAGTGTCAACTCTATTAAATGATGAGCTAGGCAGAGCACCCAGGACAGAGCCTGGCACATGTTGAATAATCAGTGTGAACCATTGTTACTACTTTTGTGATTGTCATCAGTAGTTACACTTGTCACCTTCTTTTCCACCAGTACTGTATCTGGACGGACGGGCTGAATGCGCTGCTGGGGAAAGACATGATGAGTGAGCTGACTCGGAATGACTTGGACACCCTGCTCAGCATGGAAATCAAGCTCCGCCTCCTCGACCTGGAAAACATTCAGATCCCCGACGCACCTCCACCCATCCCCAAGGAGCCCAGCAACTATGACTTCGTCTATGACTGTAACTGAAGTGGCCGGGCCCAGAAGCACCTCCTCCAAAACTGGAAAATCTAGCTAATGGGAGAGAAGAATGAAAACACACCCACGCCTTGGAACCCTCTCACGGTCAAGAGAAGCTGTGGGTCAACACTTTCTTTGGCCTCGCCTCTAGCCCCAGCGTTCTTCTGCCCCTACCTGGCGTCTTGCTCACTGCCCTGATTCTGTTTCTAGACTCCATTGCTTTAGGTCACTTCCCACGCTACAGTCTACTGGTGGGAGCAGAGCAAAACCCACCACCAATAAGAGATCCAAAGGGCCCTTCCATCCTAACCCCCAGCAGGCACGTCCTCCCTCCCCGGAATGTACAAGCTGGCAGCTCCAGACTGCCCCCAAACCTGCCCACCAGACCGAAGGGAGTGCCCCAGTGCTTGCGTCTGGAAGAAACAGACTAGCTGCTTGAGAAGACCAAACACCACCTCCTCGTCCCCTTTCTCTCTAGAGTCTGCTCATACCACCAGTTCCATGTGAATTGAAATCAGCTTCCAAATCCCTTCCCTCCTCCATCCAGGCCTTTGCCTCTTGCTGTTCCTCTCTGGTCCCAAGAGCAGCAGCAGCAGCCTCGTCCTAGCTCTCGCCAGCACCGGGTCTCCTGGACACAGTCCCAGGTCCCAATGCCCACTTCACGTCTGCACTGTGACTGTGACCTACCTTCCTTCCTCGCCAGCTAGTCTTGGGTGTCCTCTCTCTGCCCCAGCCCACACCTGCCTTCTTCATGCCTCATGCCCTTCCAGCCCCTTCGCTGAAAGCACAAATGGTGAAATCAGTCGTCATCCCATCTCTAATATACTAAACCTAAATGCCTCTGTGGCAGGCGGCCCCTGTCTAAGGGTTTGGTGTTACGTTGTCCTGGGGGTTCTGCTGCAAACAGGCTCCACGGGATGGTTAAGCTGTCAGACATCCAAGTTTACATCATTGTAATTAGTACAAGTATTGACAATTTGCAAGGGTTTGGGGTTGTGTTTTTGTTTTTGTTTCTGTTTTTTGCTTTGTTTTTGTACAAAAGAGTCTAACATTTTTTTGCCAAACAGATATATATTTAATGAAAAGAAGAGATACATAAATGTGTGTACTTTCAAGTTTTTTTTAATTATTTTAATCCTAAACATCTTCCTGAGAATAACATTCCCTTACACATGCTGTGGAATAAAATTCATTGTGATGATTTGGGGAGCTGGTGTTTTGATTTGGTAACTTAGGTGCTTGCCACTCGGTCATTAGCTTCACCTGTGAGCTTGTCATCTTTGGCCCCACCCCAGCCCTGCAGAATCAGGTGATTCGAGTGCACGTTAACTTTTGAGAAGCACTGGCTGAGGGGACTTAACCACTTCTAGGTTACTGTAGACTCTGATCATCAGTAAAGATTGTTACTTCTAAGACCATCTCAACTCATGGAGAAAATCAGACCCCCTATGTGAAAATATGACTATTTATAATACACTGTTGCCTCCTGACCAGGACTTTCCTCTTTTTTCCCTTCCCTACCATTATATGATGTACAGAACTGGCCAAATACACTTGGAGGGAGCACATTCAGCTATGAAAAAGAATGCAAACCCATGGACTGGAAATAAATTAAGCCAAAACTAAATAAGCCTAACTGTGAGTTAATAAGTTATGGGTCAGAGCCCAGCAAAGGATTTTTGTGAGGTCAGTTTCCACTGGAGGTGTATCTGGATCATAAATTCGGAGGGCCGGAAGGGATGTCAGAAAGGTCCAGGCATGCAAATTACATGTGGTTGCAGCACAAGTCACTCGGCTTGCCGCAGAAGTGTTAGATGTCTTCAGGTCACTGCTCTTTACCGTCATCAAGATGTGCAATTACAGACTGACTTGAGTTGAGATGACATGGTCCAGGGCCCTCCATAAATTGCAGGAAAAAAATCCTTTAGAATCCATAGTAATTCACAGGCGATTATGCTTCCCATCAGAGCACTCACACCTGACTGTCAAGCAGATGCTTCCTTTATCATTAAGCTTTAATGACGTTAACCCATCTGTCCTTCATGTCAGGAGCACTTATTGATCCACCCATCATCATGATAAAATGATAAATGTTAGGTAAAAGAAAGTAGGCAGAGTCGTACCATTTTTACTTTGAAGTTACAGATCTGTCCTTGAAAGGGGAATTCTTTGGATCAAGGTATCTGAAGTTCTGGAACTCTGGGTTTAAGAGACTGATGTGTCCTATAACCCTTGCTGGGAAGAACCAGCCCCTCTCTCTTCTGGCATTCGTGGTTTAATATACTAGACACTAACCCTTTCCGGACTCTGAAGAGAGCATTCTCCTAACTCTCCTCAGACCCCTCCCTCTGCGGATGGCTGAGATCTAGAGAGTGTGACATCATTTTTTCATTTTGCAACAATATGAAGCGGAGTTGCCGTCCATATTTGGACAGCTCATCTTGTGTGTCTTGACTGTCAAGTCTTCCCAGACAGCAAGACTTCCCCTCCAGCTCAGCTCCTGCAACCTCAGGTTTCCAAGCCTGGATGAATCGGCTAAAGCCAGGGAGGAGTGAAGTTGGAAGCCCAATTTTTATCATCAGGTCTACACTGCATTCTCCATCCAGTTCAGCTTTACCTGCAATAAAACTGGTCGTTGCACTTGAATCTGCTGATATTTCAATTCCTTTAGGTTATTCAGAACCTAAAGGGGGGAAGGATAATTAATTGGCCGCCTCAAACTCAACTACTTAGAAGGGTAGAAAAACCTAATAGTCATTGCAAAGGAAAAGTGCCAGGCTAATGTTTCTTGAGTCTATTTGCAAATCCATCCTGAGCCATCTTCCAGTTCTCAAATTCTGTCCTACCACCTGCTCTTACAATGAACTCAGCAGGTATCCCAATGACATACATTTGTTTCATCCATTTTGTTATCAATATTTTACAATTAAACCTTTAGCTTGAAGGAAATGAAACATCCATGCCGTAATAAAAAGATGTGCTTAGAGCTAAGCACTAAGAATATAATAAGACTAAGATATGTAAATCTAAAGTTTGCAAAAATAACAAAATCTGTAAAATCAGAAACTTATAATCAAATAAGTTGGTCAAATATAAAACAATCATTGCAGCACAGTGTGATAAACTACTACATAAATATGTACAAGGTGGAGAACAAGAAAGGAGCTTGTACCCCACACTTTTGATAATAAGATTAAGGAAAACAAGAAAGGAATAGAAATTCGAGTCTGGCCTCAAAAGAGAGCAGATGTTCACCATGCAAGAAATGAGCACTCCAGGCAGAGCAGGGTGTACGGGGCATGGAAGCTTGAAAACCCGTGACTGTTCCCAAAGCCGTAAGTCACTCAGTGTGACTGGTATGTAGGATGCGTATGGGAGGGAATACTGCAGAGGAGGTAAGGCACAAATCATGAAAATCATGACCTAGCTAGCAGGGGACTTTTACTTGAGGGCAAGAGAGCACAGTCAGAGGAGGGCTGTTGTCAGATCTGCCATTTGGAAATATCACAACAACAAAACACCCACATGGGGGAAAGACAGGAGCGGGAGAAATTGAAAGCAGAGATGTTAGCAAAAAGGTGATGGAAACAGTCTCAAGCCAGAACCACTGTGCCCAAACTCCAGTACAGGCGATGGGAAAGAGGAAGAGAGCAAAGATACTAAAGATTTAGGCAGGACTAGCTGCCTCTGAAGAGATGGAGAGAGAAGAATACAAGGGACTCCTGGGCTTCTGGAATGAGCAGATAACAGAAATGTTTTGCTCTAAAATCAGGAAGAGAGGAGAAACAGGAGATTTTAGGAAATGATAAGGACATGAGATCATAAACTGGGAGTTTGTTGTACTTCTCCGAACTAAGAAATAAAATCTTGGGCGAGTCATTTAACCACTGTGAGCTGCTTACCTCATTAATAAAATGGAAGTCTCATCACATGAGAATACTGAGGACGGGGTGACTAGAACCATCCGTGCCAAAGCAGGAAGTCCTCCTCCCTCCCCAGGTGTGGCCTCCCCTGCCCTCCCACCCCTTCCTTTCCTTTGCTGTGGGTGAACCCTCTCTAGTATAGCTCAAACTAAATGACAAATTTCAACCAATGCAGCCTGCTTTCTGAGAAAAATAAAAGGACGAAGGAGAGAAAGAAAGGAAAAATGGAAAATTGTAACATACTTCTTGAAATAAGGATTTCTGTAACTTGCCATAAAACCACAATTTAAAATAAATTTGGGGGAAAGGAGGTATGGTATAATCCCATATGAAAATACAGTTCTACTCCAAATTTTTCTTTTAATGTAATTACATGTTTTCTGACATCGAAATGTAAAATGAACACTTCAAGTTAAGTGGGCTTTTTTAATTCAGAAAAATAATTAGAACACAGCCAGATGAAGGAAGGAAATAATTCTACCAGAAACATCATGTAAGGAGAGTTGCCAACTTGAACGCTAAATCTGAATTTCCTCCTAGAAGCTGGTGTAAATAAGGAAGCCAACTGGGATACATAGCTCTCATTTTCTTAGTAAAAGGAAAAGTTTTATTCCATCATAAGAAAACAGCCTTTCGCTGGCACCAAATTTTGGAGGAGTCGTGCTATGAAAAGCACTTATCCCTTCAATAGACATCTTTTAGCAGATGCTATTTGTCTGTCTTTCTGTCTTGCAGAAGAAAAGGGTTGCCCCTACAGCCCCTTGAAAGATGAAAGCAAACGGGCGCCAGAGAAGGGACCATCTGGGTGCTGGGTGCTGGAGGGGGTTCAGGGACAAAGTGATAGAAAAATCAGAAGAGGATCCTGGAAGTAGAGCAACTGAGGAAAGGTTGCACAAAGAAAGGGTTTCGGAAAGCATGGAGCGAGGCCACAGCCAGAAGAGGTGCTGGGCAGGAGGAGCAGGGTCCAGGAATCAAATTCCACAGGACTTCCATTGGCACTTGCTATATGCACCAAGCACATTGCAAAGGGGTATTTCTTTCTTTCTTTCTTTCTTTCTTCCTTTCTTTCGAGAGAGGGAGAGAGAGAACCAGGGGGGAGGGACAGAGAGAGAGGAGGCAGAGGATCCGACATGGGCTCTGCGCTGACGGCAAAGAGCCTGACCAGAGCTGGAACTCATGAACTGTGAGATCATGACCTGAGCCAAAGTTGGACATTCAACCAACTGAGCCACCCAGGCACCCCATGGAAGTGTACTCTGTACATGAGCCGGGGCCACTGACATATACTCACAGGAGAATGGTATGACCAGATTTGCATTTTGATAATACCACACTCTTACCAGCAGCAGCACAAAAGACAATTTGAAGAAGTGCGGGTCTGGAGGCAGGGCAGTCAGGCTGAGCCTGTTTCAGGAGTGCTTCACTTTTCAGAAGGGTGAACATGCCAACCAAATTTCTAGGATCAGACTGAGTCCCACAGAAATTATATACATGGGTACTGTAAGAGGTGAAGTTTAATCATCATGGCAAGGACAGAAATAAAAGGCAAAAGAATATATTTTTGAAGCCTAATGTATACATGAAAAAAATAGAAGTAACACTAAATCTTCCTCAGGCTACCCAAAAAAAGCAAACTCTGGACAAATTGGTAGTTACAAGATATTCTGCCTTTCACAAAAAGACAGGGAGTAATTGAAAATACAGAGATGAGTAAGATATACCAGCAAATTCAGAGTCACATTGGTGCACATGGGGAGAGGAGTTGGCAGGGGAGGAGCAAATAAATGTCAGGCAAGTAAAATAGAAGATAAACGGCTGTGGACAAAGAAAGTTATTTTGTAATTCTCCTTGACACTGGTACAATTGGCTATGTTGACATAACTGACAAGAATGTCTAATGCCAAATGAAACTGTCCTGAAATACATAAACCAAGACTATTATAAATACAAGAGAATTGATGAACACCATACTTCATGTGGAGACCTTAAATAATAATATTAGGCTTTAACTAAGATGATTAACTGGATTCAGTAGATATTTCAGTATATATAATCTACAATAAACGTACACTATTCAGATGTCTGTGGAATACGTTCAAAATTAATTGTATAGTTGTCAGCACTGAAAATCATTATACCGTAAGGCAGAAAGTAAGTATAAAGGATTTCTGGCTCCATGACAATATGGAAAACATCCTCTCCCCAAAATTACTTTAAATGGAACAAAAAATTTGAATATAAGAAAAATGAGGTTAAATGGATTTACTTTAGCTTCATTTAAATAAAGAAATCCACAGGTGACCACAATGAAGAGAGAACTAAAATTGGAAGCACTAAGCTGTGGCTAAGGGTGTTGATGCCTTGATAAGGGTGTGGGCTCTCATGCCCAGGTGGCGTTGGATACCAGGGGTCATGTGCAAGCCAGATGAGAGATGGAAATGAGCTCTTCCCATAAAAGCCAGGGTCCTGAGAGGGCTCCGTTGCAGGTTAGAAGGGGAATGAAATCTATTCATTGGTACAGGATGATAACATGAAATCTTGAAACCTTCAGTCTGTGACTTATGTGATTTTAGGGTTCACGTTTATACTGCTTCTATATGTTCTAGAATGCCCACTTGAAAGACTAACATAAAACATAGTCCTGGGCTGGTCAGAGTGGGACTCCTGGTAGACATAAATGAAAAGCTATTCTGGGTGTGACCCTCTACGAGCCAAGGGGGATTTCTATAGAAAAAACAAACGCCATTAAAAAGTTGTACTCAGAATCAAAGGTAAAACAACACTTGGAAGCCATGTATAGTAAGTGGAAGATTATAAACTAGAAATCTATTCCCCGTTAAAATGACAATCAAGAGTGAAAGAAACAGTCTTTTTTTTTTTTCTTTTTTTTTTGTCACAGGCAGATGATCTCTAAGAGTGAGAAGAAAATGGAGAGTGTTGGGAGCAAACTGAGCAGCAAAGGGCTGTGTAAAGGACATAAGTAATAACTAATTCAAGGTGTATTAAGACAACATGAAATTAAAATACAGAACAAGAATATAATATACAATGAAAGGGCATAATATAACGAAACATTTTAATCTTTTATTTTTCAGTATTTTAGAAATACTGATCATCTTTAGACTTTAAATCAATTCTGCATGTTAGAAATTGAGGAGTAACTATTGAAACTATTAGAAATGAAAATGTGTGACTTCCCTATCAATAGAAGAAAAAACCATAATAAGGAAAATTAAGTCAATTCATAGTAAGTAAAAGAAGGAGCTCCCCAAAAATGAGTGCTCCAATTGAAAAATGTGGAAAGGAAATCAATGGGCAATTAACAAACTATAAGGTGAATGATCAGAATAGTAATGACAAAATACTCACCACCATACAAAGTGAAGAAATACACATTAAAATGAGACACCTATTTGGCCTACCACATTGGCAAATGGCTATATGATTTCACGTTCTTTCTCTTAATATGTAAATGGGTCAACAAGAAAACCAGAATAACCCAAAAGAGATGTGTGCTAACAATGGGAGTAAGTAACCCATTAAAGAATCATGAATATAAATGGAACAAAGAAAATGTTCACAGTCACAAATAATTTTAAAAGGCATTTATTAATACCTTAAGATACAATTTTGTCAAAAGAAATTTTTATGGGTTCAATGATGGCAAAATGATAACGAAATGGGCTTTCACAATCTTCCCAGAGAAAAATTTGGCATTGTATATACAAAGTTTTCAAATATGATTGACTCTGATATTGTAATTCTCATCAAACAGAGCTGCTCTGTTTGTTTTGCTTTATCTGTTTTACACGCGAAGTTGCTGTGTATGATTTTGTTTTAAGAAGGGATTCCAGTGTTTAAACATAAAACTTTAAAGCCTCAGGATTAAATAACTTATGGGACATCCATTTCTACCACGGCACGTGACTGGTTCTCAAAATTATATGAGGTGTTTCATATATATGAGGTTAGTAATCAGTCTACATCAGGAAAATACAAATCAAATCCACAATGAGATAACCACCTCACACCAGTCAGAATGACTAAAATTAACAACTCAGGAAACAACAGGTGTTGGCAAGGATGTGGAGAAAGGGGAACTCTTTTGCACTCCTGGTGGGAATGCAAACTGATGCAGCCACTTTGGAAAACACTGTGGAGGTTCTTCAAAAAAATTGAAAGTAGAACTATCCTACGACCCAGCAATTGCACTACTGGGAATTTATCCAAAATATGAAAAAATACCAATTCGAAGGGGCACAAGCACCCCAATGTTTATAGCAGCACTATCAACAATAGCCAAAGGATAGAAAGAGCCCAAATGCCTATTAATCTGATGAATAGATTAAAAAGATGTAGTGTGTGTGTGTGTGTGTGTGTGTGTGTGTGTGTGTATACATACACACACACTCCTTGACGATGAAAAAGAATGAAATCTTGCTGCAGCATTGTGGATGGAACTGGAGAGTATTATGCTAAGTGAAATAAGTCAGGCAGAGAGAGACAGGTATATAATTTCACTCATATGTGGAATTTGAGAAACTTAACAGACGAACATAGGGGAAGGGAAGGAAAAATAAGATAAAAACAGAGAGGGAGGCAAATCATAAGACTCTTAAATACAGAGAACAAACTGAGGGTTGCTGGAGGGGCTGGAGGTGGGTTAAATGAGCGGTGGGCATTAAGGAGGGCACTTTTTGGAATGAGCACTGGGTGTCATACGTGAGGGATGAATCACTGTGTTCTACTCCTGAAGCCAAGACTGCACTGCATGTTATCTAACTTGAAAATAAAAAAATAAAAAATAAATTTAAAAAATGTTAACTAAAAAAATAGGTTATAAAATAGTAAGAGTAGGTTTATTTTATTTTTAAACACAAATGTGTATATTAAATATGCATAGAAAAGGATTTAGAAGAATATATACCAAGGTGTTTTTCAATGGTGTTCTCTATTTGGATGGAATTCTGAGAATTGGTTTGCTTGTTTGTTTATTGCCAGGTCTGTGTTTCAGATTCTTATAATACATATATCCTGTCTTTGAAATAAGAAAAACTAATTTTGCTTTTTTTAAAGGTTTATTTATTTACTTTGAAAGAGAGAGAGAGAGAGAGAGAGAGAGAGAAAATGAGTGCGGAAGGGGCAGAGAGAGAGCGTGAGAGAATTCCAAGCAAGCAGGCCTCTCACAGTGCAAAGCCCAACTCGGGGCTCAAACTCACAAACTGTTAGAACATGACCTGAACCAAAGTCAGACACTTAACTGACTGAGCCACCCAGGTGCCCCTAATCTGCCTATTTGGATGATGAGACTTAATGAGTCAAATCATATCTGTAGTCATGAATCTGACCAACCATCCAAGTGTGGAAAGACCATTGTCGAGAAAGCCTGGGCTGGAAATCTATAGTGCCTAGAACCCAACTGGTCACCAAAACGCCCCCTCCTAATGCAGAAAAATCTGAACACAGCAGTCTCCCTTATCTGAGGGGGTATGTACATTGGAAGATCCCCAGTGGGTGCCTGGGGCTCTACTAACTCAGAGGAACAGTTTTGGTGGACCTTCACCCTCTGATGCTCATGATACTCCATGGCTCTTCCTTTAATCAGCTTTCTAGCACTTTCCCCATTTCAGATGAGTGGCTCTTTGAGGAAGGAGACCATTCCCTCTCAAGATGGGATTGTTCATTGTCCTGTTTGCACTTGGCAAAGAGCAATAAGCTATCACTGCAGAATGCAAAGCAGAAGAGGGAGTAAGAGCCAGAAGGGGAGTGGAGTTTCAGGCCTCAGTGGAGCCTGCTGTGGGACAGTGCTTCTCTGCTGGCACACTTGCCAGGTATGCACAGCCCTCCAAGAGCATGTGCCCAGGGCCGACCCTGCCCCTGTGAAGTGGAAGGCCGAGTCCTGTCATTCCTTCTGCCCCATCTGGGGGCTGTCTCTTTCCAGCACCTATTATGAGAATAGTGAGGAGTCATAAAGAGTATACGTGGAATTTTGTTTGGCCTAAGTCATTTTAACATCTGTAAAGCAACCATGAATTCATCTATCACCAAATAAGGTCATTATTGAAGCAGCTGTTCCCCAGACATGACTCCTAGCTGGGGCGGTGGGAGAGCAATTTATCTGTTAGCAGCAGCTTGCCAACATCTCACTTGCAATTTAGAGAGAGGGAGAAATCCTCCGAATATAAGGTTCAGGCAGACATGTTGAAAACAGCTTTGTAAATTCTTTTAAAAATAATATCTGTTTTTCAATTTATAAAATACTTAGAGAAAATTTGGAAAATTCAGAGCCATGTACACAGGGAAAAGTGATCTCATCAAGAGAACCATCATTAATATTTTAATATATTCCCCTTCTAGGCATTTCTCTATATATTAACAGACAGATAGATAAATAGATGATAGAGAGATACTGTATTATTGAGAATATGCCATATATTTATATGTATTTGTATCTCCAATGGAATGGAATCACCCAAGGAAAATGAGTCTGTTCCGATCACTCTGCCCTCAGTTTAGCCAAGTTTCCTTGGGGTCCCATCCAGAGACTCTATTCATCTTTTTCTAGTGTTTGGCATCTTGTTTCATGTGGCCACTCGCCGAAACTTCAGGACAAGTCCCCTGGCCAGTCTGAGCACCCTCAACTTCTTACACAAGGATATCTCATATGTTTTTCAGTGTCTGGTACTAGCTGATGAGAAGAACAGCAAGTCAATCCCATAAATCAAATCGGGAAAAGTCAAAGGAAATGAGATGAATCAGGATATTGGAGAAATGTTAACAGAGCCCCAACCTGAAGACCAAAGAGGAAAGAAATACAGGCCAAGTCAGTCTGAATTGTGATCTACCCCCACCACCACCTTACACTCAATAATCAGAGAAATTCCATTTGAGTCTTTTTCCCAATGCTCTTTCAAACCCTCGTTATGAGAAAGGAAGGTGTGTAAAGCACATTCCTTACATTTGAGGAGCTTGGGGATAAGAGTATATACCCTCCTCTAGGGCCAGGTTTCTCCACCTTGGCACTAGTGACACTCAGGGTCAGAATGTTTGTCAGAGGGGGCTGTTCTGTGCTTTGTAGAATGCTAACAGCCTCCCTGAACTCTACCCACTAGATTCCGATAGTACCGCCCCCACTCCCACTCCCGCCAGCAAACTGTGACAACAAAAAATGTCTCCAGATATTGCCAAATATCCCTTGAGGGGGAAAATTGGCCCCTGTTGTGGACCACTGAACTAGAGGATGGGGACAGGGAGATACCCCACTGCCTGCCTAGATCCAACAGAATGATCCTACTTGTAAATCATGAAAAAATGTCTATAGCAAATGTCCTTAGGGACATCAGGGCTGAAGCACCCATAACCATTTCTGTCTGGCAAGGAGAAAGGAAATAAAAATGGGCTCACATATATTATTTATTTTAAACCTCTCAACAGTTCTTCAAGGTGCACCTTATTTCCCTCACTTTGAAGGTGAGAAAACTGAGGGTGAGCGGATAAATAACTTGCCAGAGATCACAGAGTTGGTAAGCAGAGGGCTCCCCACCCTTCACTGCTGTATCCAGCCAAAGAGTAAGAGTTCTTAGAGTTTGCACAAAGGAAACCTTATAAACCTTATAAATCCTGGAAACAAGGAGATGGGTCTGAACAGGGGCGGGCTTTAGCAACACCAAAAACTGAGTGATTCCACAGAGAAGATATTACCCCTTCGAAATCCTCTGGTTTGTTTAGAATCACTTTGTCAGCAAAACTGTCGTAGTATTTTGTCTACTGATTGGGCCCTGCAATTAAGCCTCCCTTGATGCAGGCACGTTAAGGCTAATTTTAAATCTGATTACCATCAGCACGACATCTACGTGAAGTTGTTTTTCAAACAAGCGGCAGTAATTTTCCTGGGGATGCCAGTGTCAGAGTTTGTTGCCAGAAGTCTCCGCAGCCACATCTTCCTCTCCCACCCCGGTAGCCCCTTCCAGAAATGATCAGTTCATAGCATGTCAAGCTCAACGTGCCTCCATGCAAGGAAAGTGCCGATGCTTCTCTCTAGGAGAAGCATTGGTGTCTAAGTGCTGGCCTGAATCAGATAGCAATGGAAGATTGAGTATCTAATCAGATTAGTGAGGGGAAAAGCTCTGGGGCTGTGTCCTGGGGTCCCTTGACTTGGATCCTCCTGTATTAGTAACAGTAAGAGCCTCTGCTCCATTGTGGAGGAATAGAGGCAGAAATGGATTGACCAGATTGTTAAAACGCCTCCAGGCCCCTGAGCCTTCCACTGTCTCTCAGATCTTCTGATCTTTCTTTGAATAAAACATATGTTAAGCAAGACAGGAACTCTGAAGACTGTCTCTCCACACCCTCTTCAACCAATGGAGAAGCTGACATTCTACCTCCACTGCTTAAGATGACACCACTTCCATTAAAGTGTGTCAAGTGGGGCAACACTAAGCATGCCCAGCACGATGGAATCATTTCTGGAGTCTGCACATCGACCTGGGTCCAGTGCTAATCATCGTTTTTCTGACTCTCAATTTTCCCAGCTTCTTCCTATCCTCTGCCTCTGAGACAATACGCATCTCCATAAACTGTCTTCTCGAATTCCTGGCAAGAAAGCAAAGAGCCTAAAGCCCTTCGTGTCCGGACTCTTTCTTATCTCTTTGGACTGCTCTCATTTACAGTGAAGGCTGGACAAGTAAAGAGGTGACGAAGCCAGAAGAGAGATTTGAGAGGTAGAAGAGGCAGTGCCTGGTGACCCATCGGATGTGGGCGTAGACACGAGGGAGCAGTCCTCAGACTGGGGACTCTGAGGTTGCTCGCCTCATTGATTAGGACAATGGTGTATATATTAAACAACAGAATGAACTCGGGGTGGGCAGGGTGGCTTGGGAGGAACACATCTGCAGGAAGATGGGTGGTTGAATTTAGGTCATGGGGGTTGGAACACTGATGGCCACTCCAGGGGCTGTAGCTGAGAGAGACGAGCAGCTCCCTCTGCCAGGAAGGCTGACTTCCCTGTCATTCTCCCTAACCACTGCAGCAAGCCCAATCACAGCTCCGGTGTTAATGAAGATTTCTTGTAAGCAGGAAGGTGACCTAAAGCAAAATGGCAGGTCTTAGTGTGAGATTTTTCGTGGTGGGGGAAATGGAGGGAGAGCAAGAAGACAACTGGTTTCTTCCTTGCCTTTGCATATATATCAACCCAAAATGGGCATTGTCTAAGGGACTTGGCCTTCGAGCTCTGGAATAGCATCTGGGCCACAGCTCCAGATCTCCAGGCCTGGTTATGGGGACCTCGGTCTCGTCCCTACAGGTCCAGACCTAGGTCCTGGAAGAGTCAGCAGATTCCACCAGCCGCAACTTATTGTTTGCTTATGCTTTTCATTACTGGTATTATTATTATTATTATTATTATTATCTCAACATTAAAATACCTTTTGTTCTGTCATTTTAGTGTGTTTTATCCTCCTTTCTAAAGTGTCTCATCTTGGGGCACCTGGGTGGCTTAGTCAGCTGGGTGTCCGACTTTGGCTCAGGTCATGATCTCATGGTTCATGAGTTCGAGCCCTGTGTCAGGCTCTGTGCTGACAGCTTGGAGCCTGGAGCCTGTTTCAGATTCTGTGTCTCCCTCTCTCTCTGCCCCTCCCTTGATCACACTCTGTTTCTCTCTCTCAAAAATAAATCAACATTTAAAAAAAAATTTAAAAACAAATAAATAAATGAAGTGTCTCATCTCATTTATCTGCTTTCTTATTTAATCTACCTTCTGAGTTTTAGAGCCAGTTTCCTTTTTTTTTTTTTTGTATTTTCATTAACATTCTGCCTTCCATTCCATTTCATACATTTGAATTTGTTTTTGATTTTTATTTTAGCTTTTTAGCTCTGGGTTTTTTTAATCACTTACATTTTTATCTCTAAACCTTTCCTTTGTATCCATTCACAGTTTTACTTTAATTCATTTACTGATCCATTTCAAAATTCTTTTATGTTCTTTTATTCCTTTCAAAATCTCTACCCTTAAATTTTTAGTCTGTCTGTCCCAGTCACTTTCTTACTAGGTTTTCCCCTTTTAATTTCTTCTTTTGTTTCTTCCTAAATTGAAGTCTGTTTTTGCTCCCTCTGCCTGTTGTTGCTGCAAAAAGTTTCTGGAAATAATTACCCCATGTCCCATGCTACACAGAGATTGGATGTCTTTTCCTTCTAAGGGTACAACCCATTCCTCTCTGTCTGGCTCCAATACAGTTTTCAATATAGATTTTTAGAAATGAATTCTAAGACAATTCATAAATAAAGTGGGCACATACACACACCTCTCTTACCTTATAAAATGAAATTCCTTCACAATCAATCATGATGCCTTTGTAGATGACACATCTGAAACTGGAATGACAGTTTATCACTTTACCACATAATAAGGAGCAGTGAGTTTTAAAATCTCTGGCTCCAGAGAATTCAAAGAACCATAGAAGAGAAAGATTTCAAAGGGCTACAGTCTCGTCTAGGAAGAATACATGTCATGGGAGCCATGGAATACGAGATGGAACCAGTTAGGAGAGATCATTGGAATGCTACATCAGGGTTGATTGGGAAGAGCAATTTGAAAGAGAGAAGTTCCAGGGCCCCTGCTCAGTGCTGAAGACACTGCCCTATCTGCTTTGTAAACATTGCCCCTTCCATCTTTATAATAACAACCCCGCATGGAAGGTATTACTACCATTTTACAGATTAGAAAACTGAAGCTCACAGAGGTCAAAATGTTTTTCTATGACCACATGAACACTAAATGATGGAGCCAGAAAACTAATGAGTTCTCCCTACTTCTAGCATCTGTGTCCTGAATACCATCCTTTCCCCTTTGCTTGGTAAAGACGAAAGAGCAAAAGACTACAGAGGAAAAAGTAGAATATGGAAAATTCATCATCAAGGGCATTTGGGAACTCCCAGCGGTCTTACAAGTCAGGGACAGAGGAGGCCCAGTAGGTGCGTGAGCAGCTGGGATGATCTGGAGGTGAATGGAAAGAAGAGGATCAAAGCATAAACAACTGGCTGGAGAGTTCCCTTCCATGAGGGAGGGAAGGGCCTTCCGAGTGAGACTGAGGGAGAGCCGAGGCCGGTCTTCTGGAATTGCACCATCCAAAGGGGAACTAGTGTGCGAACAAGCCCAGACTGGTCGGGAGGTATGTATAGTTTCCTAGGGCTGTCATTAGAAACCCACAAACTGAGTGACCTCAGACAACAGAAATGTATTCCCTCACAGAAGCTCAGAGTCCAAAATCAAGGTGTCAGCAGAGCCACAGACTCTCCCCGGTCTTCTGGGGGTTCCAGCAAGGCTCGGTGTTTCTTGGCTTGCACCATGTAACTCCCATCTGCCCGTGCCATAACGGGCTGTTTCCTCTGTGTCTGTGTGTTCACACGACACTCTCCCGTCTGTGTGTCCTTCTCTGTGGCCCTCCTCCTCTTCTTTTAAGGAGACCAGTCATATTGGATTATCTATAACCTCGTCTTAAATGAACTAATTATATCTGCGACAACCCTATGTCCAAATAGGGCCACATTTTGAGGTTATAGGAAGGACACAAATTTTGGGGAGACACCATCCAACCTAATATAAGGTGACAAGCAAAGTAGCACAAGCAACCTGTAAAAGCCTGCAAAATTCTGTCACCAAATTCTGAGCCTGGGGTCCTTAAACCTGGCTGCATTGTGGAACTGCCTGGACTGCTTTGTCCAGTCCTGCCATGTGGGCCCCCTCAGGAAATTCTCATGTAATTGGCCTGGGTGCAAACTGGGCTTTGGGGTTTTAAAGCTTCTCATTTGGGGCCAACATGCGAGGTTGGAGAACCACTGCCTGGAAGCAATTGGAGGTGAGACACCAACCAGTCTCCAGTGTCATAACAAGTTAGAGAACGGATGTGGGTTTATGTCATAGCCCTCAGATTTTGGAGGCCACCAACCTCCGCGGAAGAAGCTCTGGACTCAGCCTCACAAGCAGGTGTAGATTCGGCTTCAGTTTCTTTGGCTGTATGCCCTGTCTGCACCTCGGGCTCTTCTTCTATAAACAAGAGGGTTGGACCAGATGTGTTCTGAGTACCATTTATGCTTTCAAAAAACACTTCCTTTATTTATTATTAGCAAGTATTGAACATCTGCTATTAAAGGAATTCTTAGCTTCTGTGACCTCTACTAAAATATAAGGGTAACATCTGATCAAGGTGCCTCCGAATTTATACACTTTATAGAGGGAGAGCCCACTCCTTCATTTTTTTCACAATTTTAGCCCTTAGCACAGTGTCTGGCACATAAAAGGGACTCAAAAAATATTTGTTGATTTTCTGATTGCTTATGTATAAAGAACGTTCCAGTGCAAATAACCTACCACAACTCCCACCCAAGCCTGTGGCCACAGTAGTAAATCAAATGCCAGTAACAAGACCTGGATCTGATATTTTAAAAATAGTCAATTCTGGTTCCTCCTCTTACCAGCTGAAAGTGTAGGCATGTAACTCATCTCTCTGAACGTCGGTCCCCTCCTCCTAACACGGGGGTGGTAATACTTATCTAGTGAAGGAACAGTATGGGTTGGAGATAATGTAAGTGAATTTAATAGCATAGTCATTGGTAATAAATAATGAATTATTCATGTGGATGCACTTGGGCCTATCACTGACATAAATTAAAAAACACAATCTCTTGGGGGTCTTGAGATCTATGTCTAACTTCTGCCAAGGAACTACAGTATTGTTAACTAAAAGCAGGAAAGATCACCTTCTTAAGTATTAATGTTCAGTACTGTTAACATTTGGAAACAAAACAAGTTACATCTATAAAAACTTTAGCCTTGGGGCACCTGGGTGGCTCAGTCAGTTAAGCGTCCAGTTCTTGCTTTGGGCTTAGGTCATGATCTCATGGTTTCGTGAGTTGGAGCCCCAAGTTGGGCTCTGCACTAACAGCAAAGACACTGCTTAAGATTGTCTCTTCCTCTCTCTCTGCCCTTCCTCTCTCTCTCTCTCTCCAAATAAATAAATAAACATTAAAAAACTGTAGGCTTGATAGTGTTGAGTATTAACTTGTCACTCAGTCACCTGTGGCATAAAATATATGATGCAAAATATGTAACTGTTTTTAGTTATCTATTTCTTTGTAACAAAATACCACAGAATTTAGTGTCTTCAAATAACAAACATTTATCTTTCCACACAGCTGCTGTGCTTAGGAGTTCAGGAAGGGCCGAGCTGGCTGGTTCTGGGGGACGGTCTCTCATGAGGCTGCAGTCAAGATGCCGGCTTGGGGTTCTGTTCATCTGAAGGCGTGACTGGAGCCGGAGGACCTGCTTCCCAGGTGGCTCATTCATATGATTGGCAAGGTGGTGCTGGCTGTTGGGAGGCCTCAGTTCTCTGCCCCAAGGACCTTCCCTTCTGCTGCTGGACTGTCCTCAGGACATAGCTGCTGCTTCCTGCAAAGTGAGTGATCCAAGTATGCAAGGTGGGGGCTACAACAACTTTCCTGATAGAGCTATCAAAGTCACACTTCATCGTGTCTATATTGTATAACTGGTTACAAAATTCAGTCCTGTTCAGTATGGGAAGGAAATCACAGGCATGAACACCAGAAGCTGTAAATGATGGGGGGCCACCTTCGAGACTGGTGGGCAGACCACCTGCCACAAAATCACCCAACAGCCTGGGCCTCATCTTCATTGTAAACAAACTTCCCAGGTGATGGTATCATTTACATTAAAATTTGAAAGCAATTGCTTTATTGTACTAAAACATGTCTGTCTATATCTACATAGATATACACAAAAACACTGAGGTTATTATGAATAATTGTTACTTCTGGGGAGTGATACAGGATGGTTGGGGCAAATACCACTTTTTAAAAAAATTTTTAGTGTTTATTTATTTATTTATTTATTTATTGAGAGAGAAAGATACACAGAATCCAAAGCAGGCTCCAGGCTCTGAGTTGTCAGCACAGAGCTTGAACTCATGAACAGTGAGATCATGACCCAACCCAAAGTCAGATGCTCAACCAAGTGCCCCCAAATATCACTTTTAAAATAATAAACATGTGCTACATTTATAATAATAGCTTTAATTAAATAATTTTTTAAATGTTATTGGACACCACTTTGGATGCTGTCTTATGTTATCTGAATCTCTTTTGACTTTAAGATAGAAAGTAGAACAAGTATAAGAATGTAGCCTCTAAGTACTGACACTGTCTCCTCCCTACATTAAGACAGAAGTTAGAATTCCATGGAGTACCACTAAAGAGAATTCACCTGCTCTGGCCTTGCCATGTTCCCCTTCAAAGAATTGGAAGCTAATCGAAGAGGGACAAGGTGGCCCAGTTTCTCTTCCTTTCCATTCTTTTCACTTAGCTTCTATATGTCCACAGAATAGAGATCACACATTTTGGCAGAGAATGCATTGGTGCGAGTGAATGAGAATGTCCTTGTTTTAACACTTCAACTGCTTTCACTGTCCTATTTCCAAACATTTATTTACACAGCGCCATGCCACCTCTAGAGATATTTGCAGATCAAAGCTCCCCAGATGATTTTAACTGGTGGAAGCCAAAAACTTATCAGTATTCTCTCTGGGATTTTCGGGAGCATCAGGTCCTCAGCAACTGAAGTAAGTATAGCAAGACTGGAGAGGAGAAGGGAAGAGGAAGGGCCGGCCACTTGAATTAGTGCCTTGGGCGTATCTGGCTTGGTATTTATGATATCCTATTATCAACATTTCTCTATTCTCCAGTAAGCGTGGGGGGGTTGGGGAAAGGGTGGACAGGTTGACTCCCTCAGACTCAATAGTGCTCAGAATCACTACTGTGTCTTAGAAGGCCTGGACTCCATCCTTCTTTGTTCTTCCTTTATTGTTTGGGCAGTTAGTTTGGGTAAGCATTTCTAAACATCTCTTTCAGATAAATTCGTAGAAGTAAAATTACTAGGTCAAAGAGTACGAATAACTTTGAGAACATTGATTCATGTCCATTCATCAGGCAAGTGTTGACCTATTATAGAAAAGTATTCTGTAACAGACATGTGTTTATGGGCACATGAAATATAAATTACTAGAAATAGCAAAGCTTTAATGCTCTTCAGTGTACATAACACTTCACTTCCCCCAGTCTATTGGTTTAGCTTTAAATATTTAAAATCGTTTGGTGATCCACAAAGCTTTCAATGGTAGTGCCATGATTTATGTAAAAGAAAAGTTTAGGATTCCTGATCCATGTATTCAAACCATTGTGGACTCTGTAGTTCAAATGAGCCAGGCAGATTGTGTTGGTTAATCAATAAAATAACTAATTTTTATGTCTTTATAGTTATGGGGATACAGGCTCATGAATATAATATGTTAGCACTGTAGAGGGTTTATAAAAATTGAGATGTAATTCACACATGATAAGATTCATCTTTTAAAATATACAATTCAGTAGTTTTTAGTATATTCACAAGGTTGTACAATACCACTATCTAATCCCAGAACATTTTCAGCACTTCTAAAAGTAATGTCATGTGGTGCCTGGGTGGCTTAATCTGTTAAGCCTGGGTGGCTTAATCAGTTAAGCATCCGACTTCGGCTCAGGTCATGATCTCTTGGTCCATGAGTTTGAGCCCCAGGTTGGGCTCTGTGCTGACAGCTCAGAGCCTGGAGCCTGCTTCAGGTTCTGTGTCTTCCTCTCTCTCTCTGCCCCTCCCCCACTCACACTCTGTCTCTTTCTATCTCTCAAAAATAAATAAATGTTTAAAAATTTTTTCAAGTAACGTCATACCCGTTAGCAGTCACTCTCCATCTGTCTTCGTTCCAGCCCCTGGCATCCATGGATTTGCCTCTTCTGGGAATTTCATATAAACATAAGCATATAGTAGGTGGCCTTTTGCGACTGGCTTCTTTTACTTAACATAATGTTTTCAAGGGTCTTATATTGTAGCATATATCAGTGCTTCATTCTTTTTTATGGCTGGATAGTATTCTATTGAATAGATATACCACATTTGGTCATCCATTAATCTGTGGAGGGTTTTTAATATAAGCTTTTAATTCAAGTATGGAATACATCCAGAAAAAAATGCTCATCATAATTGTATACCTTGACGAATTCTTATCGAGTGAGTAACCAGCACCCATATCAACAAATAGAACAATCTCCAGGACTCCAAAAGCCCCCTGAGTCCTTTTCTAGTCCCTCATCACTTTCCAGATCTAACCATTTGACTTCTAACTCCACAGACTATTTTGCCTGCTTTTGAAATTATACAAATGAAAACATATCCTATGTAGTCCTTTATGTCTGGTTTCTTTCATTCAGCTTTGTATTTATGAGATTCAGCTGTGTTCTGGCACACGTTCGATTCTTTCCCAATGCTGCATGGCTTTCCACTGTGTGAATACTATTGTTGATAGACATTTGGGTTTCAATTTTTGGCTACTGCTAATAGTGCTTTTTGAATTCTTAGCATGTCACCCAGTGAATATATGTACACATTTCTATTGACTATACATCTAAGAGTAGAGTTGCGGATTCATGCAATGTCCCTATGTTCACTTTTAATAGATACTACAGAAGAGTTTTCCAAAACTATTGTACCAAATTACAGTCTCCCCTTTGGTGTGTGGTTGTTATGGTTGTTTCATGTCCTTGCCAACGGGGGTATATCTATCTTTTTCATTTTAGCCTTTCTGGTGGGGTATAGTTTTAAATTATTTCCTTATTGATTCATGAAGTTCTGTACCTTTTCATATAGTTATCAGTCATTTAAAGTCCTCTTTTTTGAAGTGTCTGTTCAGTGCTTTTCCCCATGTTTCTATTACCTTGTCTGCTTTTATATAATTAATTTGTAGGAATTTCTTTATATTCTGGATTTGGATCTTTTGTTGAATACAGGTATTACAAATATTTTCTACTCTGTGACATGCCTTTTCACACTTTTAATGGTGCCTTTGGTAAACAACTTTAATTTTAATGTAGTCCAGATTACAAATGCTTTTTTTACAGTTAGTAAATATTTTTTAAAAGTTTTATTTTATTTCTTTGTAGGAGAAATAACATTGCATGCAAGCGGGGGATGAGCAGATAGAGAGAGAGGGAAGAGAGAATCCCAAGCAGGCTCCATGCTGTCAGCATGGATCCCAATGTGGGGCTCCATCTCACAGACCATGAGATCATGGCCTGAACTGAAATCAAGAGTTAGATGCTTAACCGACTGAGCCCAGCTGCCCCTAGTAATATTTTTATATATCATGTTTAAGAAAAACTTTCCTACCCCAAGGTCATGAGATTGTGTTTTGATCTGTTTGGTATTGATATGCTTACTATTGAACTGTTTATTAATTATCAGTTTCATACTAAATTGTGAATAAGATCTCAGTTATGGCCCCATCAGGAGGGGCACACACAAGAGATGTTCTTTGTTTTTTTTATTCAACAATTATTTATTGAGAACCCATTTTGTGTCTCACACACACACACTGTTATTGCCCATATATGGTGGGAAAGGAGGCCAGATAAAGAACTAGTCAGCCCCTAGGAGTGGTTGGGATTACCCTGCCTTGTAGGCTTGGGAGGTCAGGGAAAATTGAGAGAGAAGTGAGAGATGTTCTCAATGGAAATAAGAACAAAGAAACAAACCCTAGTGTATGATCTGCTAACACGCAGCAGAGATAACATATTTCTCTCTGTTACCCTTTAAAGGAAACTGATCCAGGATTTCTCTCAACTTAGTGTTTTTGTCGTATCTCTAATTCCTTTCCAATTTATACATCATCATTATTTGTAGCAACAATTAATTTTGATTCATGAATCTCTGTCTTTTTATCTAAATACAAACCATACTTCATTACTCTATTAGTCTGTTTGTAACCATCCAGGCAGGAGTAAGGAAATTTGTGGGAAGGACAGATCAACCATGTTCCAATAGATTTATCTCTCCAGCTGAACCCTTCTTGAGGATGCCAAGTGTTCTTTCAATTACCAATCTGGTGACACATTGAGTATCACTATAATTTATGTCACAGGGAGTCTAGGGGGCAAGAAAGAGAAATTAGCCAGATTTTCAATGGCATTGCATTGTCACATGAAACAGAAAAATTGTGCACAGGCCAGCTTCTCTCCAAGGGTCATAGTGCCTTCCCAGGCTCACCCTGGTACACACAGTATTTGCATCAAGCTAACAGTGATGATAGACTGCATCACACTGCAAATGCAAAACATACCCTTCCTCCAAATTAACTGCTGCTAAATAATTATGATTGGACAGAGTGGCACAACCAGATGGCCGAAGAAGGAGTGATTCGTTGGATGTTCAGAAGGGCTAGCCAGGGCATTGGAGGATCTCATGGCCTCACAGCATGGCAGCTCCATCTCGCAGTGATCGTAGGCTGTTAAGCTCTCCAAGCATTAAGAAGAATGGCAAGACTCACAAAATGGCACCATTGGAGAATTAGTGGCAGCAAGGCAAGGAAAGACAGGGTCACGATGACACGTATCGACCCCTGTTTCTCCCCTCCAGTCACACAGCAGGTGTGGAGTTCTAAGACTGAGGGCAGTAGGTTTGCTTCCCCGGAGGTTGGGCAAGAGAATGGCTCGAAAACATGTGATAAAATAGACTTGATCTTGTCACTAAAACTCATAATTTTTTCAAAGTTTTGGAGAAACAGATAAGAAGCTACAAGTATAAAAAATGCCTATTAAAAACTGCCATGTGTGGGGAGTCAGGGATTTCTCAAATGCTCTCTAGTAAAGTAGGCAATAATATCTTTCTTCTAGCCTGCAAAACAACATTTCAATAAAATAATCTATAAGAATATTTCCTATTGCTCTTCAAAAAGGGCAATTGTTGGAGGGGAGAAGACATTGTGATTAGTAAAACGGCAAAGCCAAACACGTGGATGTTATGTTGTGAATTAGCAACACGCTGAAGAGTGTATTGCTCACCTGGGCATCAATATCTAAGGAGCCTTCATCAGGTAGGAGCCACTGAATTTAGATAGGGAATCTGTAAGGAAGGATTTCTTTCTGGTCCACTTCACTACCTTAGAGCCTGTTGGCAGTGGTGTTAGATAGGACATGACCACCAGTTGACCTTGAGTTGGACCTGGTCAATCAAGGACCCGGGATCCCCACCCCTCCCCTTTCCTTGGAATCTGCTTTCTACTTGCCTTCCCTGCTACCAGTGTAGTGATGTAGTGCTAAGACCATCTGGATGATATACATGTCTAAGCCTAGTTAAGACCTCCATCTAATTTTTAAGATTCTGGCAGTGGGGTGGACATCTACTTCCCTTACTGCTATCTGAAGACAGGCCGTGCAGGTAAGTTCCCTTGCTTTTTAAACCTATCACCTACCAATCTGGACTGGCCTGTCTCTTGTCTCCCCTTGCCCTTCACAAAGGGAACTGTTTTCAGATTACCCCTGGGAACTCCGGAGGAAAGTTTGAACCAACAGGCTTCTCTTCCTAGGCCTTCCCTCTTCTTCACCCCTAGGTCTCAGGGTGAATGCCCCTCCCCAGAGGGAACTTCCTTCCCACCCTATCAAGAGAAGTTGCCTTAGCTCCACAACTGGTTACTCTCATTCAGCTCACTCATTTTTTTCTTCATGAAAATGAGCACTATATGAAATTACCTTTATTCTTTGTTTACTTTTTTATGATCTGCCACCAATAAAATGAACCCTGAACAAAGGTAGGGACTTTGTCACTTTTGTTCATGCTTTATTCATGGAGCTGGAAACAGAATCTGGTATTGTAGGTGATTAAATATTTGTCGAATTAATGAATCAGCATGACAAAAAGATTAGTTGAGATTTACTGGCCAATATTCTGGAATATAAATGATATGCTTTAAATTGGCTAAAGCATCAATATATTGCAAATTGTAATAGACAGAGAGCAGTCTCTGATGTTAAGTGTATAGACCTCCTCATTATAGAGCTGTCATGGTGTATCAGTTATCTGTTTCTTTGCAGGAAGTAGCCCCAGAACTTAGCACATGAAAACAATAAGCATTTATTATCTTACAGTTTCTGAAGGTCAGGAATCTAGGAGTGGCTTAGCTAGGTGACTCCTTCTCAAGGGCTCACATGAGGTTGTCACTTGGGGCTATTGTCTCTGAAGAACTGACTGAGCTTAACCATCCATTTCCAACCCTACACACATGGCTCTCAGCAGAGGGCATCTGTTCCTCCCCATGTAGATCTCTCTGTAGGACTGCCAGCAACATGGACCACTCTGGAGCAAGTGATCTGAGAGAGAGGGAGAGTGCACACAGGCAAAGGAGACGGTGCCCAAGATAGAAGCTGTAGCCTTTCACAACCTAATCTCATAAATGACATATCATCACTTATGCCATATGCTCTTGGTCACACAGACTGAATGGGTACAATGTGGGAGGGGACTCTACCAGGGTGTGAATACCAGGAGTCAGGGATCACTGGGGGCCATCTTGGAGGCCGGGCACCCTATGTGGCAAAGAGCGTATGCTTCCTTCTGATCCCTTCTGGCTCCCTCTTCTCTCTGGATAGTCTAAGAGCTGCTGACCGTCTATGGTAGGTCCTGTTGCCCTCTTGCTCCATGCTATCTGCCTTGGGATGTCTGTGTTTTGAAACAAGGTTCCTCATCCTCAAGTTATAAACTAGTTCACTTTTCATTTTAATTATTTCCATTTTCAACAATAAAGAGATTTTTACTTACCTCCAGTACAGCCTGAGAAACACTGGCCACTAATTGCTTCGATCCTAAAGTGGGTTGTGTTGTAGGATATGACCTCTCTGCTTTGTGGTTGGAGCATCTCTATTCTGCAACTTCAGCATTTGTCCTAGGTTCAGCCTGCCCTGTCGGAGGGAAGTAGAGGTTTTTCTGCTTTTCTTTGCCTGAGCTGAGGGCAGGCCCTGCAACGGGCAAACATGATACTGTGAAACGTCATGTGACCCTGTCAACTATCTGCCTTTCTGCAGCCAACAGAAATGTGCTCATTTAACTACTGGTTTAATTAGTGGCTGCCACAGTTTAAGCAGACCAGTGCATTCCAAAGTTGGCTTCTATTAAGAACCTCGTGGGCAGCTTCTGAAAAAGACCCATTTCCTAGATAATTCCCAAATTTTGGGGTCCATTTTTTAAATCTTCCCCTTCTTTAAAGCTGATCAGGTAAGTCTGATGATCAAACAAGTTTGGAAACAGCTGGGATAGGGGAAAATGAAAATCAGACCCTAAAATAGGAAATCAGACCCTCTCAAACCTCCTGGAGTAGGTTCTCCATTGTAAAGGGGATTTATTACCAGAAGATGGGAAAAAGGACAACAGGGTAGGCCCATGCATATGCACACCACAGAGAAGTGTCTGGCATTATACGAGCATCTATTCTTAATAGTGCTTTTAATAGTGTAATCCGGCTTGAAAAGAGGGAAAGAGAATAGGTTACATGACCTCATCAAGCCCCTTCTGCAAGTTAGATGATACGAAGTTTGCAATGTTTGAATGATGTCACACAGAATCCCTGTGGCTGGAAGGATGTAACGGTGCTGCATTAAAAAATACCTTGGTGCCTGTGTTTTTTACAAGAGATGATTTCAGCCCCAGCTCAAACCAGAAATGACTTTATCCTCCAAAAGGAATTTAAAACATCCTTCAACTTGTTACAGTACGCCAAGCACATGGTCATCAGAGCTGAGAGCACCGGGTGTAGCTGCCAGAACAGAGAATCACAGAATCCACACCCACAGCTGGCACCAGCCAAGTGCATTGGAGGCAAGGAATGCCCATGCTAGAAATCAGTGCGGAAGACTCAGAATGCAAACATGGTATTTGTAGGAAACACAACCAAATTCTAAGATTTCTTAATAAGGTTTTGAAACACAAGAGATCAATTGGTCATCTCCTTTGTGGGTCAAGAGCAATGTGTAACACCCAGGAAAGGAACATACAAAAGATGGTTGTTTTCTTCTGTCAGAGAAAAGAAGCCAAGGATTAACATTGGATTTCTTTGTCTATTTTTTTGTAGTTTACTGCTTATATGTATACATGTATGTCAGCCACATGTGGTTTTCATGAACGGGGTGGGTTTATCTTCCGTCATCTGTATCCAGTCTGAGTTAGAAAGTTTTAGGGCTAGGTGGTTCCTTGCCAGACAGTGAGAGTCAAAATTCCAGGATTCAAATCAAGTGCACACTTTCTTTTCCAGCATTCTATCTTGACAAAGCTTGTTTCTTTCTGGGAGTATGTAGCAGTCTCCATTCTAACACACAAATAAAACAGTTTGTAACACTGTTGTTAATTTTTAATCAACCTAATTTATAGACTTTGAATACAAATTTTCTTTTTAAAAATATCAGGATGGCATTTAAATATTTATTTCATTCAATGCTTCTTTGGTTGATTTATTTCAGAAGCTGATAAGAACTTACTGTTAATTATGTTTGTAAGTTTTATAATAAGTAACAGATTATTTTAACAGTGATAATTATCGGATTGCCCTATTTACAGAAAATGAATATGCAAAACAAAATAATAGTTGTGCCCATATCTCAATTATTTCATCCGCTCGATGTCAATACATTCTAAAGAAGAGCTGTTTAGTTAGATTTTTTAAAAACTTAATATATGCTTGTGGTTCCTTAATGAATTCCATTATTTTAGCTTGTTTCTTGTCTTTCCTTATAAACCATCACATTATTTACTCTCTTGCTGCTTACGAGCCAGTCCACATTAATATGTATGATGTATTATGTAAGTGAACAAACACATCTTAGCACTCCCATGAACACACATGCACAGACATGCACACGCACACTCCATGCTTATGTGACGACATGCAGAAAGAATTTGTCTCCCTTACTCAGTCTTGGAGTTCCTACAGAACAATAAATTAGCAGGGAAAAGAAGGAGACTGTTACTGACCTTCTCCAGATCAAATACCATAATTTTTATATTTTAGTTTTTATTTTTATCAAGGTTATACATGTATAGGTATAGAGTCAAATAGTTCTACCAGGATTATCACCAAAATCAAACCAAGCCCCAATGATCCCTGTTCCCCACCCACAGTCTCATATTCTCAAATTACTCTTGTGTTTCACCCTCACATCAATTAAGTACATATTGCTTTTAAGTCTGCTTTTAAGGCTACTCATTTTTTCAGCATAAAGCAGCATAAATTGCCTTCCTCCTATCTCTTTTTCACTCTTCCTCTCACCTCTCTCTCTCACTCTCGCTCTCTCTCTCTCTCTCTCACTCTCTCTCTCTCTCACACACACGCACACACACACACATGTTTCTTCCCCTCAGACTCCACTTACACCAACATTTTTTATTAATTCAGTATTTAACATTGACATTATAACTATAGAAACACAACTCTTAGCTGAGCCACATAGAATATGCACAACTATTTGTTTTCTCTGAAATTAATGTCAGGCTTGTTTTTAAATTCAGTTTGCTTTGTATTTGCCCAGACTCAATTCTGTAAATCTCCCCCGACACTTTAGACCTCACCCGGAATAATGCCAATTTCTTCTTCTCACATATACTCTCAGGGCCCCTGAGCCAGTTGCTCTCTCCTTCAATGTTACCCAGTTTCATCTTCTGATTCCTGGATCCCAAGTCTTCTGCTTTCTTGGTTTACACCCTCATTTGGGAATTGTTTTGTTTTGAGATGGACTTCACATAACGTAAAATGTACCATTTTGACCATATTAAAGTGTAAAATTCAGCGTTAAGTATATCTACAATGTTGTGCAACCTTTACCATTATTTAATTCCAGAATATTTTCATCACTTTCCACACCTAAAAACCTCCTAACCATTTAAGCAATCACTCCACATTCTTCCCTACTCCCACCCCTGCCAACCACGAATCTACCTTCTGTCTCTATAGATTCGCCTATTCTGGACATTTCATATACATAGACTCATACACTATGTGGCTTTTTGTTGCTTGCTTCTTTCACTTGCATAATGTTTTCAGTGTTCTTCCATGTTGTAGCACATATCAGTACTTTATTCTTTTTGTGGATGAACACTAGTCCACTGTAAGAATACACCACATTTCTTTAGCTATTCATTAGTTGATAGATATTTGAGTTGCTTCTACTTTTGGTTATTATAAGTAATGCTGCTATGAATATTCCTGTGCAAGTTTTTGCGTGAACATCTGTCTTTAGTTCCGTTGGGTATATACCTAGGGGAGGAATTGCTGGTCATATGCTAACTGCATGTTTATCCCTTTGAAGAACAGCCCAGCTACCTCCCACAGAAGCTGCAACATTTTACCTTCTCATCACCCATATACAAGGTGTCCAATTTGTCTATATCCTCGTCAACACTTCTAATTTTCCATTTTATTAAACTGCTGTAATTATTAATCTAATGGCTCTAAAAGTGAGTTTGATTTGGATTCCTCTGATGGATACTGGTATTGATTTACCTTCTTTGGGGAAAAGACTAGTAAGGTCCTTTGCCCATGTTTAAAATAAGTTGTTTGTCTTTGCATTGTTGTTTCAGTTCTTTATATATTTCTACTACCAGATCCTTATCAGATACATGATTTACAAGTATTCTCATTCTGTGGGTTTTTTTACTTTCATAATAGTATTCCCCAACACACAATTTTTGCAAATTTTGATGAAGTCTATTTTATTATTTTTTCTGTTATTGTTTGTCCTTCAGATGTCATATTTAAGAAATTGTTGAAAGAGTTTGATGGTTTTTGCTCCTACGTTTGCTCTTCTATTCAAGTTAATTTTTGTGCATAGTATGAGGTAGACGTTCAAATTCATTTTTCTGCATGTGAATATCCAGTTGTTTCTATACCATTTGTTGAAAAGACTATTCCTTCTCCATTGAAAAGTCTTGACATGCTTATTGATTAACCATATACGCATAGGTTTGTTTTTGGCCTCTCAATCCAATCTCGTTCATCTATATGTCTGTCTTCGTGCCGTACTGTGTGTGTTAGCTTTGAAAACAAAGCTTTATGGCATGTTTTGAAATCAGGAAGTGTGAATACTCCTTTGTTCTTTTTTAGGTTGTTTTGGCTATTCAGGGTCCCTTACAACCGCATGTGAATTTTAGGATGAGCTTTTCCATTTCTGTAAAAAGGCCCTCAGAGAGGCCTTGGAGGAGAGGGAATGTACTAAATCTGTAGATTGCATTGGAGAGTATTGCATTTTGACAATATTAAGTCTTCTGATCCATGAATGCAGAATGTCTTTCAATTTATTTTGGGCTTCTTTAATTTCCTTCAACAATATTTTACAGTTTTTGGGTACAAGTTTTGCAGTTCCTTGGTTAAATTTATGCATAGGTATTTTATTCTTCTTGACACTATTGTATATTAGGTTGTTTTCTTAATTTCATTTCGGAGTGTTCATTGCTGGTACTTAGAAATAGTACTAATTTTTGTATGTTGATCTTTTATTCTGCAACCTTGAACAACTTTTCTCTTAATTTGAATCATCTCTGATGGCTGTTTTAGGGTTTTCTGTATATAAGAAGATGCCCTCTATGGTTAGAAACAGTTTTAATTCTTCTTTTCCAGTCTACGTGCCTTTTATTTCAAAGTCTTACTAATTGCACAGGCAAGAACTTCCAGTGCACATTGTTGAGTTGAAGCGGCAAAAGTGGACATTCTTGTCTTATTTCTGATGGAAAACTTTCAGCCTTTCACCCTTAAAAATGTTAACTGTGGCTTTTTCTAAATGCCCTTTATTGGGGTGAGGAAATTATCTTTTTATTTCTGATTTGTTGAGTGTTTTTATTATGAAAAGCTATTGGATTTTGTCAAATGCTTTTTCTATGTATATTATGGTAATCATATAAGTCTTTTTCTCCCCCTTCCTCTGTCATTGTGGTATATTCCATTGACTGATTTTTGTATGTTTAATTACTTTTGTATTCCTGGGAGAATTCCCCTAAGTCATGTGTAAAAACTTTTCAATATACTGCTGGTTTGCTAGTATTTGGTTAAGAATTTTACCTCTGTATTTGTAAGGATATTAACCTGTAATTTTACTTTTTCTTGTGATGTCTTTAGCTTTGGTATCAGAGTGATGCTGGCCTCTTAGAATAAATTAAGAAGCATTCCTTATTCTATTTTTTGGAAGACATTTCAAACAATTTAAATATTTGATAGAATTCACAGAAAGGCCATCTATTTCCTCCTCTCAGGAAAAATTTCTGTTTATATTCAGTATTTTTACATTTCATTATGATGTGCATTGGTAGGGATCCATTTTCATACAAGATTGCCCATGGAATCAATTTCCAGACAGAAGACAGAAAATCAACAGAGGATTACATAAAAGATTTTTATGGCCTAGACCCAGAAAATTGTATACTTCCACTCACACTCCACAGGCCAAAACTCAGTTACATAGCCACAAGATAAGAAATTTTAGGTTTGGATGTGTTATGTTTGAGATGTTCATAAGGCATCCAAGTAGAGATGTCAAATAATTAGATGGACATATGAACCTTGTGCTCAGGAGAGAAGTCTAAGCTGGAGATTCAAATGGGGGAGTGTCCACATAAAGATGATATTTAAATGGAGGAGTGTCCACATAAAGATGATATTTAAAGCCGTAAGACTGTGAGATTCCCTTATATGGAGAGGAACACAATCTGAGGCATTCTATGTAAAGAATTTGGGGAAAAAGAATGAACCAGTAAAAGAGGTTCCGGAGGGATAACCATTGATATAGGAACCAAGTGAAGAAATCAAATCAAGGACAAGAGAGATCAGTTGTGTGAAACACTGTTAAGTTTACAATTGAGAATTAACCAATATTTTAGCAGTTGGTGATCACTGGCTACACTGACAAGAAGGACTTCATCAGAATGGGAATGAACACTTATTTAGAACCTGATTCATTTATTCATGCAACAAGTACTCAGTGTTGTCAGTAGCTAAAACCTGCAGTCTGATGCTCTCTCCACCATAACTTATAAATGAAAGGAACATTACTTTTAGATTTAAACTATAAAATCAGCACCTAATTGATCTACAGGAGATAGCTATACTTTAAAGTTATAAAGACAAACATAGCTTTCTGGATGGCAAAACTTGAAAATTACATGGCAGAACATACTCATCGATCCACGGATGGGCATGCTTTGTCAAGGACGCATAGCAAGGAATATCTCCAGTAAATGTTGGTCCAATCCCAGGGATAGAAAACCTTAGTAAGCATCAAATGTTCCTGTACCTATAACGGTGGCTTTTCATTTCAGTCAGTAAATTATATATCAACCCATTAGACTCATGAGTGTGATTCATGTGACTCAGCTTCTAAGAAATGAAGCCACACTCACTGTGTGTTAACTAGGTCAGGTTTCTGAGTCCCGGCACTGAGGACTTGCTTAAATCCCCTCCCAACCCAGTCCTCTTAAGATACGGCCTGCAGGCCTTCCTCCAGGGCAGCCCTCTTTGCCTTGCAATCTGAGTATCTGCAACAAGAACTTTTTATGTGCATTTGGCCACGAAGTTAAGATTCTCAGAGAAATAAAAGAAAACTCCCGGGCTCATGAGCTCACAGGCTCACAGAGACAATGATATGTGCAAAGTTGATAGCAAGAGAGAATGGCAGAGCAGAAAGGGAACGAGGTAGTACAAAGAAACGCCAAATGAGAGCTTACAGACAAGAGACTGTCTGTCAGCCCCTCTGCCAGGCCAGCCCCTCTCCTCGTGACCCAGAGCTGCTGTTGCCAAGAGTTCAAGCACTGAGAAATGTTTTCAAAGGACATTCTTTGGCTTAGAGCAAAGTGAGTATCACTTTTCAGTCTTGTTTCATGTGATGTAGTGAAAAGATGCAGTTCCTTTGGAAGCAGACAGACCTGGCTGCAAATCCCGTCTCTCCCATTTAATTGTGTAACACTGGGAAAGCCAGTCCCTCTCCACAGCAGTTCTTAATTGAAACCACTTTTCCTGTAGGGTCGCAGTGAGGATTAGAGAAAAGGTATGGAAGAGACTAGGAACACAGAAAACTTTTTTTTCAAAAAGAGGTTGCTGCTAACCTTACCATTCTTGAAGTTTAGGCAAATCCGTCAGATCTTTGAGACAGTGTATCATAGCTCATGGGCTTGTGGAATTCATTGTGAGTTTCAGTTGAAATTTATTACCTGTGTAACCTTAGGCATTTCACTCAACCTCTATCAACATCAGTTTTCTTGTCTGTGATGTGTAGGTTTTAAAACCCATTGAGTTGTTGTAATGTCAAAAGTTGTATAGTGTCAGGCACACAGTCAGGCACAAACTCAGAGTCCCCTTGTCTTATCTTGCTTCCAGTCTTCCTCCATCCGTTCCAGGTTCCTTATAGAGATGAGGCATTATGGAAAGTGGCTGAGGGTTAAATGACCCAAGTTAAAGAACCAGATTCTCATTTTTCTTCTCTAGAAAATCAAGAATCTTTTGATGATAACATTAGCCAAATCTGTGCCTCAGACTGGGGTCTGCACTGCTGATTTACAGCTGTGGAATCTGTACCATTTGGTAAGATGGCTTCCTTGGAAAAATATCATGCCCTTCTTGGGGTAGCTGGAGTTTATCATGGCACTTGTATCTATCATTCCATGTAAACCTCATGGCCACCGTGGAGGGCGAGTGCTGTTCTCTGTAAGGTTGTGACTCATTCATAGGTTACACAGAATGTGTGTGAGAACTGGAAGGAGGTGTCCGCTCTAAATAACTCCCTGGATTTCATTCAACCTTCATTCCCCTGTACTTCCGGTCCCTATGAGCTCAGCACGAACTCCTAGAGAATGCCATATTCCTGCATATCAATTCTCCTGCTTGCCTGAGGTTCTCAGAAGTCTGGTTTGGGCCATTCATTCCCCAAAGTAGCTCAGGCAGCCTGACCAGGAACATGGTCAGGCAAATCGCTGGCCTCTGATTGGGCCTGAAATAAGATGACTATAAAGGCCAAATGCTTTAACTTGGGGGCTATGAGCTGGTTATTGAGAGGATTAAAAAAGATTCACTGTTGCGTTTGGGGAGGGCGGGAAGGGATGTGCCCTGCTGTGGTAATTTCTAATTAATCAGACTGGCTTGGGGCTGCGGGTTCGGCTCTGTAAATAGAAAGCAGATGCTGCCATGGGGGCTGCCAGAGGGAGGAAAAAAGCAGAAATGGCTTCAAGCTGGGACTGTTTCAATGAAAAGGATTTGCAGAAATGATGGGGAAATTTTTAGGGATGTTATTTTATTAAAAGTAGTAGTGGGCATGGATAGCCATAACACCTTATTCTTTCCAGAGAAAAGCTGCCGGACTTGTCAAAAACACACAGAAAGATTGGGAGATACAGATAATTATCTATTGGACTTAGAAACCAGCCTCTGTTTACAAAGTGCACTCTTGTTCTCTCAAAAGTAAAGCACATATTTAGAGTATCTTCCATGTGCCACGACTTCACGGCAGATAGCTCCTTGAAGTCTCATAAAAATCCTATGAAAGGGTTAGCTTTTATTTTTTCAAATGATCTTCTAGTTGAGGCAAGGGAGGCAAGGGGAGTGAAGCAAGCTTCTCTGGGCAATGTGGCGGCAAGGGGAGGAGCTGGGGGAGGCCCGGGGCTAACGGGCAGAAGCTGGGGTAGAGCCTGGTGAGCTGAGCTCTGGCTCTGGCTCGGGCTCTGAGCCCAGCTGCCTGGTCCAAATCCCACCTCTGCCCTTACTGGCTACAGTGCCCTGAGCAAGTTACTTTAAGTTCTCTGTGCCTCAGTGTACTCAACTGTGATGTGGGAATGAGAGACCAAATATACACATGGACAACGGTCAGACCATGTGTGACAACAGAACTCTGGTCATCTACCTCTGCAGCAACCCTTCCGGGAAGCCAAACCACAAAGTCTGGAACATGTGGCCAATGACTGCTGACTTCTCTAGTTTTTTCCCCTTCCTTCCAATTCAGAACCAACCAGAGAAAGCCAAATATATTTCCCCAAACAAATCACATAAGATGCGTGACTTCAAGTTAGCCCACCTCTTGCTTTCCCTGCCAACAGCCTCCAATCAGAGCATACCTGAAGACTGCCCCTCTTTAAAGCTTTCCCACCCCTCTGTCTGGGAATCTACCACATGCAAGTGATGGTGGGTGACTCCCCTCGTATCCCAAGCCTCGAACAGCTTTTGTTTGTTCTCATTTGGGTGGTTTTGTTTATTTCCACAGGGATAATAACAGTACCAATTCTGCAGGAGTGCCATGACAACGCAGGCAAAGGGCTTAGAGCAGAACCTGGCACATTTAAGTGCCCACAAAATAGGTTTTTTTTTAAATTAGTAATTTCACAATGAAAAGCGGTAAAGCAGATTCCAATAAATTACTTGCACATGAAAAAATTTAAGAACTACTGAGGGATGAGTATTTGGGCAGATATTTAGTTGAGGCTCTTCTCTGACCTGTCCTGGGCAATATTGTTATCCCTACTCTATAGAAGAGGAATCTGAGATCCAGCGAGGCCAGAATTTAAAGAAGTCAAACTCCTAAGTCCCTGTTATTTCCACTTCTCATGCTCACATTCTCTAATGATTTTTTTTTTAAGTTTCCCTTGGAGATGTTTGCCTTTTAGGGGTTTGTGTAATCTTGACCTTCGTATGAGAACAAAGCGGGTAGATCACATGACTTCCTGATTTGTGACTCTACCAATCTTATTTATATCATACAGTAATAATATTATCTGAAAAGAAAAAGATGTCACTGGGTTGAAACTAAATGGTTTGAGTCAATCCCCTAGAGAGCAAGACCCAGAAAAAGTATTTCCCAGTCCCTGGCACAGTGATGGTTGGATATGAGTTAGGAAACCAAATTAACTGGTGCAGTGGGAGATAGACATTGTACATTACCATATTAAAGGCTTTTTAAAGGCAACAGAGGAAAAGACAAAAAAGTCTCCAGAGAGATGAGCCTTCTAGCTTCAGGTGGTCCTCTTTCTTAGGAAAAAATAAGAACGATTTGATGATGTTGGAGCACCATGAGGAATAAAAAGAAGTAAAGGAGATAATGAACACCTCTATTTCACAGTAAGACTACATTTTGCTATAGGAAACAAAAAGTTGTGAAATAGCCCTGGGAAGCCCATGCATGGGGAGAAAGGTGAATAAGCAAATATTTTAAAAGAAAAGCTTCGACAGCTAAGTAAGTAATGTAACTTAGAGTACACAGGAGGTATTTATACTCTTTTGACGCATATTCTAACTAGAGCATTGTATGGCTTTTAAGCAAAAGTTATGGCTCGCTAATCCATTGCATTTGTGTAAATAAATAATGGATTTTTTTTTGTTTGAATTGGTAGGTTTGATGAGGTCTATGGGAGATCCCATATCTAACTCCCTTCCCTAATTTCCATGATAAAGATAAAAAAAAGGAATAGTCTGGAACGTGATGATCTGACACGTGAATGTCTTGTGAAATGATTACTACAATAAAGTTAATTAACATCTTCATCCCTTCACATAATTATCATTTTCTATGGTGATATCTTTTAAAATCTACTCCCTTAACAAGTTTCAAATATATAATACAGTTTTGTTAATTATAGTCACCATGCTATATATTTGATGGGATTCTTTTTTAAATACTTCAAAAAAAGAGAAAAAATAGCAAAACGATTGCAGTATCTTGACAGTTGTTGAATTTCGGTGCTGGTCATATGAGAATTTGTTGTATTATTCTTGATACCTTTGGTGTGTTTGAAAATGTTCATGTGAAATTTTTTTTATTGTATTAGTAACAGTTCAGTCAAAATGAACGTGTTCATAATTTGATCCACAATGAGCAGCCTCTGGAACTGAGTATTCTTTTTTGGATGATCTACTTCAAAAGTTACCACACATGACTTTTGTAATGTTAGATGTGTAGGTATTGGTGTGTGTGGTGGGTGCTCTGTCCCTGTCTATGTCCCCCATCAGGATAGAGACACCGTTTCCTCAGCGGCTCAGAGGTCTCCCTGCTGATGTCCAAAAGCTGAATCCCTCCTCAGGAACTGTCCGTAGTCAAGGGGATCTGCCTAGCACCAGGTCATTGCCCCTTTGGGGACAGTTCACACCCAGTTTCTGGTGCATATGGCCTCCTTACCCCAATTTGAGACGAGTCTGAAAAGCTCTCAAGCCCCCCAGGAGATGATGAGAGCTTTGTTGTGGCTGCATTGCAGTTTACCTTCTCCCTCTGTTTAATCCCTTCCTTCTCTCCCACAAGTGTTATTCTTAAGAGAGTAGCCAATCAACCCCCCGACATGCAGCTCTCCCTGTCTTCTGTTTCCCAGGAAACCTGACCCAAGCCAGCATGACCTCCACTACCTGTTGTTGAATGAAAAACACAAATTGCAAAACAGCATGAATAGAAAGATTCTTTGCAGATAATAAGAAAACCCCAAAGCATACATTTTTATATGGATGTACGTATACAGGAAAAGGTATAGAAATACACACACAGAGACACATACAACTTTTTAACTTGGGGAAGGGAAGTGAGTTGGGAAGATGTCAAGGGCAGTTTTTCATGTTACTTGAATCGCTTTAACCTTTATCAATAGGATGAATTAACTTGTTATTTGTATTTCTAAAAGTAAGTCAATAGTTTGTCCTTTTAAAACATGCAATAGAAGCTGCCTTCGGCAGATGGGAAGCTATAGACACATGTGAGTGCATAAGAAGATGAGATTATGGCTCCCAAAACCCAGGCCAAAAAAAAAAAAAAAAAAAAACAACCCAGCTAATGTGCAATGTGCAGAAATATAAAAGACATGAAAAGTAGACCCAGAGGATTATGTGAGTGTGTGTATGTGTGTTTCATCTGAAAGAGAGATTCTGGAAGCAAGGCAGAGCAAAGGAGCAGAAGCAATCATTAAACAAATAATAGAAGAAAAATGCCTTGATTTGAAAAGACTGGAGGCTTCAAGAGCAAAAGGGTCTCTAAGTACAAATATCTGAAAAGAAATACAAAAGAGTCTCTAGGAAAAATGTCTGAAAAGGAATGCACATCTATGTGGTAGAATCTTTAAACCCAAATGACAAAGAGAAACATCTTACAGGAATTCAGGGATTAAAAACAGGTTGTCTCCTAAATATAAAAATAGCTCAGTTGGCACCAGACTTGTTAAAAATACCACATGCTGAACGTCAATAGAGAATAACCACAGCATTTGAGAGGGAAATATGTGACCTAAGCGTTTCATACCTAATAAAGTGATATTTAACGTGTGCAAGAGCATCAGAAGAGAGTTCCATACACGTAAGAACTAAGAAGCATAGCATCCACATATTTCCCTTAACAAAAATTACTTGAAGAAGGATTGATGCACAAATGCTCCAAACCAAGAACTTGAATCTGGAAGTTGGCTAGGAAATTAATGGTGATGAGCAATAAAATAAGTAAAATTTTGAATTCATCTAAATCATTGATATTAACTTGGAATAAGACAATACAAATGTCAAGAGTAACTCTTTAATATTCATAATGATGAAGTTTTGGGGTGAGGGTGGGGTGGTCCAGAGACAATGGCCAAGAAAGAATTCTTGAAGATGTCTCTGGTACAAAAAGGTGATTTTATTAAAGCACGGGGATAGGATCCATGCGCAGAAAGAGCCTCATAGGGTCGTGACAGGTAACTCATTATTTACCCTCAGGTTGGGAGGGGGTCAGGGATAGAGTGAGTCTCTAAGGAATTTTGGAAACAAGGTTTCCAGGACCTTGAGGGGCTAGCTGGTGCTAGGGAAACACCATTTATTACTGTTTAATAAAACCTCAGTCATAAGACCCTTCAGATGTATATCAGGAAGTCATAAACTTGGAGTATGATTCCAGCACATACCTTGGGAAAGTTAAGATAAAGAAAGTAGACTTACAGGATCCTCGAGGTTGGGGTCATGTTAAGCTAAGATTCTCTTTTGCCCCTAGTAAAATGTCATCAATCCAGGCAGCTGAGCTCCTAGAGGGAGGTCACTCTGCCAGTTTTGAGGACTTGTCAATGGACTGTAAGCAGTAAGGGAATTCAATTTTTCATTTGCCTTAGTTTCCCACATTCCCATGACAAGCACTTAACCCCCTTTCGTTTGTTATTGGGCAGCCAGGAGTGTCCGAGGAATATCACACATATTCCACCTTGTGGGGAGGGAGGTGCTGTTAGTCTGTATTTTGCCTTCAGCTTGCCCCATGCTCCCTCATCAATAACATAAAAAAATCATGATAATTCTTATGAATCTGGAAGCCCAGTGTCTATTGACAAAACATAAAGAGAGATACTAGGCAAAAAGGGAGGAAGGAAAGAGAAGGGTACTAAATCTCCCATGTTTATACAAATATGAAAAAGGCATTAATTTATCTGTGGTATTAATTGAGAAATATACATTTTTTTCAATTTAAAGACTATTACTAGCATACCAAAATTATAAATTTTAATTTCTAAAGAAATAGGAAAAATATTAGGAAATTTTATCCTATGTAAGATAAAAATAGGAAAAGGAAAAGAAAAAAAGCAAAAGAGGAGGAAAATATGTTTAAAAGTATAAAATAAGATGACAAGTTCAGAAAGAAGTTAATTATTAAAATGAATAGTAATTTATTAAATAGAAGTATTAAAAACAAAACAAATATTTAGACTTAGTTTAAAAATTCAATTACATGAGATTTTCCAGAGACTGGACTGAAATTACTTAAGAAAGATTCAAAGTAATAAGGTGGAAAAAGACACAATGGGCAAAAAAAATGTAGGGATGGTAATAAAGAATATCAAATAAAGTTGAAATAAAGAGAAACAATTGCTAAATGGGACAAAGGGAACAGTTTTCTGTTTTTACATATAATAATAATATTTTTATGTTTTTTTAAATAAAGATTTAATGGTCAAAAATGATGACTAGCTCATTGAATCCATAGCATTAAAATATTTTGGGGGCACCTGGGTGGCTCAGTTGGTTAAGCATCTGACTTCAGTTCAGGTCATGATCTCACGGTTTGTGGGTTTGAGTCCCGTGTCAGGCTCTGTGCTGATAGCTCAGAGCCTGGAGCCTGTTTCAGATTCTGTGTCTCCCTCTCCCTCTGCCCCTCCCCTGCTCGCACGCTGTCTCTTTCTCTCTCAAAAACAAATAAACATTAAAAAAATTAAATAAATAAAATAAAATATTTTAAAAATACATAAGAAGATTAAATTGACAGAAAATATGTCCAATAGGAAATTTCACTATGGGTGTCCAAGAATCTGGAGAGTAGTAGAGAAAAGAATAAGGTTTACAAAATTAATATAATTAATAAACTTGTATCTCTATTTTTAGCTATCTATCATGAATTACAATAATTGCAACATTGATAGTACATTTATAAAAATTGGTATCTTGAGCCATAGAGCAAATCTCAATAATTCCAAGAGACTATACTAACTGATTTTTCATCACAGTGCAATAAAACTGAAAATTAATGGCAAATGGTTTTGAAAACTTCTACTTGGAAAGTGAAAAAAACCCAGCTAAATAACACTGGAGTCAAAGAAGAAATCAAAACTGCAATTAAGGATGATTTAGAAAGTCATTATAATGACTAGAATGAATTCATTTTAATGGGGTATGGCCAGAGCTTTCTCAAAGACATTTCAAAAAGAATAAGAATACATGACTAATGCTTTTGCCAAATACTGACCCTAAAAAAGGACTAATAAACATATAAACTGAAATTCATAAATTTGAAACAGAATTGATAGATAAAATGGATTTAATTCTGAGCAGGCCAATGAAGAAAACAAAGGACAGAGAAAAAATATACAACATTAAGTGTGAAAAAGCATATATTACTGTAGAAACAGAAAAGCATTAAGTTCTTGGAGATGACAAGAAAGAGACCAAACAATGAATATAAATCGGTTACTTTCCCTGTTATGAAACAAAGGTCTTCATATTGTACAAGAATTTAAAAAAAAAGAAATACAACTAAAGCAAATAATCTAAAAATTTTAAATGAAAGAAGGAGTCAGAGATCCACCAAGTAAATATAAATGCACAATAAATTTGGGGTGGCAATAGTATCTGACAATGTAAAATCTAAGGCAAAGGATTAAATAAAACAAAGAAGCTTATTTTTAATGGAAAAGAGTACAATTGCAATGGAAATACAGCATGTATGCACCTCTCCATGTCAAATAACGCTTTCTGAGGGTGCCTGAGGTGGCTCAGTCAACCGGTTAAGCTTTCGATTTCGGCTCAGGTCATGAGCTCGTGGTTTGTAAGTTCAAGCCTAGCATCCGGCTCTCTGCTGTCAAGGCAGAGTCTGCTTCAGATCCTCAGTCTCTCTCTCTGTCTGCCCTGCCCCCTCTCATGCTCTCTCTCTATCTCAAAAAAATAAATAACATTCAAATAACACTTTTTTGTGTTCGCCCGGAAATAAATGGAAACCAAAAGACATGAAAAACAAATGATTACAGTTGGGATATGTATAGGAAAACCCTGGGAAAATCTCTTTTTATGGGCTATGGCTCTTTAGCATTGCCATGTGAAAAATCATCCTTTCTTTGAAAACAAATGGAATGAATAAATTGTGGCAGTTTTTCCAAGCTCCATATTCCTTCTGAGAGAGAAGGGGTAATGTTTGCAACATTTCTTTGAGCACTAGCTCTCTCTATGTCTAGAAATGATACTTGCTCGCTGTTTAATGTTTCTGTTAGAGAAAAAGAAAAACAAAGATAGTCCCTTCCTTAGCATTTCAAATCTAATAGCATTACCGTGTGATGTCATCCTTTGGCCCTCTAATTCCACCCCAGGAGAAATAATAAAAAGGGACGTAACTCCAACCTCTTTGAACAAGTCACCCTATAGAGCCCATCAACACTGACTCCTGTGTCAGGGTAAACTTGTGTTCCCCTTTTATTCAAGGGAACTAGGCTAACAAGGAGTCTGTGGAACTGCCTGGAGGTAGAAAAAACTAGTTCTTTTTTTTCTTCTTAGCAAAAGGATTAAAGCAATTTGCGTAATACTGTCCTGAGATGTCACATGCTCTTAACAGTGCACACTATAGTACAGACGTGTGTGTTCAGTTGAAGGAGGCAGGTAGGCAGGAGTGGGGCTCACGATTCCACCTCCCAAATGTCTCCATTGTCTCCCAGGATCAGCCAGCCTCCCTACGTGCAAACACACACACCCAGACTGTGAGTGAAGACGTGGCAGATCAGAAGGAGCGCCTCATGCCATAACTCTTCACACTGCAAGACAGGTGCCCAGGACTGCCCTGTATAAAGTCTTGCCTGGGAAACTCAGGTGTCCAGAATGTGGTCACTGTGGGCTGATGTGCAGACAAAATTTGATGTGGGTTCAAAATTTGGCTCCACCACGGGCTTTACAACCTCTGGCAAGTCATTCAGCAGAGACATTAATGCACATACTAATCCCTGGAGATACAGTGATGATATATAGTCGTGAAGCTTACAGTTCACCAGGATCCAGTATATGACAAGATGGCTACCTTGCAGGAGCATAGGAAGTTTCAATGTGTTTAACATCTGCAAAGTAGAAGCCCAATATAGATTGGGGACTCAACAATTGCCCCGTTTTCTTTACCCTATTCCTCCCCTCACTGCCTCATTGTCTTGCTTCCTGTGGCCACTCTGTTACTCCGTAGCCCTCTAAAGGAGATGAGGGAGTGAGAGGAGAAAGGGCAGGAAATCCAGATAAACAAAGCTTTCTAGGACGTAGACCAAAGTACTGGTGAGAGTGGACGCTAACTAGTCTGCTAATGGTGAACTCTGCGCATCAGTGAAATTTTGCCTGAGGGTTGACACATCATGCATTTATCCAGTTACATCCAGTTAGGAGGTCAGTAGAGCCAGGAGACATGATTAAAAAAATAAAAAGTCACTTAATGTTTGTGCAAACTAATGAGAATAGATTCACAAAGAGTTGTATGTTTAGCCTTTGTGGTCTTATGGCATTGACTTTGACACAGACCTCTAATCTTGAAAGTCATATTAAACACAATATTAAACACATATTAAACACACTAAGTTCATGTCAAATACATAATGAATAACCTGGCTAATGGACTCTGGCTTATTTCCCTATACAGACATTTCTTTCCCTACTGAATAACAACAACAATAACAACAACAATAATATTCATTATTATTCAAATTCCACACTATCTCATCCTCAAATGAATGTAAGCTTCAAACTCTTCTACCTTTAGGACAGCCCTGAAACATATTACATATAGGATCCTGAGCTTTCTCAAAAGACAAAGGTGGGAAATTTCTCCATGCAAGAAAAATCACTGAGAAATAGAATGACTTTCTACCTGACCGGCTACAGGCTGATTAGGAAGAGCTGTGTAGCAGTGACATCTTACAAATGCACAGCCATAATTATTGTAGAGTTTCAAATGGGAAAAGGAGGGGTGGCGATTTCCTTTTGTTGTAATTGCCCAGGGTCCTGGGGGACCTCCTAGGCAGCAGAGGTAGTCCCTTCTCATTGCCATCTGATGAACAACTCAGTCAGACTGCTGCTTCCTGGGTATCTCTTTTAACTCCCAGTTTACTCCCTTCCTGCTTTCAATGACAACAATATTATTAGTGGGAGTACGAATGCTATAGCTATTGCTTTGACTACTGCCTTTCTTCAGCACCCATTCCATGCAAAGCACTATGCCAATGCATTACATAATTAGCTTATTTGGTTCTCTCCACTACCCTGTGTGACTGGGATTGTTATTGTCCTCATTTTTCCATAGAAGGAACAGGCTTAGAGCCTGTATGAGTTTCCTAGGGCTACTGTAACAGTTACCTCAAACTTAGTGACTTAAATCAGCACAAAGTCATTAACTTACAGTTCTGGAAGTCAGAAGTCTGAAATGGGACACACTGGACTAAAACCAAGGTGTTGGCAGGGCTGTATGTCCTCCTGGAGACTCAAAGGGAGAATATGTTTCCTTATCTTTTCTAGCATTCTTAGGGTATCCAGGTTCCTTGGTTCCTGACCCACATCCATGTTCCAAGCCAGCAATGGTGCATTGAGCCTTTCTCACATTTCATCGCTCTGATCTCTCTCTGTCTCAGTTTCTCACTTTTAAGGACCCTTGTGATTACATTGGGGCTACCCAGATAATCTAGAATACTCTCCCTTTTTTAAGGTCAGCTGATTAGCAATCTTATTTTCCCTCTCCCATGCATGCAACATTTTCACAGGTTCTGAGGCTGAGGACGTGAACCTCTATTCAGGGGGTGTAGCACGTTATGCTGCTTGTCACAGAGATATTACATAATTTGCTACAGGTCACGATAGTAATAAATGGTATTTTCTTGATTCAAATGTTGATCCCTTGATTCCAAAGCCTCTGCTAGTAACCCCAACCCACACTTCTGCCTAATAACATTCTACCAACAACATCATTTCCTAAGACCCTTTTCTGTGGCAGGCACTATCCTGAATACTAGTGGTTCATATATGAATAAGAGGGGCACCTGGGTGGCTGAGTCAGTGAAGCGTCCGACTTTGGCTCAGGTCGTGATCTCACGATTCGTGGGTTCGAGCCCCATGTCGAGCTCTGTGCTGCCAGCTCAGAGCCTGGAGCCTGCTTCAGATTCTGTGTTTCCCTCTCTCTCTGCTCCTCCCCTGTTCATGCTCTGTTTGTCTCTGTCTCTCAAAAGTAAACATTAAAAAAAATGAATAAGAGTTAACCTCTACCTCAGAAAAGCTCACAAGCTTGAGGATGACAGGAGAGTAGCTTATAAATATTAATAAGTAACTATTTATTATTTATTATATATTAATAAATAGTGGTAAATAGGAAGTATATATCAAAGACCATGGGTACACAGAAGAGGGAGTAATTAATTCTACAGGAGTCAAAGGCAGTGTGGGATGGGGTTGGAGAGGATATGTAATGTGATCTAAAGGAGAATTAATTCAGTAGGCAGGGAGAAGGTGAGGGATGCTTCATGCACAGAGAATGATGGGAGAAAGGCGGAACAATGGAAGCGACTGTTCGTGGGGAAAATCATTCATTTTAGTGGGACCAGGCTGAATGTCTGAGGTGAGAGTGGAAACTGAGGTCGGAATGGGTTCTGAGAGAGAAGGGCCTTTGAAAACATGCTGAGAGGTCAGGGTTCATGGTGGAGAAAATGGAGTGCCCTAAAAGAATTCTAAGGAAGGGAGGAACATGATCAAACTTGTACACTGGGGGCTCCACTCTGGTACCTTTGCAGAAGGTGAATTAGTTGGCAGGTTAGGGGGAGGCAGTAGGCGCTGAGGTCAGCATCCAGGTGAGAGATGGTAAGAGACAAAGGACGGCCAGTAGCCATAAGGATGGAGGATGAAATAACATATCCAAGACATTTCTGAGATGGATTCAATAGACATTAAGGCACTAATTGTGAAGGCTTATGGGGCAGGGGACGATAAGGGAAGTGGTATCAAGAATTACCCATAGGATCTCTAAATTAAGGGTACACAGTAGCGCCCTAAACAGATGTAGAATTTCATACAAACCCATCCTAGCATTCATTGCCAAGTGTATTTGTAAACTCCGTGTCATAGATTTCTGGGAGGGGGGCGGGAATCTCTCTGGAGCTTGACTCTCTTTACAAAAGCATGTAGAAGGAATTGTTAATTATGGCCAAAGAGGTGCTTGGAGATGCTGAAGAGTGGGGAGGGGGGGTGTGAGAGACAGACAGAGACAGAGAGAGAGATAGAGAGAGAATATTTGGAGGGAAGTGTGCCCTTTCTAATGCAGCTGGTCATATCACTGAAGAATGAGGCCCCCCTTTCCCTCCTCCACACAGAACCACTCTGAGTGGAGAATCAGCCTTCTACTTCCCTCCCAAGACACTGACATCTCCCAACTCTCTAAGGAAAGCTAGGACAGGTCATTTGATGACCAGCTTGGCAGCGGCAAGATCTATTAGGATGAACTAAATCTTAGGGGTGTATGTGTCTGTGTGTGTACTTGCTTATGTGTTTCTCTGTGTTTCTGCACATATATCTATGTGTGTGTTTATGATAGAGTTGCCAGACTTAGCAAAGAAAGGTACAGGGCACACAGTTAAATTTGAATTTCAAGTAAATGGCAAAATAATTCTTTTCAGATAAGTATGTCCCATATATGTGTTTGTGTATGCAATGTTTAAAACTCATCCTATAATACTGTATTTGCCCAAAATTCAAATGTAAAACCCATGTGTTTGCATGTGGATTTGTGTGTGTTGTGTGGGACTCTGTGTTTATATGTGTTTTGTGTTTGCTTAAGAGCCTTGGTATTTGTGCGTGTGTTCATGTGTGTGTGTGTGGGTTTTTTTTATGTATGTTTGTGTATATGTGTGGATCTGGGTTATATGATGCCTAATAAGAGACTTAGCCATTCATCCCCTAGAAAAAAATAGAACTCTTCACATAGAAGGAAAAAAGCAATCAGATTTTTTTCTATTATTAATTTTGATTTTGACCAAGTCACTGCAACATAAAGAGGTTGAACAGATTCATCCATTTAAATATTTATTGACCATTCTAGGAGCAGAAGGTACAAAGGCAAATAATTCATAGAGGGCTCCCAGTCTAGAGAAAGGGCATCTATACAACGGAGGAGGTTATGACGTAGTAAACGCCACAATAAACATGCCAGCCGCGATCCCAGTGACTGCGGCAGTACCTTCCAGTTCTTTGTCTGTGTAGCCAGGGCAGCGTGAAGGCGACAGATATTTCAATGTGATGCTATTATCACTTGGAATCTTTAAATTATGATTATTGGAAGCCTGTGTGCTACTCTGCTAAGCACAGATGATCACCCAGTCATTCAGCTGAGGGAAGCATTGCTCTATTCATCAAGTTTGTTTGTTTTTAATACTAGCACTATTCATGAAAGCCAAGAAATGTCCCTGACTTCTGCATTGAAAGCATTTCTTAGCAGCCCTCCTGTCATCTTTGACAGCACACCTTGTAGCTTTAAGGGGCTGTCTGCTTCCCCTGCTAGGTATCTGAGCTCCCTCAGTATTGGTTCCAGATGCTTCTCTGCCTCTCCTGGTTTTTTGTTTTTTGTTTTTGTTTTTTTTGCACTTTTGTTGTTCACCCACCATTTTCAGGACCTGTCTTTCAAATAAAATTAGCTGGGTAAGTGAGATATTGGCTATTCTGGCTTGAAATCTGTCTCAAGTGAGCATTCACACCCTACAGAAAGCTGCCTTCATGTAATAATTGAGGAATTATGTAGGAGTGTCTGCATCCAATGATGTATAGTTAGAAGACAGGCCAAGCTGCTACAGCAAAGAAGCCTCAGTGGTGGCAACAAGACAGAAGTTTATTTCTCACTCACATAGTAGTCTGAGCCCAAGCTGTCTCGGCTGACACGTAGTCCCAGAGGGACAAGGAGCCCAGTTCCTTTTGGCTTGTTGCTCTGCTGCCTTCAATTCATGGCTGCTGGCCCATGGTTTGCTCTCACCAACATGGCGGCATCCCAGTCAGCCGAAAGAGGGAGAGGAAGAGGAGCACAAGTCCAGTTCCTTTCAAAGGCCAGACCTGGAAGGTACACCAGCACCTCCCCCCACAGCTGCAGGGGAGAATGTAGCCATATTCAGCTTCAAAAGAGGCCAGAAATATGATCTTCATCGGGCTATCAGTATGGAAGAAAGGATGAGTGGATATTGGAGCAACCAGTAATCTCTGCCCCAAAATTATTTGCCTCAAACTATTTAGAATACTCAGGCCAAATAGCCTTCAGAATATACTTGTCTGTTTATAGCTGTGCAGAGCAACCACCAATACTAACTGAACATTCACTGTGTTCGAGACTCTGTGAGAATCAGTCACTCTGTGTTATTTTACTTAATCCTGATAGGCAGAGCCTGAGAGGTGAAAGACTTGCTCACTGATAACTATAGGTGCTAAAGGGAGCATTTGGTCCCATAACTTTTCCATGTATCACCTTATGTCATATAATCTGGTGGTGCCTAAGTGAATCCCTTAGCTATGTGCTGGATTTTTGGTTGTCAGCTCAGAATCACTGCAATTCCCATCTACATCTCCTCTGCATTGCAGAAGCAAAGCAGGAACTACATTTCCCAGAATGCCATTCTCTGAAAGATAGAGGTAAAATCATCAGTAAGTGATACATGGAAGCAGAAGAGAAGCAGAGGCCTTATCCTGCCGAGAAGATTGTATCTAGATGCATGGACAGATGCAGCTTCACAGCAACTTTCCACTGGCTCCTGAGAACCTCTGGCTTTAGTGTTTCAGGCTGAGATCACAGAGAGTGGCTTCTCTGACTTTCACACCTTGGCCCTTCCAATGGTTACATAAATAAATCCCTGATGACTATGTAGAACTCTCCATACTTGGTACACATAGACTGGTCCCTCACAGACCCAGAATGTAAGATGGTGAGATCAGGCAGAATTCTTTGTGTATGGCGGAAAGAACACTAACATTGAAACTAGATGAGCTGGATTGAATCTATCTTTCTCAACTCACCAAGCATGTACTTGGGCATACCACTTAAATTATGTGAGCCTCCACATTTTTCACTTATCAAATGGAACACCATTACCTATAAAATCATTGGGACAATCACATGTGATAAAATATTATAACAAGTAGCACAAGAAAGTAGAATAGTCTTGTAATTATTACTTACAATAATAATAACCAAGCATATTATTGACATTATCTCATTTAATTCTAAAACAACTCTGGTTACTATTATCATTCCTATTTTACAAGTGAGAAATCTAAGAAACAGAGAACTGAATTAGCTTACCAATGACTCACAACTAGCTCCTGACAAAACCGGAAATTGAACCCTGTCTCTAGTTCTAGATCTCACACTCTTAACCACTATGTGTTGAGCTTCCTGTTAATACACAGTTCAACTAGCTTGTTTATTTCCACCTTCCTCCTCAACAAAGAGTTTACTAGAATTGCCAACCATAACTAAGACCAGAGAAGAGAATTTATAGGCATCCATTTATGTGGAATAATCTCCTAATAATTTCAAAAATCTAATATAGAATTGGTCCATCTGGTAAGGTGCCTGGTCCCTGTGTACTTTCAAGGAAAACTCAAGGACAACTTACTTAAAGGTAGTGGCTCTCAGCCTAGGACGACTATAACCTCCAGAGGACAACTGGCAATGTTTGCAGACATTGTCACGACTGGGGATCAAGTACGAATGGCATCTGGTGGGGAGACGCCAGGGACCTTGCTGAACACACTCGAGTGCACAGGGAAACCTCCCTCCCTGCAAACAAAGAATTATCTGGCCCCGTTCCACAGTGTTGCTGTTGAGAAATCCTGCATCATAAGAGGTGCTGTGAGGTTTTTAGCTCCTGATATGGGCTACATGGGGCATTCTCTAAGACTGTGTTACCCAATGTAGAAATCACTTGCCATGTATGACTATTAAAATTAAAATTAAATTAAATCAAATCAAAAATTTAATTCCTCATTCACATTAGCCACATTGCAAGTTCTCAGTGGCCAGATATGACTCGTAGCCATTGTATCAGACAGTACAAATTTATAGAACATTCCATTATCTCAGAAAGCTCTTTTGGACAGTGCTGCTGCAAGATCTCTTACTCTGAAATTCTATTAAATATCTCAAGCTATAGTTCCTTACATGTTATGAGAAACCAAATATTAAAATGATGATTTTTAAAACAGATAAAATAGGGCATATTTATTTATACTGTGAAAATGATCTTTTAAATGTGAATGTTTCTAATATTAAAAGTGATCTTCTAAACGTGAATGTTTCTAATATATTTGATGGCTTATCTCCTTGTTAAAATATGATTTATTTGGTTATAGATCATTAAAACTGGGAAGAGAGTAGAATCTTAAAGCTAGAGTTGGCAAAGCCGCTATCAATTGAAGCTCAGGAAAAGGACTTGAGACAGCTCTGAAATTGCTATCTAAACCAAAGGTTTTTTATGAAGTTGTAGAATTTCTTAGTTTAAAATAGGGTCTGCCTGGAGCGCTTGGGTGGCTCAGTCGGTTGAGCGTCTGATTCTTGATTTCAGCTCAGGTCATGATCCCAGGGTTGTGGGATCGAGCCACCCTACCCCGTGGGGCTCTGTGCTGCTAAGTGTAGAGCCTGCTTGAGATTCTCTCTCTCTCTCTCTCTCTCTCTCTCCCCCCCACCCTGCCCCTCTCCCCAAGTTGTGCATGTGTGTGCTTTCTCCCTCTCAAAAAAAAAAATTGGGGGTACCTGGGTGGCTCAGTCGGTTGAGCGTCTGACTTTGGCTCAGCTCATGATCTCGCAGTTGAATTCGAACCTTGTGTCAGGCTCTGTGCTGACACCTCAGAGCCTGGAGCCTGCTTCAGATTCTGTGTCTCCCTCTCTGTCTGCCCCTCCCCTGCTCATGCACTGTCTCTCTCTGTCTCAAAAATAAATATTAAGCATTAAAAATAAAATAAAATAAAAAATTAAAATGAAATAGGGTCTGCTTAACATTTTTGGTTCAGATTTGTATAATTGTTTTTAGGGAACACAAAGTTCTTGGAGAATCTGATGAACGGTATTGATCCCCTATTTGCAAGTGGGACCATGTACACATAGATATGTACCGATACAATTTTCTTTACAGCTCATGCATTTAATGATTTCCTAAAGCTTAGGTAAACCCTGTGTTTTCCAGCTGATCTCTGCAGATGAGGAACTTGAGGCCCTGGGAAATCAAATGACTTGTCCAAGTTTACACAGTGACAGAACCTGAATCAGAAGGTGGATATTCTAAATTTCAAACCTTATACATTCATTAAGAAATGCTAGTTTCTATAAATTGGCAAAGAAATTAATCTACTGTGTGATATAAGATATACTTGTACTATCCAAATTCTTCTATTTAACCTCTTAGAAGGGAGGGGAAGGAACAGTGCTTAAAAAGCTATGAAATGGTTTCCAAAATTGCCAGAGGGCAGAATACAAGTCAATTCAGTATCTTATGGTGTGGATTGTATACTCTGAATGAAGGAACATGTTCTGTAATTTCTGATTTTTATCAGAATGCTTCTTTTTTGAGAATCCATTGCCTTTCTCCATACAACACATTCCCAGTAATAATAATATGAGTGCCTCACCCGTATGCCTCCATATTTCTCATTAAGGCTCAGGAAGCAGTTTGTGAATTCCCCTTTGAATAGCTCATTAAGTTATTTGCTTGGTTTCCTGCCTCCTATCTCCTGTGTTCTGTGTCCTTATTTGTCCTTTTTCTTAAAGCCAACAAAGAGCCTAGAAAAATCCCTTATGTAAAATTCCAAAATTTTACTCCCGAGCTTAATTATAAGAAGTCGTGCCTGTTTTATACTTACAGCTTTTCAAAGTGTGCCATTATGTAAAACAGCAAGCACAAGCAAAAGGTAGCAAAGCTCTTTGGAAGTCTAATCCATGAAGTGCTGCCCCTATTGAAATACTGTAAATAGAAATAATATTCAAGAAAACAGAGATTTCCTCTAAAGCTATGCCCATCTCATCTATTCACAAACCTCAAACAACGTTCAGCAAATCAAGTACATTTAGTCCAATGTTTGGAACATAGCGATGAGTTTAAAAAAAAAAAAGGTGTTGAGTGAATACACTTTTTATTTCCCCCTTTGCCATTCATTCTTTGTTCTCCATCCTCTTCTTTTGGTGTCTGTCCTGACCCCTGGTAGACTACATCACCCAGGCTTTCTTGCCAGGTGGCCGCCCATTGGTTACAGTCAATGGGAGGTTGAAAGATGGAAAGACAGACACAGTAAGTACTTCCCATGCCCCTCTCCTGCACTTTGCTTCTGGCATGGCTGTGCCCTCCACAACCACAGATCCCATCGGGTGGCCCCTTTCTTTCTTTCTTTTTTTTTAAATTTAAATGTATATTTTATTTTTTTAAATTATAGTTTATTGTCAAGTTGGTTTCCATAAAACACCCAGTGCTCTTCCCCACAAGTGCCCTCCTCCATGACCGTAACCCCCCTTCCCTCTCCCCCTTTTGCCCTCAGTTTATTTTCAGTATTCAAGAGTCTCTCGTGTTTTGTCTCCCTCCCTCTCCCTAACTCTTTTTCCTCCCTTCCCCTTCCCATGGTCCTCTGTTAGGTTTCTCCTGTTAGACTTATGAGTGAAAACATATGGTATCTGTCCTTCTCTGCCTGACTTATTTCACGTAGCATGACACCCTCGAGGTCCATCCGCGTTGTTACAAATGTCCAGATTTCATTCTTTCTCATTGCCATGTAGGATTCCATTGTATATATAAACCACATCTTCTTGATCCATTCATCAGTTGATGGACATTTAGGCTCTTTCCATGAGTTGGCTATTGTTGAAAGTGCTGCTATGAACATTGGGGTACATGTGCCCCTATGCATCAACACTTCTGTATCCCTTGGGTAAATCCCTAGCACTGTTATTGCTGGGTCAGGGGGGAGTTCTATTGATAGTTTTTTGAGGAACCTCCACACTGTTTTCCAGAGTGGCTGTACCAGTTTATATTCCCACTAACAGTGTAGGAGGGTGGCCCCTTTCTATGGCACCACTCTTCCTAGGCTCCAGAAGCATCGCTCTCTCCTCCTGTCCCTTAGGTCTAAGACCTAATAACAACTTCCTACACTGCTTCTGTCCTGGATGTCTCCACATCCTTTTTGGTTCCTTCAACCCTGCACATGTCTCAGCAAAGCATTTGTCTTAGTAAGCTTGGGCTGCTATAACTTAATAGCATAAACTGGGTGGCTTAACAGAAAGAAATTTATTTCTCACAGTTCTGGAGGCTGGAAAACCTAAGGTGAAGGTGTAGTCTGATTCTGTGGTGAGAACCCACTTTTTTTTTTTTTTTTTTTTTTTGGCTCTAAGTTTACATGATGGAAGGGATGAGGGATCTCTCTTTGTGGTGAGGTCACTGATCCCGTTCAGGAGTGCTTTACCTTCATGATCTAATCACATCCCTAAGCCTGTCTCCTAGGGCCACCATTTTGAGGGTTAGGACTTCAATATATGAATTTTAAGGGGACCCATTCAATCCATAGCACCATCTCTTTATTAAAATGGAACCAGATGAGGGGTGCCTGGGTGGCTCAGCAGGATAAGCATCTGATTTCAGCTCAGGTCATGATCTCATGGTTGGTGGGCTCGAGCCCCTCATCAGGCTCTGTGCTGACAGCTCAGATTCTGCTTTAGCTTCTATGTCTCCCTCTCTCTTTCTCTCTCTGCCCCTCCCTTGCTTGTGCTCTCTCTCTCAAAAGTAAATAAATGAACTTAAAAAAATTGAACCAGATGAGTTAAATTTGGTGAATAAACGAAAAGATTTAGAAAACCAGCTTTAAAGTTATGTTGAATGCTAAATTTTTAACATTAAGGAATAAAGCTATAAATATTAAAATCACTTCCCAATACGTTTTAATTTACAAAAATTTACACTCACATTTATATAATATATGCCAGGGATCAGGGGCAGGTAATATAATTGAGAAAATTGATCTAGGTGTCAAGAAAAAAGTGCTAAGGGTATTAATAAATGACAATTGGCAATTAGTTTGTATCTCCATTATAGACTAGAAGTTTACTACGTGTATGTGTGTATATATATGTATGTATATATGTATGTATATATATACACACACACGTAGTAAACTTCTAGTCTACTACATATGTATGTATACACATACAGTAACATATATATGTACATACATATATACATATATATACATATGTACCTATATATATGTATATGTATTGTAAGTTGTCCCAACCAATCATGAAGTTGACACAGCCTGGTATATCATCTAAGGTCCAACTTCCAACTTAGAGCAAAATCTTCTCATATCATAACTACATAGGTTTAGGGAGGTGGGGTCCAAGCGGGGCTTGAACATAAGCTTGAGTCAGTTTTAGGTTATAGGTATGAGGCACAGAGAGACACTTCATAGTCAAAAGGATTAGTTATCCATCAGGAAACAAGGCTTGAGTGACTTTAATGTAGAAGGCAGGTTGAAAACCAGAATCAGAGTTTAGGCCCCGGAGACCCCAGTCTGTCTTTGAATTAATGTTCTCCTTCTTCTCTCATAAACATACTCCCTAGCACACTGCCGTTGGCTCTCTTTCGCTCTGACTCTCTCTCATTATAGTCCGTAGTATTTGTTTTTCTTATTCTAAAAAGTAAGAGATAGTCAACATAGAAAAAATATCATAGAAATAAAGATAATCGAAAAGGAAATAAAACATAAAATGACCAATAATATTTTCATACAGAGATAACTAGTTTTCACAGTTTGATGCGTACACTTCAATAGGCGGGTGATTGATGGCAAGCAAGGTGAATAAATGATAGGTGGTATTTCCTAGCCAAAAATAATCAAATGTACATGTTTTATTACTTGCTGTTTTCACTTAACACTATGTTTTAATATCTTTCCAAGTTATTGCCTACTTTTCTGCAGCATCACTTTTATAACTGAAAAATATTCTAGTGTACGAATTTGTCATTGTTGGTTTACCCAATTCTTGGAAATTTAAGCTCTTTTCCATATTTCCCACTTTAACCATGCTACAAAAGATATCCTTATAATTTTTGCATTTCAATAGCAGGGTTATTGTTATTATCTGGATATGGTAGAGCAATGGCAAAGAGCTTTGCCTAACCTTCTTATTCCTGACGTATGGGTGTGATTACCAGAAAAGCACAATAATCATAGAATCAATGTAGTTTTAAAGGGCTATTCAATCCATTGTTGCCATTGTCGAGGTTCCTCCTTGCTATCAATACCCCTTTCCCCACACACTGTTATATTGACCAGGTAATCTTGAGGAATTAGTTAACATTTTATTCAGTATTTCTTTTTTCTTATGAATGCAAAGTGGCAGAAAGAAAGGAGACGCACATTCTTTTCTAATTCTTTCACATAACCACATACGCACACTAAATGTAATGCATTTCAGAAATGTGTGAGAGAGTGCATATATAGATGGTGGACTGTCTCTACTGATGGCTCATGCTGTCATCAGTTTCTGTCCAAGAAATTCATAGGTCACCATTTGTTTTGTACCACTTATCCCACTATTCTGGTTACAACCTAGCAAATCATAGATTTACTCTAGATGGTGCGAAGTCCCCATATACAGCTGACCCAAAGCTCACAGAGTGGCTTGACTGAAACCTGCTGGCAGGGGTGCTGTCTTTGGCAGAGTTCCTATCAAATTAGCATAAAGGGCTTCACTGGGTTCAGTCATGAGCACATCTTACTCTCTCAAAGCTACGTCCTTGGAAGGGTTCCCACTGTGGGAATGATAGGCAGAGTATATATGGCATGGAGAGGACTGGGAGTGAGGAGTCTCTGATTGCCTGGGTCCAACTCTCAAGTAAACTGCCTGCCATGTCCTCTTGATTACCTCCTCCAACATGATTGTCATTTATTGAGCACTTACTATGTGCCAAGGGACTTTATATGGTTATCTTATTTAATCCTAACAACCTTATGAGAATGAAACAATTGAGGAAGAAAGATTTTATAACTTAACTACATCACAAAGCTGGTAGGTAATAAGTGTAATATACCAAAGCATGTTTCCCAAATACTACCAAGGAGTTTGCCACCAGGAACATTGGGGAATGAAATCCAGATTGTATTTGTCCAAATAAATAAATAAATAGCCAACCAGGCGAAATCAAAATTTGCTGTGTAATTTAATAGTCTAGGTCCTTATAATTGGTGATGTCGCAAAACAAAATAACTTTAATCCAGGTGCCTCTCCCCACCCAAAAAATTTTCAGTAAAAACGATTTACTGACATCAGAATGTGGTTGTTAACAAGGTCCTAGCGAATACTGCAAGATGGACTTGTGTCTACTTATTCTTCTTGGAATGCTATGTGCTTTTTCATGTCTCTGTTCCTTCACATATGGAATCTTATTTCTCTATAGTTCCCTTCCCTCCTTCTAAAGTATTTACTTATGCCATAGTTACGTCTCCCCCATTTGCAAGTGAACCCTGTGAGAGAGTGAAGAAAGAAAGAAAACCAGCATTTGAATGCCTGCAATGAATCCCACTGAGAAATTCATACACATTATTTGAGTGGGCAGGAGCCAAGCCCAATTCTTCTTTATAGGGGCTGTGCTTATTATATACATCATGGTTTTGCAGCCTGTGGGCCAACACAAACTGCTGCTTTTGTTCTGTCGACTTTGATGCACTTTGTTGTATGTGTGCATATTTACATTTTCAAAATCATATATTAATCGACTTGGTACCATAAGGCAAAGTCTGAAACTAACAGACTGTTGATGTAATGCAAAAGACACAGTGAAGATACTAAAATGAAACTAGGATGTAGACACTTAAAAGATCCCCAGGGAAATGCTTCAAATAACAGAGTGGAACTCGGTGAGTTAGGAGAGCAGACATGGATGCCACAGGCAGAAGACCAAACCAAGTTAAGGAGGGCCCATCATTACGATGATTTAGTACACAATCCACTTAAGGGGAAAACTCTTGGGGATGTGGGAAGAAGAGGATTGGGAGGAAGCAAATTGACATTCCAGTGCTTCTCTTCGTGGTTAAGATAATTCTGGTTGTACTTGCAGGGAATTAATTATATCTTGTAGTAATACTTAGACTCTACTCATATCATCGTCTTGTCTTGTGGTCAAATTTACTAATCTCTAAAAATTGTCCTGCATCTAGTCCTAGCTTTCTGAAGCAGAAGTAAACCCTTAGACTACAGATGGACCTTACTGCCCTTGGTTTACGGTCTTCCATCTTTATGCTGACAGGTGGCAGGCTTCTCCAGCATTTTCTCTAAATGTCTCGGTTGAAGGGGGAAATGGGCTTCTTTATGGCTCTGGGTCTATCTTCTGTCACTGAATTTATTTCCTCTTTTGGGCCCTAGATCCTGTTCTTTCCCCTCTTCTAACCACTTTTGTTCATTAATTACCCCTTTCTCACATTTAACTTCAACCTTCCATCTCCAAACTCTTCTATATTTACTAAAAGAAACAAACAAACAAACAAAACCCACGAAAAAAACTTACTACCATATATGCCTATGTCCTAGCCAAACATCTTGGAAATTTTTCTATATTCCTTATTTCCAATTCTCCACCCCCTTCTGTGCCAACACTCACCTGAAAGTCCTCTCAGCAAGCTGACCAATGACCTCCTAATGCCAAACCCAGTCCTTATTTTGCTTGACATCATTGTAACATTTAACAATTGAATACTTTCTCACTTTTAAAACCCTTTCATGTATTTGCTTCCACAAACTCAATTCCATCTACTCTTTTCTTATCACTTCTCCCCCGGGTTTCTGCTAAATGGATCTTCAAATAATAGACTTTCTACTTCTTAGTTTTGCCTTTGTCCAGTCTACTATCCCTGCTCAGTGCTAGAATCTGCATTTTTGAAATGAAATCTGTCACCTCTTAATGATGTCCTATAGTTTTCAGGATAAAGTTTAAATGCTGTCACATGGCCGATAATGTCTTCCTAACCCAGCCCCACCTTACTTGCTGAAAAGGAAATTGCTTGCCCCAGACTTCTTCACTTCCTGTTCCTTTAAACTTGAACCAGACGTTGCAGTGACCCGTATTCAATTATGCAAAGGTAGAGGAACAAGATGGCTCCGGACCATTATATAGCAAAGCTATTCATCAACCTAGGCTAGCAAGACAGTTCTGTGAGAGGGAAAATCTATTTTATTTGGGGTGTTGTACTTTGGGTTTCTTTATTACTTTACCCTAGTCTTTACCAAAACTGATTAAACTGGCTTCTCCTCATGCTGTGTGGCCCTCGTCTTGAATTGATTCCTATGTTCCATCCAAACCAGGCTAGCTGCATTTCCAAATGGTCCACATTCTCTTACTCTTCATGTTTATGTACATGCTGTTCCCTCTGTCTAGAGTCTGCCCTCTCTATCTCTGCCTGACTATTCTTATTCATGACTTAGGACCCCAGTCAAGTGTCAGCTCCCATTTGAATCCTTCCATAATATGCCCCTCACTCCTGTAATCTGCCCCCACTGCGCTCTTCGCATTTTACCACAAGGTCTGTGATCACTGGTTTACCTGTGTGTCTTCCCTCTGATTATGAGCATCTTGATGGCAGAGGCAATCTTGTATCTCCGGTGTGTAGTTGGGACTCAGCAAATGTGTACTCAGTGAGGAGTCAGAGAAGTTCAATATGTTCCCCAAGTTTCCCTAGAGGAAGTCTGTGTGTATCTGTGAATATGTGTACATGTGTCTGGGATTGAGCCATCTTAACAGAAGTACCAGGAGCCTCACAGCCAGAGGCTGGGAGTGTAGCCAGCATCCTTAGAGAGTGCTGAAGGAGCAAGCTGGGACTAAGGGTTCAAATGCCAAGTCCAAGGATCAGGAGCAAGGGAGATTAGGAGTAGAGTAATCAGGACAGTCTTATAGAAGGAAGGATAATAGCCCCTACAGATTCCATGTCCCAAACCCCTGAACCTGTGACTATGTTTGGCTACATGGCAAAGGGGAACTAATGGTGCAGATGGAATTAAGGCTGCTAATCAATTGATCTTAAAATAAGGAGATTATCCTGGATAATCTAGTGGGCCCAATCTAATTCCAAGAGTCCTTAAAAGTGGCAGATTGAGGCAAAAGATAGAGAAGCAGGGAGATGGCAGAGAGAGAAGAGCAGCCGTGAACCAAGGAATGAGGGCAGCCTCTAGAAGCTAGAAAAGGTAATAAAGTGGATTCTCTCCTAGAGCCTCCAGAAAGGAAGACAGGCCTGACAATACCCTGATGTTAGCCCAGTGAGACCCATTTCACCCTTCTGACCTCCACCTCTGTAAGATAATAAACACATGTTGTTTTAAGACACTGAATTTGTGGCAATTTGTTGCAATAGAAAGAGAAAACTAAAAAAGTATCACCAACCGAATGAACTTGGACAAGACACTTAATCTCCCTAAACCTCCTGTCTCATCTTGTTAACAGGGATCATACTCATTCTGTGATTGTGAGGGTTAAATGAGATATTATATCTAAAAATCTTGGTAAAGTGCTCGGCATAGAGTAAGTACTTTGTGAATAGGAGTAATTGCTGTTATCAATATCATCATTGTTATTGTTCACTGACTTACCCGATACCTCTAGGGTAGAGAGGAAGGAAGAGACAGAGACAAAAAAAATGGGAAACAACACAATAAATGTCTATTTTGGAAATCTGCAGGCATATTTGGTTTTAGCTCTCTTGTAATGTGTCTTCTTAACTCACAGAATGTGCTTCATTTCCTTCTGCTCTCTCTCTCTCTCTTGCTTTAGGTATTAAGATCTATTTTAAATTTAGTCATTTCAAAGTCTCCTTGGCATCGTGTAAATGTCGCACCATTAAATATATATTCAATGAGTGCTCGAGCAGGCTGCCTTCCCCGCCAAGAAATGGAGTCCTGTAGGTGGGCAGGTGGAGGAACGACAGACACCACCAGCACCCCCCCCCAACAAGCCCATAAACTCTGCTGTCCTTACTGAGCAGAATCACGTTTTATGAGCTCCAAATCAGGATGTGTGGTCTGACAAGCACGTTTTCTCCCGAGTTTTAATTTAGTTTTATGAAAAGGTTTTCACAGGTATTAAATTAAAGCACATGAAATTTAGTAGATAATCTTTACTGCAAAGAATAAAATCTCAAGTAAAAAATTCAGGGAAAACATTTATCAGTTTTTATAATATTTGAAATTGGAATTATCTGTGACAATATAGACTGTAAGGTTTGGTAGCCATCTGTTGTGGAGGGCTCCAGTTTGCTTCTATTTTGTTTTGTTTTCCTTTGCTCCCAGGTGTCCCCTTCCCCGACTCTTTCCCTCTGAGTCATGCTGCCCCCATTCTAATCACGCAGCCCTCATGAACTGTCAGACATAGAACCCCAATTCCTGGGTGAGGGAATAGATAGGTGACACCAGCCTGGCTGTTCATGATAGGGCTTCACCCTGGCCAGTGATTGGTCCCATGGATAGGCACATGATCCAAATGGAGCCAATTTCATACAGACAGATGAAGAACATGACTTTCTTTCCTCTAGACTAAGAAGCGGGGGAGATGTATATAGGAGTTGTTGCCCACCATGCTTGCCACCACAAAAAAGAAACACATCTGCAGGAAGTGAATGGGGCCAAAACCCAGAAAGAGGCAGGACTGAGAAATGGAGAGGAGGGGAAAAAAAAAAAAAACCCTAATGACACCTCTGAGCCCTTGGACCCAGCAGTGCCTGACACCACTTACTCCCCATCCTTCTCTGTACATGAGCCAATAAATCTTTTTTAAGTGGGATTTCTGTCACTTGAAATTGAAAGAGCCCTGGCTAATACACAGGGTCATTGCAAAAACACTGTCAAAAAAAGACCTCAGAAAAAACCAACCCAGAGGTGGGCCAAACGGGGACAGGAAGAAAACAGTGATATAGCAGGTAATAAGGCAGGGAAGAGCACGAGCCTCAGAGTCAGAACACCAGGGTTTATATTCCAGCTCTGCCATTTACCAGTGACCTTGGTAATCAAGGGGCAACCTTGGATGACAGGGTAACATTTCCACGTAATGGTCTGTAAAGTGGACGACTCTCCTATTGTTGCCATATATAACATGATGTGCTGGGGGAGGCTCACCTGAGATGATAAATGTGAACGCTCTTTGTAAATGTTAAGTGCTTGCAAATGGCACTTATTACATAGAAAGCAGCACAGTAAAAAGACTGTGGATTGAAGCAGAGACTGAAAAGGAAAAGCTAGGCTGTAAGTCACTGGACTCTTGAGAGAGAAATATGGAAGCCAGTTAATGGTTGAATATTCCATAATGTATCTCAAGGTCAGACAATACCGAATGTCACTGGTTTGAGTAAAAACATATGCAAAATCTATTCAAAAACTAAAAAAACAATTCTACGGCTGTATGTGGGGTAGGAGTCGGAGGAAAGAGAAGAAAGAACCAACATTTGTGAGGTGTCCACAGAATCTCACTTGTATACCACACATGCTCTCACATAGCCCATGAAGCAGCCCTGCAAGTGTCAGGCATTAATGTCTCCAGTTCAGATGTGAGGAAAACAAGGCTCAGAGCTTACAGTCAAGCCCAGGTCAGAAGATTCTACAACTGGATCACTAGACTAGTCCACTGTCCAGAAAATACATTTAAGCTAGACTTTGGGGCTTAGGTGAGGATATGCTTAGTTTTCTTTCCAGATTATAAGGACCAATAAACTAAGATTTTACATAAAGTTTTAAAATTTAAAAATTTTGTTGGGAATGGTTTTTCTGCTGGAGTTAAAGTCTAGAGCTTTTAATAGTTATTAGAAATGTGTTTCTCCTCATCTGGGTGTTAAGAATCATGAAGTGTCTGGGATTTTACCCTGCTTACACATGAATTAACTAGCCTATTACTATTTTGCGGATGCTGGCAGAAGACATGAGACTTGTGGCCAGAGAGATAAAGAACTTTATTATTCATGGCAGAAGTAGTAGTCAGAGCTTTATGTTGGTTTATATTGGTTAGTTCCCAATCCTCATCTCCCGCCACCAAGGCCCATGAGGGAGATAGAGAGAGCGCATGGTGAGTGCCCACACATGCTATGGGTTGCATTACAGGAGAGGAACACTAAAATTAGGGATTTAATGGTTTTATAGCAAGTGAAGGCAAGACTGTTCTTTGTCTGGGGGAGATGTTACGTCATCCCTCAAGATTGCTTGCTGCAAACACAGCTCTGAGAAATGTCCTAGGTAAGGAGTAGGCTGGGCCTTGCATTTTGGGCATACCCAGCAAGAATGTGTAGGGCAGCTGAATATGGTGAATTGCCTCTCCCAAAACTGAGTCCTTCTCTAGAGAACAATGAAGTCTTGTTTCTACTTATCCTCTCCAACTGCAATTTCATTCTTTTGCTCTCCATTGAGATCATCCCTTGCACATATCTCTTCCAGCTGCTTCTCTTTCTTGTTCTGAACTACCAGAAAATTGCCTTTCTAGTATTTCTAGTTAGGGCAGGCTATGAGGGATATTTCCTGGTGTGAGTTGGAGGACAGAAAAACAGAAGCAGCTATTTTCTTGTGTTATGCCAGTTAAACAAAATACCAATCTAGATGCTACTGTGAAGGGACTTTATAGATGTAAACTTCAAGTGGCCTAATGAGTTGACTTGAAGTTCAACAAAAGGGAGATTATTGTGGATGGGCCTACCTTAATCAATCAAAAACCTTTGAAAAGACAGCTTAGGCTTTTTCTGAGCTAGAGACCACAGACAGCAGCTAGCCTTGCAATGGTTCCCCTTTCCCATTAGACCCTGCTTCCTAACTACCTGTCTGTGGACAGTAAGTTTCAGTTTGGACCCATGGGTTTCTAGCCTGTACATGGTCTTTTCTTCCCAACTGCCTGCCCTATGGACTTTGGGTTAGCTAACTTAGCCCCCACAATTGCATAACTCAACTTCTTATAATAAATAACATAATATATTAATAAGAACATGTTATGTATATATTTTTAAACGTTTAACCAACTGAGTCCCACAGGTGCTCCAGAATATTATATTTATCATTAATATTTTATTAATTAATCAATAATTAACACATCTATATTAATATATAATGTATACAATTTATAATAAATATTATAATCCATAATATTCATAATCAACATAGGTATCCTACTGGTTTTCCTCTCTAATTGAATTCTGACCAATATATGTGCCACTTCATGGAAACTGGTCATTTAATGAGACTGAGACCTCCTTCCTGCCAAATTCAATGACATTTTTAGTCCTCATTTTGCATGACACCTCACTAACATCTCCTCTTTAGATTGCTTCTTCTTTGGTTTTAGAAATACCATTGAGGCTTTCTTCCCAGTCTGGCTCCTATTCTAGTTGTCTTGTTCCTCTAACTTCAGTCATTTTCCTAAGAGTATTTTTGCCATGTTATATCTCTTCCTTCTTTCATACAGGTGGCCTTCAGTCATCATGGTCTTGACTGTACTTAATACCAATGACTCAAATATATTCCTCCCATTTTTGCCATCTCAGAATTGTTATTAGTGTAACTTTTGCCCAGCCCAGTTCATGAAAGATGCATCAAAAAGAAGACTAGAAGACTAGTTCCAAGGCTGTTTGAATCTTCCTCCCTTCTTGACTCTGTCTTCATGGCAGAGAGAAACTGCCTTCGTGGTTATGATAATGCTGATAAACAAAATTACCATTTATTGTGTCTTGATATGCACTAGACACTATTTAAGGTGCTTTACAAATGCGATCTTATCTAATCATTACAATATCCTTATTAAGTCAACGTTATGATTCCCTTTTTGTTCTCACACATTTTAGTATTATTGTTCTAGTTCTGTGAAATATGATTCCCATTTTTCATATGAGAAATCTGAGAATTGCGGAAATGTTATATAATAGGTCTTGGGACCCAGAGCCAGTAGATGTCAGAGTTAGGATTTATACCCTCAACCCAAGTTCCAAACAACTGGCAATATTGCCTTTGTCAGAATATATGGACAGTGAAGGCATAATCATCAAAGGCCATTTATATTTGTAGAATCTGGCCAGGCATGGCAGATCTGAGCAGGTAGCTTCATCTTAAAACTTGGCAGTAGCCTTTGGGCAACTATTGAGACCATTAGAGCCATGAGTCTCATCTAGCTGGTATAATCACAACTGTTCTTTGCCCATGGTTCCTAATGCAGCTTTGCAGATTCCCTGCATACCATTGTATACCCTCCAACAAAGGAAAGCCAGATCTTTCCCTTGCCAAACTATCTGTCTCCAACGAAGGGCAACAACACACCTTCCAGACCATACTGTTGTCTCACTGATACCACTTTACCACTCCTAATCTATGACCTTGACACCACTGAATCTGACACCATATTTGGCAAACCAGCACCCAATAGTCCAGAGGACTTAGTGACCATTCTCTCTGATGTCAAGACGGTACAGTGTTTTTGCAGAATCATGGTGCTTAAAGCATCCTGCAATAGAAAGCAGTAGAACACTGATGCCAATAAGAAAAAAAATGCCTTCTTCCCAAACAAGAATTTTTTGGCAATTATTTTAGTCTTGGCTAAAGCCTGTACATTTTTGGCTCAGTATTTACTTTATGGGCCAATCATCAAATCCTGATGTGGCTATGAATAAAGATTATGTAGAAGATGAAGAACAAATTACAAAGATGGCCATGGAAGCCTGTAGAATCAAAAGGCATGTGTGCCAGGATGGCAGAACATCTTGGCAGATACTTCCCTTGGAAGAGGGGGAATAGGGTAATTACTTCCCTACGCTTAGGACTTTACTTTCTGCTTCTCTGAAGAAGTCCTTGATGAATATTTTACATGTATCCACTTCCTTTTGTGGTAAATTTTGTTTAACCATTTATTTCAGTTGGTTGTGAATTTATTCCAGTATTTTCAGAAGTTGGTTTGACAAGTTCACTATGTCAATTACCCCAGCCAGTACAGGGACCACTTCCCACGTTCTTTGTTAGTTTGGTGACATGAAGAGGTCAAAAATGGCCTTGGAATAGCCTCAGCTCCCAATTTAGTTGAACAATGTTGCTGTTTTCTGATAGGACATTTCTCCTTAGAGTGCAGCTCTTAAGGTTCTGAGGATAACATCAAACATTACTTCGTCCACTCTCATTTCTCTGAGTTCCCAGGTCTATGCATTCTGGCTACAGAGACCAAGGCACCAGATATTGACCACTGGTTTAAGGCACCTGCTTGTGAAGGATTTTCTTCATCAGGCCAGTCCAATAATATCAAGCCATCTGCTTCTGAGTGACAGGAGGGTTGTAAATGCCAAAGGCAAGAGCCTTTTGGCACACCTCCTTTGCCACCAAATGAGTGCTTTTGTGAGATACCAATGTCAATGGATAAGGCATTTGTAGATCCACAAATAAGAATGTCAGCAGAAGAATTCTGATAAAATAAAGCAAATGTGTATTTGAGATATGCATCTATTCCTGTCAGGACAAATCACTGTCCACTCTGTGCTTTATTAGGGACCATGGTTGCTTAATATTTGGCCAATCAACAGTGGCTATGTCTAAATAAGCTTTGGGGATAAGAAATCCATAATAAGCCTCCATCTTTGTCTGTATTGCCACTTTCTACATGGGCTCATTGAATCAGCATCAATGTGGCCAAAAAAAGGAGAGTGACTGACAGCCACCTTTCCTACCTATTTATTGAGAGCATTTACACATCAATAGCTGAAAAGTTATTGATTTTTTCCTAATAAATATGCTATATCCAAAACCTCAGCTGTGATTGCCGTAACCACCTTATTAAGTCTGGAACAATCTACCATTATTCTCTAAGACCCATCTGGCTTCTGCATCTGCCAAACAAGACTAGTTAAATGGGGATGTGGTGAGAATAATCACCCCTGCATCTCCCAAGTCTCTGATGGTGGCACTAATCTTTGCAGTTCCTCTAAGGAATGCCACATTGCATTGAGCTTATTATTTTGGGGTTTCCATTTGGCTCCTCCTATCATATAATCTTCCTTCCACATAATAGAGAGCTAATGTGAGTACTCTGCCAATTGAGTATATCACTTCTCACTATACTTTCTGGAAGTGGGAAAATAACCAGATTAAAATTGGGTAAGAGAAGGCACTTCTGCTTGCCAATGATTTCTAGTGTCTAATCCCTTTCCCTCTGCTCCCATCGAGGAGGTTATCTATGCACTCCTCAAATGTGAACAACCCAATCATAGAATCTTGGTTTTTTTTGAAAGGCTGCGTCCTGGGCCCACTTCTCCCAGTACTAATTACTATTTAAGTCAAGATTATGGCAGGGAACAAGTAGTACATCCAAATTAGGGTAATTAGAGAATGTAATAAAGGGATATTTTATAAAGGTGTGGGTAGATTTAATAGAAATCAATAAGGGATAGAGAAGCACCACAGGGCTAGCAACATCAGGGAGCAACCCCTGGAACTCAAGAAGAGGGAATAGTTATGGGGACTGAGAAAGAGCTGCAACCTCCAGTAAGGATTACAGCCACTGCTAACCTGCAGCCTAACAAGGAGAGAGCCAGAGAAATTAATACCCCAACCTCAAGATCTCTCAAGCCAACAGGCTTCCCACCCCAGGTAGACCAATTCTCTCTCTCTTCAGGGAATCTTAATTCCAAATAGAGGGATGGTGTATCAGACATTGCAATGGCACTGTCCAAAATTGATCATGCTTGAGCTTTCCTGCTTTCCAAATTCAAGCTGGTCAGCCTTTTCTTCAATTCATTGAGTTACCTGCCTCCTGCTACAATTCTTTCTTTCTGTTTACTTTTGGTTAAATTAATCAGAGTCATTTCTAGTAATAACAATAATTTACATGTGAGTCTCAGGTTGCCAAAAGGTAGAAAATGTTTCAAAAATTTCCAAAATCTAACTTCTGGCCAATAATTAATTCCACTTCATATTCCCATTCAAACTAGTTTCCATAGATAGAGCAAATTTCAAGCGGTGAATCCTGGAAGATAAGTCAATATGCCAAAAGAAAAGACAAGGGAAGCCAAATGATCTGAACTTCACTTTCCAATGATTTATAAAATGAGACAAGAAGGTTATAAGGCAAGTCCACTCACATCAACAATAGAGTGAGCAGAAAGAGGTTGGACTAGGATCTGGTGAGAGACACCAGAAGCTTCTGCGCATGGCCTCTCCAGCTTGTGCCTGTGAAGAGGTTTTTAAGTAGAGATGAGACCAGCAAAACTATTTTTAGAAGGATTACTCTGGCTGCAGGATGAAAAAGAAGGAGGCAGGAGGAGGGACCAGATTGGAGTTTGCTACAGGGTCCATGCAGGAGAAGGCACCCAAGCAGGGCAAGGTCAGGGATGGGCTCCAGGAGTGCACTGGGCAGGTGACTGGAATGTTTGTCATCACATCACGTGGTGACTGGAAGGATAATTCAGACATCATAGTCCATCTCCATTGAGATAAGCAAGAAAAGAATTTATTCCTTCTTTTCATACCCCTTAAATGTGCTTATTTCACTTTTTAGACATAAAAACAAAACAAAATAACAACAGAAACAAAAAGACACCAACCTAAGTATCAATCAATATAGTTGGATAAAGAAACAGCATTAAAATTATGCATTGCAATGTTGTGTATTAATAGGGAGATCTGTAGATCTGTAGATCTGTTGTGGGGAAATGATCACAATATTGAAATGAAAAACAGAAGCTCCTGGTGGTATGTAGAGAATGCTACTATTTTGGAAAAACAACAAACAAAATGTATGTGTGTGTGTGTGTGTGTGGCCTGAATATAGGAGTGCAGGTGTGTGTGAATAGAAAAAGTCAGGAAAGATCTTCACAAAAATGTTAATGATTGCTATATTTACATATTACTAGATGGGAAATTTCTAACTTCTCCATACCTTCTGTATCTTTTAATTTTTAACCACAAATATGTTTTATTTTTATAATTGAAAAAGACAAGAAAAAATATGTTTATTCTACAATAACAAGACCACTTAAATAAGGACAAGGCGTATGTTTATATGAAGTTGAGGATAAAGCCCCCTGTGGACATTACAGCAAAGATTGCTATGGAATGAGAATGGAGAAGACCTTTTGACACCAAAATACAGTTTGGAACAGACCAGAACATTCTCCTGGTGATACTGAACTAAGGCTCTTTACCAGTCCTTTGGTGAAATTAATGAGAACCCCATGGATGCTCTTTAGGGAGTTTTGATTATAATGACATCTAAGTTAACACTGTCATAACTGTGCAGGATTTTTAGTCTTCATATTTTATTGTCTATGCAAGATCCAAGAATTTTTTAAATCTATGCAAGTAAAGAAAGATGCAAATATCTGTGCTCTCCCTTGACTACTGTTGGCAGTGTTTTGGTGGTGAAATTGAGCAGGACTGGCCATTTTAATATAGCTTGACTCTCTCTAGCTATATCTCTAGCTATCCATCTCTAGATGGGTGACCTAGGAAGCCACACAGGGTCAAGTTTAGAAGAACCCTGAGCTTGGTTTAATGTTCTGCAGTAGTCATTCTGAAATTCTTAATAATTCTTAATAATTATTCTTAATAATTTTATCTTTGACTTTGTGTTTTGTATGTGATGTCCAATGGGGCAATAGAGCATGGGAATGAGCAGAAGTGATAGGTGTTGTATGCATGCTTTCTTGCTTCTGCTGCACCATTTGCATTTAGCCTTTGAGATGTGCATGAGCAGAGAATCCAAAAGGATCCACCATGCATGGAGTTGAGCAAGACTCCAAGTACAAGGAGGCATGTGTGTCTACAGTGGGGTGGGTGGGGGTGCTGACAGCCCTTAGAGCCTATGCTTTCGGTACAAACCAGAGTTGCTTTGAATAAAAAAAGGTGATAGCATTCTAAGAAATCTGAACAACCAAGGAATCCTGTCATAGTCTTTCTTACACTTCTTACTTCTGTGCAGTAGCCAACCATGTATTAAAAATGATCACATAGAAGGAAAAGGAAAATATATGGCACCTCATAGTACCTCTTCTTTCACTCCTTCCTCATAAATCCAAAGCCAAAGATAGAGAATATTGGTAGAATTGCACATGTAAAGTGAAATAAAATAGTGAGGGTTCTTTGTGCAGTATTTCCAATGTTTTATAAAAATAAAACATATATGCATGTATGTATATGAGATATGAAATAAGAATTGTACAATTTTGGTGATTTCACATAAGAGGTATTGCACAGTGGTGTCTCAGTCAGTTAAGCACCCCACTCTTGGTTTTGTCTCAGGTCATGATCTCATGGTTCGTAGGTTTGAGCCTTGCATCAGGCTCTGCGCTGGTAGTGCATAGTCTGCTTGGGATTCTCTCTCTCTCCCTCTCTCTCTGCCCCTCCCCTACTCTCTCTCAAAAATAATAAATAAATAAACATTTTTACAAAAACATTGGTATTGCACAGTATGAATACAAATGGCAAATTCAAACTAATAATGTAGAATTTTTATTTTTCTTTACTTATACTAATACTAAACAAAAAAATTAAAAAGACCATAACAAAGTAGGAGAGAAACTGTGGAAGAAAGAACAAGCTTTGTATTTTAAGACTTTTAATGATACAAAAAAGTACCCTGCATTTTGAATGAGAGGTCCCAGATTTTCATTTTGCACTGGGCCCTGCCAATTATGCAGCCAGCCCCACCTGTGATTGCAGGGGCCATCAATTCAAGTGGCTTTGGGAGGTTTTGATGGTAACTTGCTGGAGACAGTGGTGAAGGCTGAGAAGCTGCACAATCACTGACGGCGACACAGGGAGAAAGGGGTCTGGAAGGGAGCTGGGGGCATCCACTAGTATCCTTTAGCAGTATGCTTGTGCAGCTTTCCGGGAATGGCAGGGACAGCATCACTAAAGAGAGATGCTTAGTGTAAAGAGGCAGGTTCATCCCTTTAAACTTCATGGATTTCTCTGCAATTTAGTGCAGAGAAGTGATGTTAGAGAAAGGCTCTTTTCTCATATGATTGCTGATAACCTTCTGTCTATTACTCGAGCTCAATACTGGGATGTATTTATGGAGCAAAGCTGAGCCCTTCCTCTCAGGAAACCCAGAAAACAGCATGATAGATCAATTGATTTGTCAAGCCCCGGCAGACAGAAACAATTTCCTTGGCTAGACGTGGTTAATGCAGATGGCTGGCTCATTCACCCTTAGTACACCTCAGCCTGGCCACAGGTAATGTGGCCACAGGGAGGATGCCACAGTCTCCCTGGAAAGCTCTGGGCACTTCCTCTAGGCATGTGAAGGAGGAGATTGCACAGCACAGCATGAACCTGAGAAAACCATTAGCATAAGGTAGGTGTGCCTGGGAGAACACATAGGTTATAATGTGCCTGCTGGTAGTCCTATTGAAATCTGATCCTGCCTTTGGTTCCTGGGTCCATCAACCACCAGCACATCTAAAGCTCAAAGGGGAGAGAAGACAAAGAACACACCAGCCAAATGCCAGTTCTTTATACTCAGAGCACTGACTTCTAGTCTCTGATAGACTGAGATGGTGGGTTGTCAGGAAGCACACGACTTTGGTACCTTAGCAGATTCTGTTCTTACTGATTTTGCTGTTTTGAAGGCAGGGAAGAGAAGTGGAGAACCTCCCACCCATTCTCTACAAATACTCATCATTCTTCACATTAGATGCTCCAACAGTCTCTAGTCCCGTGCAGGTGGGCGTGGGGTGGGGAAGGGCTGAGAGCTCTATTACAGGCTTTCTGACAGCCACAGTAGACTTGGAGTTCCCTGCTTCCCCACAGCAATTTGCCCTCCGTGTCTTTATTTACTGGAATACCTTCCCTACTTCTTCAAAGACTAGGGTTCATCAAATCCATTTCTTCTTTTTCATGGCGATACAGATAAGATATATTTCCCAGCCTCTCTTGCTGTTATCTGTGGCCATATGACTGGGTTCTAGCCAATAGAATGAGAGCAGAAGTCATCAGTGTCACTTCCAGGCCTGACCCAATGGACCCCTTTCCCTGTACAGACTGATGCAGAGGACCACAGCACAAGGAGAGCTGAGTGATAAAGGTGGTGGGGCCACAAGAAAGAAGCTATCCAGATCCTTTCTTCTCTGCTTGGAAGGCAGCCACCCACTGATCATCTGGAATTCTTATTTTGGAAAGGGAGAAATGAACTCTTATTATATCTAGGGGTTGTTTCAGCAGCCAGGGTTACCATAACCAATAACAACTGACTTCCAATAATAGTGTCCATCCTCTTGGGGACTTAGCCACAGTTGTAGCTCAGACGTTAACTGCTCAGATGTCCTCCAGCCATCTGGAAACTCCCCTGATCTTTGATATTTCATTTTAAAGGCTGAAATTCCTTCATACTTTGGCAGGGGGGAGATCATGGCTTTCCTCTTCCCACCCTCATCCCTACCAACATCTCCTGGGGTTTCTGACAGCCTTACTTTTCTCCTGATCACATCTTATTCTGACATCACACGGGTAAGAAAGGACATAATGGGATTCTCTGATCCTTCACATTTCTTAGAGCAACATTGTCTTCCATTTGCATTCAAAGCAAGTTCTGGTTTGAGTGGAAGCCACGGAAATTGTTGGCTTTTTCTCTCTAAGTCCTGCTTAAGTCCTATGTACCAGGGTTCACTGAAATTTTATATCGGTGGGGATATTGCAAACACTGACTGTGAATGGGAAGGCAGGGAAAAATGCACCTCTCTTTTGTGCTCAAGCACAGGCTCTATTGTCCTATCAGACTACTTACAAAATAGAGATTCACAGGTAAAATATTAACCATTTTAAGAGGACGAAAGCAGAGCATTAAATCTCATAAGGAGTTCTTTGCTCCTGGGTCCTTATGTGACTGCACAGGTCATGAGCCTATGAATCTAGCTCTAGAGAAGTACACCCCTTCTGCCCTTCCTCTTGCTGGCTGGTAGAGCTGGTGAGTGAGGCTGGGGAAGAAGGGACAGATCAGAGGGAAACAGATGAAGGGACAGATCAGAGGGAAACCCTCTTCTGACTCCTCCGCTGAAATCATCCATGATGATATTTGTGAACCGGATTTTCCTTTGGAGAATGTAAATAAGCACTGCATCATGTTTCAGGTTTCTTGTGGAACAAAAGTAGAGCCAAAAGATGGGGCATTTGTATACAGGTTACATCTGCAGATTTGGGGCTGGGGATTAGTACACAACAAACACCTTAAATGAATAATTGAACCCTGTTCTTTAATATCCTTTGCCTGACCTGCCACTGGGAACTTTTCTCTGGTGTGGACTCTCCCAAATCCTGCCTTCTGGCCTCTCTGGGTCCTCACTTTCTCCACTAACCCCCCACCCCCATTGCCTCTGAAAATGCAAAATGTCTTCTACTTTATTTGCAGGGCAATGATTTCCACCTCTGATTGATCCTGACCTAATAGGCCAAATTATCCTACCAAGTTAATGGCTTAAGGATGTAAAAACAAAACAACAAGCAAAACCGTGGCTTATTTCCTTTAAGAATTTGGCTGCCAGTATTTACATAATTATTTTTCTCCCAGATACTCTAGTAACAGACTTTCTTGACATGGTTCTAAAATGCTCAGAAATCCTTCCCTTCCTCCCTAGGTGGGTGTGGATACTCTTCCTCTAGACTCCTATAAAATCATGTGCATATCATACATATACCTACACATACATATAGTCAAAAATCAACAAAGCCAGATATTAAAATGTTAAAACAGATTTTATTCAGCAACTACTGATAGCTGGGAACAAGCTGAGCTCCCTTCCAATTTGTGCAGTGGTGACTGGGCATTTCAAAGGGGAATGAGGGAATCAGGAGAGGGGTGGTCAGGGACATGAAAAATTATAACAAGTTGGTCGGTAAAATGCATCACGTCAGCTGTGTCTGCTGGCTGGTAATTACCCAAATGAGGATTCTGTCCTCCCACAGAAACTGAGGGACAGAGGCCCTATTATTCCTGACGATCACATGCCAGAGGAATGGCTTTCAGGTCCTTGAGAAAAATGCCACTGATGCATATTGCCGATTGTAGGCCTTGTAGTAAATTGTTGAGAGAGGCAGCTCATGGGTACAGTCTGCTCAGCCACATAAGAAAGGGCCCTGGGCATGGAACATTCCTTACCAGGAGATAAGGAGCCCACACAGTCTGCACTGGGCTTGTCACCTTGTGTGGAAGTGTCTTTCCCTGTTCCATGTGTAATGGGCTCCTTCTGCGTAAGCACATGTCAGCCATCCTCAGACACGCCTTCAGTTTTTAGTATCTCCAGCTCCAGGGGAGAGAGTAGAAGCCCTTCCAGTGCAGCACCAGATGGGTGAGCACAGCCCCGTTGCCTTGTGTAGACTGCTCGGGCCCTCCACGAGCCATGGGGTCCAACACACATTATTGGAACTGATCTAGCTTTGTCTCTTCTTATTCTATGTGAGTAAAGCATTGTTCCATCCAGTGCTTGACCGTGTTGGCAGCAGTGAACTTTCTCAAAAAAGCAGTTAAGTGAGAACTGGGATCATCTTACGGACATGGCCTTATGTTACCAGAAGGCCGGTCAGAGTTTGGTCATCTTAGTGTAGGAAGAGGTTTGGATGGAGTAGTGACGTGTCAAAAAATAGTTTTGCAGCATTTAACATGGACGTAGGCATAGACATACACATATATATATATACATATACATATGCACACACATACATAAACACATACACATACACAAACACATTCACATGCACATATACAAACACATGCACATACACATATACAAACACATACATATACAAAAACACAAACACATACACATACACATGCAAAAACATATGCACATACACAAACACATGCATATACACATGCACATACACAAACACATATACATACACATACACATGCACATACACAAACACACATACACACACGTACACAAACACATATACATACACATACACATACGCAAACACATGCACATACACACATACACAAACACATACACAAACGCATAGATATCACACACACATAATCTTTTTCAATGAACTTTAAAGATACTCATCCCTCAGCCATGAGGTTAACTCTTCCCAGAGAAAGTCCAATCTTACAGGCCATGCTCTAACCCTATAAGACAGAGGGGAAAAAATCCAGTTCCAGTACAAAATATTGTCTCCTCTGAAGAGCTGCTATGGCCATGCTATCACACAGCTGTTTCCCCACCGAGCTGCCAGGACTCTCAGGTTTTAAGTGAGATGATTGATCATAACAACTACACTAGCCCTCGTGTTCCTTTTTTTCTATAGTGATTTGATTTCCTACTTTTATTTCTGTAACTGTGTTGTTTATATGTCCCTGAAGATGAGGATGGTGAGGCAGGAAAAGAAACTAACAAATATCTGGCACAATCTTATATTTTTGCCTCAAAAATGACGTTGGCTTGTATCTGATATGGATGTGGAGAGCTAGAAGCTACTTTGAAGAATTCATGGTGTGAGTCTTCAGTGAGCACGTCCTCCACATAAGGCGCAGTTGTCAAGGCAGTCCAGGGGGGGAGAGGTGTCTTAGTTTTTTCTGTTGTTATATATAATAAATTACCGCAAATTCAACTGCTTAAAACAACATACATTTATCATTTCAGTTTCCAAGTGGAATTCAAGCACATCCTAGCTAGGTGCTCTGCTTGCAGTCTCCTAGGGCTATAATCCAGTCCTTACTGGATGCTCTGGGGGAAACCCTCTTCCAAGTTCACTCAGATAGTTAGTGGAGATCGTTACCTTGTAGATGCAGCATTGGAGGCACTTACCAGTTGTCAGCTGGAGGCCACCTGTAGTCTTTGCCACCTAGACAACCCCCCACCAATAGGGCCTCTTACTTCAACGAGCCAGAAGGAACATCTCTAGGGTGACTCTACTAGTAAGACAACATCTTAGGTAATCATAGGAATAATGTCCCATCACCTATGCTGTACTCTTTTGGTTAGAAGCAAGTCACGGCTTGAGCCCACACTTGAGGGGAGAGATTTCACAAAGGGGTATATGTCAGGAGTCAAGGTTTATGGGAGAACACATTGGAATCTGTTATCATAGGAAGTTATAATATAAAGATTATCAATTATAGTTTCTGGCCTCAAGGAGCTTATGACAGAATTCATCAAAAAAATATATAAATATGTAGTAAGATATCAAATAGAAATGTTATGATCCATAGGCAACAAAAATCATATCAGCTTACAAAAATTGTGAAAATTTTCTGAAGGGCTGCCACGTGGGCTCACATCTATAAGCAGGAGAAATTTTGTGGGAAGAGAGCCTGCAAAGATAGGCAGGGACCAGATTTTGTGGGGTGCTAAGTGCCAGGATTTTGAAATCTATCACATAAGCCTCTGCTTCCACACATAGGGTAAGTGGCGCTCTGCCAGGAGTTGATATTCAAACCAGGTAAGCAAGGCCCTTCATGGAGCATTGGTTTTACTAGAATACTTCCCAGGGAGGAAAACACATTAGTTTTTATATTAGAGTAAGTGTTGTGGAGTCGAAAGCAAAATTGGAATTTATTTTTCTTAAGATTTGAGACTCCAAATCATTTTTCCTCTGGCTCTGGTGGAAATTGTTGAGAAGGAGCAGCCCTGAGTGGCTGCTGGTCAGAGCAGCCCTGAGTGGCTGCTGGTCAGAGCAGCCACCAGATATTGGAGGTGCAGGGCGAGAGGAGCCATAAACACATGCCCCTGGTGGATGGGAGATGGATGAAGGGCCCTGAAACAGCTGTGGGGTCAAGGAAAATCTCCTTGACTACGTCTCCCCAGGCTAATCCATGCAGTTTCCTACTAGTGTGAGAAAGAGAAACAAGTTTAAAACTGATAGCAGAAACCTTTAGGGCATGAACAGGTTAGGTATGTTGGGATGTTTTTCTCCCAGAGTTAAGGCTACTTCAGCAGGGTTTTGCAGCTGGAGAGAAAAAGGAGCAGTCCACCTATCTTGGACTCTCCCTCGCGATTGCAAAGAGGCAAGCACCAAAGATTTAGAGCAGTGGCTGGCAGACCAAATCCATGGTGAGCCAGGCAATGGTGTTTATACTTTTAAATGACTGGGGGGAAACATGAAAAGAAGAATAAGATTTCTTGACACAGGAAAAGGATATGAAATTCAAATTTCAGTGTTTACAAATAAAGTTAAATTGAAACACAACCTCCTCACTCCCTTGTGTATTGGCTATGGCTGCTTTCACAGTACAATGGCAGAGCTGAGAGGTTAAAACAAAGGACAATGGCTACAAAGCCTAAAATCTTTACTATCTGGCCCTTTACAGAAAATGCTCACCTTGCTTAGAACCTTCACAGGCAGGGAGGCTCGCATGGACACTAACTTTTTCCCATTTGACTCCGTACCCTCTGCTTTGTCTTCCACAATGATGTCTGTCTACATTCATGCTTCCCAAACTGCTCCGTGAGATGGTAATAAGTGTTCCACGGAGCAGAAAATGTTCTGTAGTAAATCAAATCCTGGGTTTTAAAAAAAGGATAAAATGATTTTGCTACTGGAAATGTTCTCAGCTCTTTAAATATACTTTGTGGTAATCCAACTAGAGAAGATAAATTTTAGCATTTCCCACAGTTATTACATCACTCTATGATTTCTTTTAAGGAATATCTATTATTATCTCCAAGTGTTCCATGCAACACAGGTTCATCAATATTACTCCATACTTTCACCACATATCAAGAAATTATCTTCTAATTTGAAGCAAATAAATCTCTCTTCTTAGTGCAGCCCCCTTGATCTTCCATTCCCCTCTTTGGACACATAAATTTACTGGAATGATTGTGCATGTCACCCCTTCCCTCACTAGAGGTATGCTTACTCTTTTACTGCCCCCCCCAGTCTGTGATCTCATTCTCTCCCCTCCCCACACATCTCCCCTTCATGGACACGGGAAGGCGGCAATTTTCAAGCTGCAAGTTATAATCCAGCAAGGGGTCATGAAATTGATTTAGAGGGTCAGTGACCAGCATTTAAAAAATAGTAAAATAAAAGAGGATATAAAATATCAGAGTGCATTGCAATAGTACTTGGTGAAATTTTTGTATGGGTTTTAGGTCACAGCATAAAATATATTTCTTACTTTGGGCCATTGTTTAAAGTGTTTAAAAGCCACTGTGCTAAGGTGCCAACCAAATAAAAGAACATAGCAAAGTCTTGTAGCTAACATTAGGTTAGCAAAAATGTTGTATCTGTCCCACTATTAATTCTTCTCATGTGTTTCCACCCCAGGGTAACCATTTTAAATTGCAAACATAAGGACCCAAGGACCCAAGGACATAAGGAATCAAGTCTTTTGATTAACCTCTATATCTTCTACCCCTGACTGACTGTGGGACTCACTTCCCTACGGAGGCTGCATAAATATTTGATGTTGATAATGAAATGAAATTAAAAGCTAATAGGATAAGCTCTCCAGTTTTTCCTACCAGTGTCTGTTAAAGGACGGGAAGTAGCCCTCTATGTCGCGTCCACTTCTGCGTGGTCTTCCAGAGCCCTCTCTATGCACAACCTAAGATGACCCAAGGGGCAGTTCTTCTTTCTTCAGCAGAAAGAGTGTACACCTGTGGCTCCAGCCTCTTCCTCTTCCTCTTCCTCTTCCTCTTCCCCAGCTGAAGTCTTCCCATGTTTCCACTCTCAGCTCTGCCCCCTCTTGCCAGCCTCTGCTCTAGCCACCATTCAGGAACCCTCATGTGTCTGCAGACACGGTCACTCCCTCTGCCTCACAGTCTCTCCCTCCACACTTTCCGCATGCTGAAATCCCTCTTCCTTGTAAAAGTCCATGTTGCATAGACATCTATGAAGCCCAAACACATGAAGCTACTTGCATTATTTTTCATGGCCTCACAGGACTTTGTTCATGCAGCTTTACAGAAACAGTGACCCCAAGCTGTAAGTCTTGATGAATCTATGGCCTCCTCTTGTCTCTAGGGCAAGGGCTGTGTTTTATTTATCTCTGAATGTTCCAAGTCTGGAATTGTGTTGCTCAAAGTAGGTGCTGGTCGTGTTTTAAGTATAAATGAAAAGGAAGAGGTAGTATGAAATATCAGAGGGATGTAAAGTTTTCTTATGGGATAGACCATATTCCTTTCTCTCCCAAACTCCAGCCCCTCTCCAGCACCCAGGACCTGCTTAGCAGGCTGTGGAATCCTTAGATCTGTTACCGGAATGGAGATCAGGCTCACACATGCATTTCACATGCATTCCAAGGATCTCGGGCACAGAACTGATGCAGATGTCTCTTCCGCATGGACTAACTCTCCTGAGGTTTCCTGTCAGGCCATTCTGCATGCAAGGGAGAAGTTTTAAATGCTCATAGAACTCTAATGTGACCACTAGCCTAGTGCCTGGTAGTGGATGATTAATGACTTGTAGAATGAGCCCAAATGTGAGCTTTATAATAGCTGTGGATATTAAGGATTGCAGAATTAAGAAGTTTTGTTCTGAACCTCTTGCAAGCTTTTTTTTTTTTTAGATCCCACTCTTACACACCCTCCTTCCACCCCCCAGCCCCCTTGTCTTTGTTTTCCCCCCAGAACTCCAACACCGCTTCTCTCACCCCTAGCACACCAGGAAGACCTGACCTATAGTGCCCCAAACTTGTCTATGTGGCAACAGTGTTTGATGCCACCATCCATCAGAGCAGTGCCTTCTCCAGAGACTGATTCACCAGAGGCTGCAAGATGGTCAGCAGTATCTGCCTCACTGGAGCCAAAGAAGTTGCTGAAGTTTGAAAATGGGTGAACCATGGGTTAGATTCCACCAGGAAATCCATGCAGAACTCTAGGCACATTTACCTTTAGCCACATAAACCCCAGAATAGAGAAGGAAAGTAAATAAGGTTCCTAGGAAAGCTCTGGCCCTCAGCCAGATGTAAAGAGAAAGTTATCTGTGGCTTTTATTCTCCTTGGGATCGTGGCTTGTCCAGAAGCAGAACTGAGATTATTAAATTTAGTTGTGAGTTTGTTGGCACCAGGCAAGAGGTCAAGTCGCACCAAAGAAGAGCAGACCACACTCCATGGAGGCTGACACGAATTCCTCTTCATTAAAATCGACCCAGTGGGCAATCTACTATGTACACGAACTATACTCAGCTGTGGGGCCCCAAAGGCCACTAAACACCTGAGTTTCGCAAACACTGTGAAGCAAAAACTCCAATGCTCATCTCCTTCCTTCCAGGCATGCTTGCACCTTGTGACTCTCCCCCACTTCAAGGCACTGCTATCTGTCTCCCTGCACCCCATCCCCCAGAAGCTGGAGTCTTGTCTTTGTTACCTCTGTCCCTCTAACTTACCTCAAAACCTCAAGACTTCCCTCCCTAGATATTTTTGTAAAGTAAATGTTTACTTATGTTTGAGAGAAAGAGAGCATGAGTCAGGGAAGGGAAGAGAAAAAGACACACAGAGGATCTGAAGCAGGCTTCGAGCTGTCAGCACAGAGCCTGATTCCGGGCGTGAACTCACAAACCCTGAGATCTTGAGCTGAGCCAAAGTCCCATGCTTAGCCCATGGAGCCACCCAGGTGCCCCCACTCCCTACGTATTTTTAAATCCCTTCCTCTTCCATAGAAACTCCCAAGTCCTTTGCGTGATCAGCCAGCCTTGGGTGACCTGGCCCCTGCCCAACTCTCCAGCCTCAGCCCTCTCAGACACCCTCCAACCTGACATCTCGTGCTTGGGACCCTGCCCACAGCCCTGCAGCAGGAAATGTAAGTAGAGGCAAGTGGCAAACGGGACAGAATCTGTAGCATATATAAAAATCTGACAGTTTTCAGGAATATGACATATATAAACAGTTATTATGGATTAGCAAGCAAATCATGAGCTGTCTAAAAAGAAAAATATATATAAACAGCCATTCGAAAACAGAAAAATATATGTAGGGAGAATAAAAAGTAAAAAAGGCCCAACCACCATAGTAATAAAAGAAATACAAATTAAAAGGACAATGAATATTTCCTGCCTTTGGGTGAAGTAAGGAGAGAATTAAGATCTCTCCTATGCAGCCGATGGAGTGCAGATTGGCAAAGATTTCTCATGGGAAACTTTATTGTGCGAAAAAAGTCTTGAAAAATATGTAAAACAGTGACTAAGCAATTCCGCTGGTACAAATTTATCCTAGGGAAATAATTAGTAGATTGAGAATTTTTTTCACTTTGGGGATTTATAACACAGTGTGGTTTCTAATGGAGAATACATGGAAATAATCCAAAGTTCCAACAATTGGGTATTTTAAAGTAAATTTCATACAATACACTATATGCATCTATTTGAAAGGGAAGTATGGAAATATAACTGTTGACATGAGACAGATGTTTATCAGTAAGTCTTTAAGAGAAAAAAGTTTATAAAACTATGATAGTATTTTTTATTTCAAAAAAGGAACATGTATAAAATGACAGGGAGTGTATATACTAAACCATAAATACTGGTAATCCCTAGAATAGACTTGCTGGTAAGGAAATTTGGGGGAAGTCTTTCTATATTTTTCCATCTTTGGACTATAATATTGATTTATCTCTATAATAAAAAGTAGTTTAAGAATAACTCAAATAAAATCACCGAACTTAGAGTTATTTATTATTGAAGGCAAAGACTTGAGCAACCTAATTTTTAAAATAAAGCCAGCAATTTACTTCAATCCAGAAGACATTTATCCATCTAAGAGCCAGGCAAGGTTGTGTGTTGGTTCAGGGAACACTGCATTAAAATGGGAATTCACACAGTTGTTTAAATAAACCTTGTTAAATTCCAAATTATCAAGATTTGCTTGATTTATGAGTCTTGACTATCATGCCAAAGCTGTTTTAGTGTTGATTAAGTTAGGTGATATAAAGAAAAATGCATTTAAAACTTAAATGACACAGTTACACGAGTATATACATGTCAAAGCTAATTGAACTACACATTTAAGATTGGCCCAATCATACCTCAAAAACGTGAAGGTAGAAAAATAAAAACATTCATAAAAGTGACATAAGCTATTTCACATTTTTCATCTTGAGCTTTTAATGGGTCTCCAATGTTGAATCAATTAGAAGCCAAAACACGAGAGTACTTCCACTTCTGATTGACAGAGTAGTTGGTTTCAAACAAGCCTCCCAATGAAAGCAACTATAGAAGATGGATAAAATAATAACTGTTTGAAGTCATCAGGGAAAACCCAAAGAAGCCATGTTTCCTTATCAAGGCATAGTTCTCACAAAGTGAAAATCCTATAGAGAAGTGAATGCATTGACATGAGATGGACATTCTGTGCTCTTGAGGTATTTTCTGCACCTTATGTTGTGTTGCATGGGGCTGAACACTGAGAAACAAAGAAGAAAGAAACTTTTGATAAGGTAAAAATTAGGCAGAAACTTTGATTTTTGGAAATGCTAGAGAGAGAGAAAAGAAAAATAATAAGTTGAGAATGCACAAAAATGAAGGAGCCCTGATAAACTTCTAAGCTTTTGTTGAAACTCTTAAAAGACACAACTTATAAGAAGGGGAAACCAGAAATAGACCTGATGCCACTAGACCCAGATGATCTGCCAATACCCTGTCTGCCTTCCAGAGGTAAACAATATCTTCCAGAAGAAAATAACATCATCTGGAGCTTCTGCTATTTTTCATACATTTTGATATTCAATAAAAAATTGATAGGCATAATAGGAAATAGAAAGAAATCAAAATTAAAAGACAAAAGTCCCGGAAGATAGAATGTCACCCTGCATCACATAGATGTTTGAGTTATCAAATACTAACTTAAAGATAACTATGATATATAAAAAAACTAATGGAAAATGAAGTTTTATCAGATAATTGGAATCTATGAAAAAAATCAAATGGAAATCCTAGAACTAGAAAATGTCATAAGTGATATTAAGTATTCAACAGATGGGTTTAGCAGCATGTTAGACATTGAAGAACGATGAACTAGTTCAACAAAAAGTTGGCCAACAGAAAATACCTGCAGTGAACCACAAAGAGAAGACAATTGAGGGGGGAAAAAAAAGACAGAAAATAAGAATACAGATAAGAGTGAAAGAAACACAGGGAGTGTATAGTTGATGTTCAAAAATGGACAATCCATTGACAGATGAATGGATAAAGACGTGGTGTGTGTGTGTGTGTGTGTGTATATATATATATATATATACGGTGTGTGTGTATATATATATATATATATACACGGTGTGTGTGTGTATATATATATATATGGTATGTGTGTGTATATATATATATATGGTGTGTATATATATATATACGGTGTGTGTATATATATATATATGGTGTGTATACACACACACACACACACACACACACACACAATGGAGTATTACTCAGCACAAAGTGAAATCCAGTTTCTTCACTGCCCCATAAAGATAAGTTGAATGCATTCCATTGTTCAGCTTCATTTTGTTTCCATGGCTAGCAAATCCTTTGAGATATATGTATCATCTCCTAAAGATCAGAACTGGATAGTTTTTGCATCTCCAGGAAGTTCTGCTTCCCAATTCAGTACCTGTATATGTGGGTATGGTGAATATGTTCCAAGCATAAGCCTAATTTAAAACATTGGCCCACTGCTGTTCCTAGTAGAGAGTTTTATTAATAATATTGATCATTCCCATCTTAGGCATGTAGCACATGCTGCACTCAGAAGGGTTAGGATTAACAGCACAATAGTAATGCTTGACCTGAAATCTAGACTGACTCTGATCTCAGAACAATGACTGTAATGACCTGTGAGTAAAAAAAAAAGGGCCAAGATAAGTGTGCATGACATCTCACTCATACTCATTTCATTCATGATCAAGAGGGACCTAGTGCATCTAAAAGCCACAGGAAAGCCAAGTATAGACAGAGTGTCGGTGCATGGCTTGGTATGTGGGCAGTGGTGATTCCTAGGAACAGTGTAATTATTTCACTTTTTTCTGAAGCTTAATGTGTAATATGCATATAGTGAAGTCCATAAATCTTGACGTAAGTTTTTACAAAGTGAGCACATTCATGTACTTACTACCCAGATTGAGAACATTTGCATCCGGAAGCTTCCCTTATGACCCAAACTCTGTATTCATTAAACAATTCCTCATTCTCCTTAACCCAGCCCTTGGGACTGTAAGTGGACTCACACAGTATCTATCCTTTTGTGACTCACTTACTTTACTTACAATAATGTCTTCATTATGAACATGGGTGTGCAAATAACTCTTTGAGACCCTGCTTTAAATTCTTTTGGGTTATATATACCATGAAGTCAAATTGCTGGATCATATGGTAATTCTGTTTTCAACTTTTTGAGGAGCTACCATGTTATTTTCCACAGTGGCTTCACCAGGTTACATTTCCCCCAACAGTGCACAAGTGTTCCAATTTCTCCACACCTCTGCGAACACTTTAAAAAAAAAAAATTATCCTAGTGGATGTGAGGTGGTATTTCACTGTGGTTCTGCTGGACTTCTTGACCAGCACATCCACTACAAGACCCAACCCCAAAAAACCACCTGTCACGCTGACATCCTGGCCAGGCCTCCTGAGGAAGAGTCTGAACAAAGAGGGAGAGAGGATAGCTCTTAGAACTGATCATTGGTTACTGATATGGTCATTTGTTGAGCTGAATTGTGTGTTAAGTCTAAGACATACTATGTCTGTCATGCACACATGCACAGTTAAGGTGTCGACCTATGAGGGAGGAGTGATCAAATGGAACGATTCGCTGAGTGCCAGGTTTCTGGAAGTGAGCACCACGACTGGTTCTCCAGTGCTAATGAAAGAAGTCATCTTGTGGGAGGTTATCGGCTACAGAGCTATAGAGCTCTTTATGTTACATGTGCTGCGTGTCTGTACAACAACTGTGACGATGGGACAGGAAAATAGGGATAAAATGAAAACAGACCCCTCCAACAGCCTAGATTAGAGTGGAGTGGGCAGGCCTGAGAATGAAAACAGAAACTACACTTGTGAAACATAAGCCATCCTCACAAAGCAGATCAATCGTGATAGACCATTGGGGCTCAGAGTCTTGAAACACCAGCTCCTTCACACCCATGTGCACTGACATAAGACCATGGAAAGAGACCTAATGGTAACTCTGCACAGACTCATGTGTCCTAAAGATAAGACTGCTGGCTTTTCTAGGAACTCCCTAGTTTACAAAATCTCATCAAATCCTGCCAAGATCTTCCTATGACTAACTCCAGCCCCTAAAACCTTATTAAGTACCCCTCCCTCTCTCTCAATCCTCCCTTCCGAGAGGCTCCTGAGCTCCCTGGGGTATGTATTCTCTGTTGCTGCAAGATTAATAATAACAATAATTTTGTTGACTACAGGTGTGCTCCAGTGGTCTTGGGCTTCGGGGCAATGCTGAAAGTCAAACTGTATACAATGCCTAAAGCCAGCTTTCTCTGGTGCCATGATTCTGGAAAAGAGCAAAGCCACTCTCTGGCTACCTCTCACTTTCTCCCCACACTTATCTCCATCCTCTTTCTCCAAACTCCTGGGCACCTCAGGCCTTATACTTTTATTTATGAAAGCTTCTTATAAAAATGAATAATTCAGCATCATGAGAAACTTACCAGGCTGACCTAAGAATAAAGCAATCTAAATCACATTAAAATTATATTATGATTTTCCCCTAAGATTGACTAAGGAGCCATGAGAAAATCAGCCCACCAACCTCTTGTGAAATCCTGGTGTAATGTTTAACAAATTTTCTGCCTTCGGATAACTTCCCCACCATTAATTTTCTTTTTCCTTGCTAAAATTTCATTTCATTTCTTTAAGGTGACATCATGAAAAAGTGAAATAAAATGTCCCAGTGGTCCTGTAGCCACCCCCCACAACTTTGCTTCCCAACTTATGGCCAGGAGAGTGCCGACTCTGCTTTCCCCCCATCCAGGTGAAGTGGGAGGGGGCTTTCCTCTGCCCACTCCTCTCCCCTACCTCAAAGCATTCTCCTTGCTCTCTAGAATTTGCTTAACCCAGTGGAGAAAGAACCAAATCCTTCCTACTGGCCTAGAGGGAAGAGCCTAGATCTCTTATTCATGCCTCGCTCCTCCCATTCCACACAGAACGTGGCTCTGGGAGCAGTTTTGCACACAACCTCCCTCTCTCCTAGCCAGAGTAGATGGATCTAGAAGAGGTAAATGAATCCCTTCACGAAGAATTTCACCTGAGACAGAGAAAAACTGGTCCTGCAACATATAAATTCAAGCACTGTCAGGCTGGAAACTGGGGAAGATGCTCCAAAGCCAAAGGGAAGAATGAAATGGAGGCTCAGAGAAAAACAGCGAAGATAGCCATGCAGATTGCTTATGGAGTGCTGGAGTGCCCAGGTCCTGTGCTTCCCGAGGCCCCGTGGCATTTCTGTTCTTGGAGTCCAAGAGCTTCTGCAGTATCCGTCCACTGAAAATGAGGTTTTGCCCAAGCTGACTCCCAAGGGTTCCTGTAACTTACAACCAAGGACGGCACCATCTCCCTTGGCGAGGTCCTTCTGCCCCCTAGCTGAGTTAGCCACCCTTGGCTCTGCTCCCCAGTTCTCCTAACATGATTCTGCCATGGCCGTTAGCCCTTCATTCTGTGGCCACTCATGAGCCTGGACTAAGATATCTTAATTCAAGGTCGAGGGCTGGGTCACCCCATTACAGATCTCTCCTTCCTCATTATCATTGCCATGTTGACTGGGATCCAAAATTGTACACACTGGCAGTTTATGTGAAAAAGATGTACGTTCCTTATTTTCTGCTAATGATGGAATCTTCCTTTCATCCTGTGGATAAGGCGCATGAAGTTTACTCTGTTTGTTTTCTTTTTTTTTTTTTAGCATAGTTGACACACAGTGTTACATTAGTTTCAGGTGTACAACATAGTGATTTGAATAGTTTGTATGTTGTGCTGTGTCTCCACAAGTGTGGCTACCATCTGTCACCATATATCACTATTACAGTATCATTGATTATGAACCCTATGCTGGGCCTTTTACTCCTGGGACTTATTCACTCCAACACTGGAAGCCTGTACCCCCTTCACTCATTTTGCCCACTCCCCACACCTCTCCCCTCTGGCAACCACCAGTTTCTTCTCTATTGTTTATAGGTTTAATTTTGCATTTTGTTTATTCATTTGTTTTGTTTTGTTTTAGATTCCACTTATGAATGAAATCATATGATATTTATCTCTTTCACTTTCACTTATTTCACATATATAATTCCCTCTAGGTCCATCCATGTTGTCTCAAAAGATGTGATCTCATCTTTTTTATGATTGTGTAATATTCCATAATATATTATGGAATTCCAAAATATATATTCCATAATATATACATTCCATAATATATAAATATTCATATGTATATATACATATATATGGATATATATATATATATCCTACATCTTCATCTCTCTTATCCATTTTTCTATTGATGGACATTTAAGTTGCTTCCATACCTTGGCTATTATAAATAATGCTACAATAAACTTATAAACAATGCTGCATAGGGGCGCCTGGGTGGCTCAGTTGGTTAAGCATCTGACTTCAGCTCAGGTCATGATCTCACGATTAGTGGGTTCGAGCCCCGTATCAGGCTCTGTGCTGATAGCTCAGAGCCTGGAGCTTGCTTCAGATTCTGTGTCTCCCTCTTTCTGCCCCTCCCTGCCTTAAGCTCTGTCTCTCTCTGTCTCAAAAATAAATAAAACATTAAAAAAAACCAATAGTGCATATATCTTTTCAAATTAATGTTTTCATTTTCTTTGGGTAAATATACAGTGGTAGAATTATTGGATTATATTGTGTTTCCATTTTTAATCTTTCTGAGGAACCTGCATAGTCTTCCACAGTGGCTGCACCAATTTACATTCCCACCAACAGTGTGCAAAAGTTCCTTTTTCTCCCGGTTCTCATCAACACTTGTTATCTCTTTGTCTTTTTTGTTTTAGCCACTCTAACAGGTATGATGGAGGTTACACTTTAAACTTGCCAGTTAGTAATATCTCAGTCTCTGCGAGTTAGAACAGTCTCTCTGGAGTAACCAAGTCTCTGGTGGATATATGCTCAAACTTCTGGATCTCCTTCCTCTTCAAGATGGCAGACGAGGAGATGTCAGGATGTGGGCAAGAGTGGACTCTCACTATACATGCTCAGTTCCCGCAGTGTCCTTTGGCTGTCCTGTTTTCCACAAGGGTATCCCCTATACTGCTGCTAGCCTCTGAAATCTATAGCTGGTGAATTTTCCGTTGGTCTCTGAGCGCCATGTCAGCTACGTGGCCATTCTCACAGCGCTGCCCCCACTTTGGACCTTGCTGGTGCCCCACCCCTTTGGCTCCAGGATCTCTTTGCCCCACACTATCTTTGTACCTTGCACACCTCACCAGCTACATCCTCAGCCAGCTTCTGCTTTGTCTACATGCCGTGAGCACATCTCTGAGTCCCCCCCACTACACAACACAAACTGAGGGAGGCTGGGGAACACTATTTCAGACCCCAACTTGGCACATCTGCTGCACCACACTTTTTGCTCTGCCATAGGCACCTCATGAAGCTGAGAGATTCCCCCAAGGGGATGGTACAGGGTCCCAAACAACAAAACAGGGTAAAACCTCTCCGATCCTGGCTGGCCCTCCACCTTTCTAACACCCATAACCCTCCATTAGGACTTGAAGAGAGACAAGTCATTTTATATATGTCTGAACTTGCTCACTTCTCTGATATTCTTCTTCTCTGCTTTGTTGGCTCAAAAGGAACGTGACTGTCCCTGTCCTTTCTCTCTGACCTGAAACCCTCTTAGCCATTTCCTTACCAAAAGGTGTTCCCTTAGTAAAAGTCGTACAGGTCAGGTGGTCCTTTGATAAATTTTCTTAAGCTCTCATTCAAAGCCTATTTCTCTCTCCTGTTTTTTTTAAGTTAACCAGGGGCGCCTGGGTAGCTTAGTCAGTTAAGCATACAACTTCAGCTCAGGTCATGATTTCGCCATTTGTGAGTTCGAGCCCTGCATCAGGCTCTGTGCTGACAGCTCAGAGCCTGGAGCCTGCTTTGTATTCTGTGTCTCCCTCTCTCTTTCTGCCCCTCTCCCATTCATGCTCCGGCTCTCGCTCTCTCTCTCTCTCTCTCTCTCTCTCTCTCAAAAACAAATAAACACTAAAAAAATTTAAAGTTAATCATAATTTGTTTGGCTTTCAGCCCACAAGAGAATGAAGATGTCAAGCAAGAACAGGTGAGCATGCATCTGTCCGTGAGAACACAGCAAAGGAGGAAACAGAGAGACCATAAAACACACACATGAGGGGTGCCTGGGTGGCTCAGTTGGTTGAGCGTCCAACTTCGGTTCAGGTCATGATCTCACAGTTCATAGGTTCCAGCCCTGCATCAGGCTCTGTGCTGACAGCTCAGAGCCTGGAGCCTGCTTCCGATTTTGTGTGTGTGTGTCTCATTCTACCCCTCGCCTGCCAATGCTCTGTCTCGCTTTCTCTCAAAAATAAACAAATATTTTAAAAAAGGAAAATTAATTTCATAACCAATTCTAAATTAATGTCACCAGTCTATCCTCTGAAAGCATTCCCTTATGGCAGGAGAAAAGGAGACAGCCCACAACTAGTGGGTGTCCACCTGTTTGTTCTCTGAACACCCAAGGTAGGGTGTCCAGCAGATTTTGCAAAAGGCAAAAAAGGGGAATACAAACTGAAATAAAGGAAGTCACTCAAATACATGAAGTAAATATACAAAGGAACTTTGGTTTTATTGCCACAAACTAAAAGGACAAAATGAAAGCCAGTATATGGTATCTGGCTTGGGTAAAGGACACCAGGCTTTGGGCTGGGCTTTCCCACACACTGCCTCACAACAGCCTCTGTCTCAGAGGACAGGCAGTGTGCCTCCTGATGCCCTTACTTGATAGGAAAAGCTTATATATGACAGTGCTAACATGGAAATAGGTGTGACCAATACTTGGCACAATTTCTCAACCCAAGTGGCTAAATTTAAAGAGGAAAACTCCAGTTCCTCGCAACTTCACATATGTGGGATACAGAATAAGAAGTTGAAAAAAGTAAGGCCATCCAAACCAAGGGTTCTTGACCTGGGATCTATGAACCCTTCGAAAATAAATAAACAGGTTTCAGGAGGCCATGATATTTTAAGTTTGTGTATAAAACTGAGTGTGTTTTTGTTGTGCACTTCTAGAAAGAGGACCCACAGCTTTCATCAGATGGGTAATGAGGCCTGTGACTCTATAAAACATAAGATATTTATATAAGGTGATCAGTTAGGGAAAGATAAAAAGGGCTAGTGTCATTAGTGTCCTGCTATAAGAAGTTGTTTCATTTTATCTATGAAATGTGCTTACAAGTCAACATGGGGACCGATCTGTATGCAAACCTGAGAGCCCATCTTCACCAGCCACTCAAAGGCTAAAGTAATACAAAGAAAGCTGGCTTTCTGTTCTGGGGAAATTGTGGGGGTTTTGAGTTTTCCAAGGAGGGGCTGTGCATACAGCTGCCTGCTCTGATCATGTGCATAAATAATCACAAAAAGCAAAAGCAATGTAACCATATTTAAATAAATGTATTCACCAGAGGGCATAGCAAGTCAACTGTGAGTCAAAAAAAAAATAAAAAATAAAGTAAACCCGAGGACAGAAATCTTTCTAAGTTTTCCTAACTCTCACACCTGCAACAATGCCTGACTGCAAGCTGCCCAATAGCAAGTGATCAATAAATATGCATGGAATGAATCAATCAACAAAGAGTTTTCTAAAACCCCACAAAGACTGTGGGTCCAATTAAATTACGCTTGCTTTTTAATGTATTCTACCACTGATAAGAAATTCATTTGATTTTGTTTAAAAGCTACATATTGGCATTGAGTAGAAAGTTTTAATATTTTATTTATAATTGTTTTCATGCTGAAAGTCTGAAAGCTGTTCACTGAAACATTTTGACTTTCATCAATGCAGTATTTTCTTATATTTGTATTTAAAATTTGCATACGAAAGAAAATGGGGAGGCAAGGCCACTACCTGATTCTTTCCATTCATAATCATATAATCTAGGACTTTTGACCCCATGGAAATAACAGATCTAGGTTTGAGAGCTAACAGTGACAGGAGGAAAGTTTTCTGTTGTTGTTGATTGAAAATGAACTACTTTCCTGCGTGGTGGAATTCAAGTGCCTTATTCCTGCTGTCATGTGCTAACTGGATTGTCTTTGGCAGAGCTGATATAGGTTGGGCAAGGGTCACTTCCACGTGGGTACCTTGTATCAGACCCCCCAGATAGCAGCCTTCTGAACCGACAGGTCTGTTTTGAAGTCTAATCACTTTCTCACATCAAAGAATATAAGGAAAATTTCTGAGTCAGAGATTAAGTAGATTTCTTATACCGTGGCCTGCGCCTTGAGGTTTGGACCCTCCAGGACAGATGTTTTACTAAAGCTTTTGAAGCAAGGTGCTGGCTGGGTGTTTTACTCGCACAGGTCAGTTTGCAGGGAGATGACTTCAAGTGAGCCATATTACAAAAAACACCTGGTTAGATGGTCTCATTCTCTTTTGGCTTGAATTCTGGGAAAGTAGAGGTGTTGATGCCACAGAGCAGTGAGGACGTGGTGGCTTTGGAGGAACTAAATCACTCCTGAAACATACTCCAGCAAAGCAGTGAATTCCAGGGCAGGTGGGTGGTCTAATGAATGGCCTTTGAGAGTCTAGTCCCAGGAGACTAAGAGATGAGGGTCTGAAGTTCACTCTTGGTCAGAGTAAACAAGGCAAATGTACTCTGCATAAAGGCAATTAGTCATATCTGAGACGTCAGCTGACTTGTTGGCTGACCGCCATCATGAGTATTTACACCTCATGTGTAAGGGTGAGGGAGGAGGTGTTGAAATGATGGAACATTCTGGTTTTACCCTAAAGTGACGTGAAGCCTGGGACTCAGGTGTCTCAGATGTTCTCAGATGCAAAACCAACTGGGCTTATCTTTGTCTTGTAAGACCAAGACAGGCAAAGTTGAGGTGGCCCCAATGCTACTGCTGAGGCTGGCTCTTACCAGGGCAGATATTGGGGCCAGAGTTCAGGATCTAATGGCTACAGAGCACCAGAGCTTGTTTCAGACAGACACCAAGAACCCGGGAGAGGTAGAGTCCAGAGGGCAAGGCATAGCTGAAATGCAGACAACAGATAGCACACACAGTCATGTGAACAAAGGGGATGTGGTTTGAGAGGTCACACCATGCACAGTGAGGCTCCAACAGCTGTCTGTAAGGTGGGGGAATGGGGTCTTCTAACTCCATAAAGAGGACAAGACCTCAAATGGTGCCAGGAGCCTAATGGGAATTCAGATCAGCTTGGTACCGGGAGACGGCAGGGACTGAAGCAATGTCAGGCCCAGACACTGAGCCAGCAGGCAGCACAGAGAACCAGTGGCACTGGGGCTTACCCCAAAGCACCCAGCTTTGTGATATATTAGTCCCCGATTTCAGACGTCTCTAGCTGCAGCTAGCTGCCTACCTTCCTGCTCTGCGATAAATTGGATGAGGATCTGGGAGGACTGCCCTTTCGGGGAGAAGCCAGGGGAAGCAAGATTTGACACATTTGAAAGGAACTCACATCCCCATCGACACGGAGCAAGTTACCTGGGCCTGTTTGTCCCTCAAGGTCTCAGGCAAATCCAGACTGTCTAAGGGATGAGGAGGCTGAAACCAACTGCACCTACACCTGGACCTTTGCCCAATGCAAAGTCCTTGTCTGGGTCTTGCTTCCCAGATACACGGAATAGAAGAGAAGAGATACTGTTTTAGCAAAACACACTGCATAAATGATTTCCTTGAATGTTGAATTTAAAAATTATGTAGCTATACTAGAACACATTTATTTTATCCTGGTTGGTTGTATTTTGACATTTGGTTCCTATTTAACAATATATATTTAACAATTATATATATATATATAATGTGTATATACATCTGTACATATGTAATATATATAATGTATATATGCATAACATATATAATGTATATATAGGTGATACATACATAATGTGTATACATGTAATATATGTGTATATATGTAATAAATATAATGTATATAAATGTAATATACATAATATATATGTAATATATATAGTGTATATATATGTAATATATTTAAACTTTTACATCCTTCCATAAAACACTTACTAAAATAAAATAAATAAATAAAATAGAATGAAATAAAAATAAAAACAATGACCCCTGAAAGCAGAATAGAAGAAAACAGCATAGGATTCTGGATTTAAAATCAGTAATGGGGTTTCCATTCTGGGCTTTGACTCCAGAAAAGTCATCTTGACCTCCTTGGGCCTCAGTTTCTGTAATGTTCTGCATGTGTTACCTGTTCCAATGCTGATTCAGGAAACACGGTCTCTCTTGAGTTCTGGGGAGCATGGAATCAAGGCAAAGTTCCTCCCTGTTTGCTGGCTCTGAGGAGATTTTTATCAACCTTGTGGTGCTTGAGAGTAGGTAATGTATTAACTCAACCTCGTTCAAAGATAGCAAATGTTAACAAAGGATTCTACAACCTAAGTCTTTACTCCAGTTGCAACATATTAACAAGTCTCCGATAGACAATCTCTCTTTCACCTCACTCTCCTCTCCTTACCTTCATTGCAATAAAAACCCACACACCCATACAAGGAACATAAGTATTGTCAGGGGACTTGAAAGGTGTGAGCCAGAAAATGTGAACTTTGCTTGCAATTTGAAGATGTTTGTCCTGAAAGTCTTACATGGTTCCTTCATCTCCTGAGTCTGGGCTACTGTCCCTTTGGGACCTGCAGCAACCACCTCTGATCACTAGAAAAGTCCATGTTTCTGGATTGGTTTGATCTAAAATGAAGGACCTTAGCGTGCCAAAAAGCACGGCACCAAAGAAACGGGGCAAATATGCCCAAACCCTTAACAACTGCATGATACATACTGGCCAACCATAACTCAGTCTCCAGTCTCACACACTGTTCTGATTATCTACTATTACAGAACAAATGACCCTAAATCTAAGGGCTGAAAACAACAACTATTTTATTAACTTTTTTGTTGGCAATGTTCCACTGGGTAGATTTTTCTGCTCCAAGTAATATCAACCGGGGGTAGGAGTGGGGAACTTTGGCTAGCTAGTCTGGAAGGTCCCAGATGGCTTCACTTTTGTCTGGAAGGTCAAAGTTGGTCTCACTCACAGGTCTGTGGTTTTGGAGTGACAGCTGGAAGGCTGAGTCAGCAGGGGACTGCTCCCTCCCTGTGTGGTCTCAGGGCATGCACGGGGTGTCTATAGTAGAGCAATCAGGCTTCTTACATGAAAGCTCAGAGCTCCAAGAAACCAAAGCAGAAGCTGTCAGTCCTCTGACAGTCTGGGCCTGGCACTAACCCAGAAATACTTCTTCCAGATTAATGGGTCAGCAGTCATGAACATGCCCAGATTCAGGAGGAGGGCAAATGAATCCCATCTCTCAAAAGTAGGAGTGTCAAAGAATTTGGGACCATAGTCAACGCAACTTACATATGCACACATGGACACACACACACACACACACACTAAAACTGCAAAACAAAAAAAATTTTTTTTTGATGAGAGAATGACTTTTTATAGCATAACTTAGGATGTGGGAAGAGGAGGGGCGCCTGAGTGGCTCAGTCGGTTAAGCGTCCGACTTCGGCTCAGGTCATGATCTCACGGTTCGTGCGTTCGAGCCCTACATCAGGCTCTGTGCTGACAGCTTGCTCAGAGCCTGGAGCCTGCTTCAGATTCTGTGTCTCCTTCTCTCTCTGACCTTCCCCGCTCATGCTCTGTCTCATCTCACTCTCTCTCTCAAAAAATAAATAAATGTAAAAAAATGAATTTAAAAAAAGGATGTGGGAAGAGGAGAAAAATGCAGGTCAAGTCAGACTGACCTGGAGGGTCAATCCCTTTGGCAGGGCACCAGGACGCCCACTACCCTCACTTCCCTTGGCTCTTTTATAATCTCCATTTAAGTCGGCCTTCCTCCTCCCACCCCAAATCATGACAAGAAGTAATTTGTAAAGGCAGTTTAGGCATCTTCAAGCTGCACAGAGGACCTGCTATTGCAAGTGAGGAGACAAAGACCCTCTGTCTTCCGGTGGGTGTAGTTGACTGAACTCTTCCTCCCGGCTCCTTAGAACAGCTCATTCTGGAACTCATCAAGGTGACGCCCCTGCTTCCCTCTTTCCACCGCCTCTGCTGGCTCAGGTCCCCAGTCTCTCGGGAAATAAACTTCACCAACTTTTTACAAAAATTGTGAAAAACCAGGAGGAAATTGCATGACTCTAGATTTTACCCTCTGACTGCATACCACTCTCACTTCTTGTTTTCTCTCTGTCCAGGCTTGGGACCAGCACTCAAATCCTGCTTGGAGGCTCGCCCTTCACTGACCTGATTTGGAAGCATCTGCACTAGGGGCTAGTTCTGAACCCTAAATATGCTGCCTGCCTTTAATGTTTCTTCCTTTCACATAATGCTCTTGAGAACATTTTTAAACATTTAAAAAATATTCTCCGCTGTCCTGCTATAATAGCTAAAATATTTTTCTCTTTTTGCTCACTCCTTCTTTTCCCCATGAACACTTACTGAGCTCCTACCTTGAGTCAGATGCATGTTCTGTGGGGACAGAGCTAACTAACCTGCCCTCTAGGAACCAGCAGCTGGTGGGGAAGTCAGATGCCTATCTTAATGGCCATGCCACAGAAGCAAGAGCTAGGGGAGGCTTGCACATGGTGTCCTGGGGGCACTGAGGACAGAGCAAACATTAGTGTTTGGCAAAGGACAGGGACAGCTTCTGAGAGGAGGTAGACTTGAAGGAAAAATAGGAGTTGTCCTGGAAAATAAGAAGGAAACCACTCTAGGTAGAGTGAAAGCTCATGCAAAGGCACTGAGGCATGAAAAGCTGAGCATGTCTAGGGACATCACTGGTAATTTGGTGTCACCAGAACACAGAGCACCTAGCAAAGTGACTAGAAACATGACCAGGGAGATAACAGTCTCCAGATGATGAGCAGCCCCGGGAGCCCTTCCTAGGAATTCACCCTTCACTTGGTGGCCCTGAGGAGTTTTGAGCAGTTGTAAGCAACAGGATAACAGGACAGAGTGTGTTTTGACTGAGATTACTACTTCTCTTTAATTCTCATTTTATATGTAATTGAGCTCCCCATGTCTTTCTTTTTCTCTAAAGGCCCATATTACCTTAACATAAGGTCATTCAGAGATATATTTATTCTGGTTATTTATTTTTCTAAATCCACGCAAGTATGTTCATCCCCACCCTCTCGTCCTTCCACGAGCCTCTCATGGGAAACACTGGCAGGAATTTTGGAGGCAGCCCATGAAGCATGCTCTGTGCCAGGCACCAGCGAAGCCATCTGGTGGTCTCTCCTCTCCCCTCACACTGTCTTTCACTGACTCCTGATGCAATACCTTTAGTGTATCAGCAAGAGGCCTCTAGTCTTGCTGTCGGAGCTGGGAAGAAGCCTGCAATAGACAAAGTGGTTTGAGCTTGCCATGTGCATGTGGGGCCCACGCCATGAAATAGCATCCCTTCAGGCTGATGCCAGTTCTTAGGATTGCCATTTGTTTAGCCACTTAATCTCCTGGCACATCTGACCATGGCCACTCTAGTTGACCGTATAATCCAAGAGCCCTCTGCAAGTGTGGTGTCCTGCACCATGAAACTCAAAGTTGTTTTCAGCATTTTGTTTATATTTAATTTGCACCTTACTACATTTTCCTTGGAGTTCCTTCAATAAGTACTTCCAGAAGAGATTTATTCCATGTTTTTTTTTATTATAGCGGTGAACTACCCTGTAAGTATGGCTGGAGCCTGTCTTACTCATGATGGTCCCACCACAGGTTAGCCCATCTCATCTCATCTGTGATTTTCATGAGGGGTTTTTTCAGCTCATCTTTCCATGAGCTCTCTAGGATAAGAGTTAGAGAGAAAAGTGCCTTTGGGGAGCATAGTTCTGCTCAGCATTCAAAGAAAATCCAACTGAGAAGACTAGGACAGGCCAGTATGCTTCCTCATTCCACCTTCCAAAATCTCATACAACCTAATCGAATATATTCAAACTCAGCAAGAAAAATGTTTACATGCATTTATGTATAATATACATGGTGGGCAGTTTCCTCCAATTTAATTTCTCCTTCTTTTTAGAACCCTGATTTTTAGCTGAGCACATTACCACCAGAATAAAGACCACCTGCCTTAGCTTCCCATGCAGTTAGGAGTGGTCATATGATTCTATTTCCCAGCATCCCTGTAGCCAGTTGTGGCCAATGAAATGTAAGCAAAAGTGTTGGGGAGATTTGGGAAGAAACACCTTTATAAGGGAAGGTGTAAGTTCCACTCACCTTCTGCTTTCTTCTACTGCTGGCCTGGATTAGATAAGATAGCTGGAGCGCTAGCAGCTATTTTAGATCTATAGCTGATCTTGAGAATGAAAATCAGTTCTAGGAGTGTGGGACAGAAAATGAGCTTAGGTCCCTGAAGACACCATGGGGCTGCCAGACTAACCCTGAACTGCCTACCCTTGGACTTCTTGTATCTAAAAAGGAATAAAAGAATGAATGAAGGAGCTTCCCACTTACTTCAGCGATGTTTATTCTTATTTTATTCTGTGTGAAAACTTAACTCTACACTTTCGAGATGTAGGTAAGAGTGATTTAAGACCACTTCCTCCCCAATCTATAGCAGATGAGAATCCAAAGCCCTCCCCAAGGCAGCTGTGAACACACCTGTGAGCTTGTATTCTCTTGTCCCTCTGCCTCTGCACTTGCTTCTATGGGTACATTCTTAGCTCTGCCCGGCCCTGATCCAAACATGAAACTTGTTCTCATTGATTTCCACAAAAATCCATTCAGGATCTGGGCAAAGTATCATTTCCCATGTGGCACAGCAAACAACTTGCACATCTACCTCAGACCTTTCTATTCGCTTAGACTTTTGCCACCCCACTTCTCAGCACTTCTCTCTTGTTTTTGTTTTTGGTTTTTGGTTTTTGGGTTTTGTGTTTTTTTTTTAGCCAGAAAGATTCTAGTGTGTCATCTGTCCCGCTTTCCCTTTGCTCTCATTTCTCTGCTCCTACACTATTCCTTCTGGATTAGGTCCACATTCTTCTGCCTCATTTATAAAAAGCAGTTCACTCACAGCATCTCCTTCCCCCAAACTTTTATAAAGTGCTCAGCAGACAAAAACAAGTGATATTTAATAGAATTCACCCACCCTAGAAGGCTGTAGTTATAAATGGCACATCCCAGCCCAATACTTATCTCTACAAATCTCAGCCACCTAAAAGGGAGTGAGTGAGTACGTGGGGCTAGTGGAGAATGTTGGAGCACACATCCTGTTATCTGGGTTGCTTTGCATTGCTGCTGGGCCACACTTACTAGGAGATCCTTGGCTTATTTCCTGGTGCACGACTCTTTCTGCTGGAAGCTACCAGCATACCTCTGGGAGAGAGGTTCCTGGTCTCCACACTCACCCACCCCAGACCTTGTGCTTACTTCTCAAATTACATCACAAGTTTCCCAGGACTGGGGATCTTACCTATGGCTGGCCACTCCTCTGGGGCTTTCTGAATTCCTGCTTTGTATCTACTTATGTGCATTACTAAAATGGAAATCCCTTTAAATGTTCTCCAAAAATGTACGAAGCAAAGCATGTTAAAATTCCAATATTACTTAAGAAGGATAATGTTAATTGATCGCTACCTTTAAATTTATCTAACATTTCCTGTTAGGGTATTTTTTAACTCTGTTGTCTCCTTAATCCTTACAATGTTTCTATAATAACATTGGCATTATATGACCCATTTTATAGTGAAATCAACTAATCCCAGAGAGGTAGATCCACTTGCCCAAGGGCACACAGCTAGGAAGTGGTGAAGCCACAGTAAAAATGTAGGTCCCTGCATCCTAAATTCATAACTCTTTTAATTAGCAGATGTGCAGGCTTGTTATGGATTAATTTACTATTTCCCTAGCACAGAACAGAAAGAAGGATTGGCTATGGCTAGAATAAATAAGCTCTGAGTGGAGAGAAGAGGGTCAGCAAAGAGTCGGAGATTGGTGGGTCTAAGCCAGGGACCACCACAGAGAATCCTGGGAAACCAGAAGCAAAAAAAGGGACCCTTGGTGTCAGAGACAGGAGAAAGTCAAAGAGAAGACATGCTTTTGTGACAACACCAGTTTTTACAAGATTTCCTGTCATCTGGGTCTTTTTTTTTCCCCCTTGATTGGGGGACTTGTTGTGAATGAGATAGCTGAGGCCAATGTAGGTCAAAAAGTAATCAGGAAGCATATTCAGACAGAACAAACCAGAACCACAGGTGTAGTATTTGGGAATTATATAAACCCTCAGCCTTCTGCTATAGGGACTGTGGTTTGAATCAAAACTCCCCAAGCAAAGTAACAAAATGCTGCAAGGAAGAAATCTCATTCCCAGAGACAGATATTGAGAAAAATCAGAATTGGAGCATCTGACAGCAGGTGTCCTCTAGGGAAGTCGCACAGGGTCCAGCCAGTTGTTATAAACCATGGGTAGATCCAGGGCCTGTCAGTAAGTTGTGCAGGGATCCTAGGTCATTTGCACTCAATGTTCAATGAACAAAGGCAGCCCTGCTGGGAGAAATGAGATTGGCCATTGTGAGGGACGCCTACAGGAGCCCCCCACCTTGGTGACAGAAAGGTTTTGCTTGGTGGTGTGCAGGCATGCGCGCTTACTTCGGCATCAGTTAGCAAAATCACTTCCTGATTTCTGGGTTCCTCTTTTGACCCTGCTCAGTAAGAATTTGATCTTCAAGCATGAAGATGCCGTTTATGGAAAACGTACTGTGTGTCAAGTATAATTGGGATATACCTCTACAGATGAGGAATCTCACCCTTGGAAATGGCCAGGGACTTGCTTAGTGCTGCACAGCTAAGCCAGGAATTCCCAGTATGGCCAGCCCAGAAGCCTGAGCACACCAGGTTGTCTCAGGGCTCACTGTTTCTGGAAGTGGTTGTGGTTAGAACTGCCTGGATCATTCACAAGAATGACAAGGCTTAAAATCTGCATACAGCCTTACACTGAGAAATTCTGCTCACCCTGAGAGGCCTGCTTACAGCTGGTGTACAGCTATAAATCTGGACCAAAACAACCTCAGAAGTCCCAAAGCCTGTGCCAAGTGCTCTTCTGGAAGCTGCCTTAAGATTCCTTACCAACCTATGGGGTAGCAACTAGACTGCATTCCTGGAGTTCTGCCTGGCACATAGAAGGCATTCAATAAATGCTTCCTCTTCCAATTCATGACATGTCCCCACATCTTGGCCTGAAACTACCACGGGTGTCTTATAATTCTCTCAAAGGCTGGCCTGGGGTGCAGATTTCATCACATTCCTGCTGGGATAATAACCAGAGCTTTGATTTACTAAGCACTTACTTCTTACTAGGTACACTGCTTTATAGTTTGGATACATCATCGATTTTAATCCTTCTAGCAACCCTGTAAGACAAATATTATTATTATCCTAATATCAATGAGGAAACTGATGCATTGAAATGTTATATTACTGGTATAATACATTACTCAGAAGTAAACAATAGGTATGGTGTTTGAACTTGGATCTTTCTGCCTTGGCAGTATGTGCTCATAATCATTCCATTGGCCTGTCTTTCCAGGAAGTCTCTGGAACTTCTCTAGGCCCTGCCTCCTGTGGTGGTCCTGGTGACCTCCAGAGCTTCCCTTGGTCACAGAGTCCGGGACCTTGAGAATCAGCAGCTCAGCCTCAAAGGAAGTCACAGGTCCATGGTGACCAAGGACACCCATGGCATCTGTTTGACCCAATGTGTGTCAGGACATAAGCAGGTAAACTCTCTGGAGGTGATGTCTCTTCTGCAGATTCAGAGCTTTGACAAACTGGCATTTGTTAAACTAATGCATGCTACAAAGAATTCTTCAAACCATAAAAATTGGTATTTCCTACGTCCTGGAAAGACTACAACTCTAAAATTCTGCCTTCTATTTAAAATGCTATTCCTTCAGTAAAAACAGGAGGAGGAGGAGGAGGAAAAAGAGAAGGAGAAATGTCTACCAAGGCTGATAGCTTTCATAATATTTCATAAAGCTTGCAATAAGCTTTCTTCAGAGCCTAAACAAGGAGAGTAAAAATCGCAGGATCTCCCGGGTGTATTGAGATTGTGGTACTTTGGCCCAATCTCCTTATCTTGTCTGAGCATGGCATATGACTACGCTGTATCCTGTTTTAGAACAAAGCATTTAGATGGTATGTCTTTTCCTTATCTATGATCTGGTTTTTTTTTCCCCAGAAAAACTGCATTCAGTTCTCATCTTCAAAACAGAAAATCAGTCTCTGGAAAACGAACGAATCATCTAAGCGGGGAATATAAACACGTTCCAGAATTCTGGAGAAAGAGATACATTGTATACAGCCAAGTAACTACGAGCGGGTTAATTACAGCACATCTTTTTTTTCACATTAGATTTAAAATCCAGCCGTGCTGACTGTCCATTCTTGTCTGCATTGCTAATTCCCTGCACACCAAACGGAAGGCCTTGGCAAAACTTGACCCTTGAAGGAATAATCCATCTCCTCCCGAGGAAAACAACTACTTGACCAGAATACTCTTTAGCAACAAAATAAGGAACTCAATCTTACCACACAAAAGTGTTTATAGCAAAACAAAATAACTTGTGAATACGGCACATTATCATTTCTACAGGGTGTGGACACGGCTGACCAAATTGCTAGAGTTGTGTGTTCGTGGGGTTTTTTTTTTTTCTTCAGTTTTAGTTTTGTTTTGTTTGGCAAGAACGAAAGAGGAAGGGCCTCCTAACCACCCCCCAGGATGACTCCGGCAAGACTCGAGGTTCCTGAGGCTTATGACTGACTCCAGCTGGCAAGACAGAAGGGCATGTGGCTGCCGCTGCTGCCCTTTGGGTTTTTCCTTTGGCTGCAGTTTGTAACTCAGAAAACCTGCTCACCAGGGACTCCCTGCAGCTCCGTCCGGGCTCAGGCCTCTGGCTCTCTCTCGGGGGTTCTGCCAAAGGAAGGAGTGGGTCTGTGAGTGGCTGTATGTTTTCCTATTCCCTTCGCACTTATGAAAAGTCTGTATGTGAGAGTGTGGGGTGTTTAACAGAGGAGAAGGGGAGCGAGACTGACAGATCCTGTGGCCTCAGCCTCAGAGCCCCTCACCGGGCAGCCTGGACAGCCAGGCTGGTCTCTCGTGGTGCACAGCTCCAAGATGAAGTCCCCCTGGAATATCCTTTTGGTGACTCCTCTGTTCTTACTCCTGTCCCTTCGCACCTTGGCCTCTCCAGCCTCCGATGACCAGCCCAGCCTCAGAAGCCCCAGTGGCCACACCTGTCTAGGTACGTGTTTTGCATATTTTTAATGCGGGCATAACGGTGGGGTCAAATGCTTTGCTTGCATAGTAAATCACCTATTTAAGGACATCAATAGCTCTGAATTCCCAACAGAAAAAGAACCTTGAGCCTGAGAGTGAGCACATACGTGTGCATGGGACGCTATCCAGTGACTAGTTTGAATACGTTGTAAAAGTCTTCCATCTCTCTGGTGATTGTAGTTTTTTTTTTCTCTCTGTCTTGGAGAGACAACCCTTAGAAGAGCTTGAAATTCTTACCCCTTTCAGGACAGTAGGCAGAAAGAAGGGGGCCTTTGACATCAGATAGCATGATTTCTGCCATCTTCCTGGTTCCTCCATTCAGACTCAGAGGTAGGGGACATAGTTCCCTCCTTTTCATGGGGAAGGTTGAGGAATTTGTGGCCATCCCCATTAGCCATGGTGTTCATTTGGATGCCCATACAAATACTCCATGGCCCCAAGAGCTCAGGGAGGCTATTGTTACTTAGGTTTGATGATGGGTTAGCACCCATTTCCCCGATTTACAGCTTCTGGCTAACTCTGCCTGGAGTTGTTGGCTGATCCGCATGTTAATAATTATAAGACCCCTAACATTTACTGAGTGTGTACTGTGCAATTAACAGTCTTCCAAAAAGTTTATATGAAGTATCTCATTTAATCATTAAAATGACCTTATAGGATATATATTATCATTATTCCCATGTGGCAGGAGAAACAACTGTGAATTAGAGAAATAAACAACTTGGCCAAGTTTACGCAGCCAGTTAAAACTTGCCTTAGATTTCACAGTAAGTGTGATTATGGGTGTTTTTTTTCAGGGATAAGGTTGACGCAATATATTTCTTCCCTACATTTTTTAAATACTATTTTATTTTATAGCTTTATTGAGATATAATTCACATACCATAAATTTACCCTTTTAAGGTATAATGTTTATTTATTATATTCATAAGTTGTATATTGATCATCAATATTTAATCCAAACATTTTTATCATGTTAAAAAGAAACCCAATATTTACTAGCAGTCACTCCCCATCTCCTCTCTTCAGCCTCTGGAAATCACTAATCTCCTTTATAGCTCTATGAACATGGAGATGATAACAATATATGCCCTTTTGGTATAGATTTCTTTGATTTAGCAAAATGTTTTAAGGTTTGTCCATGTTGTAGCATGTACCAACTTCATTTCTTCTTTTTTTTAAGTTTTTGTTTTGTTTTGTTTGTTTATTTACTTTTTAGTAATATCTACATCCATTCCGGGTCTTGAACTCATGACCCTAAGATCCAGAGTTGCATGCTCTTCCAACTGAGCCAGCTAGGCACCCCCATTTCTTCTTATGAAGGAATAATATTTCATTGTGTGTATACACCCCACATTGTTTATCTAGTCATTGTTGATGGACATATAGGTTGTTTCCAGTTCCTAGCTATTATGAATAATTCTGCTATGTACATCCATGTAAAATTTTTGTGTGCACATTTGTTTCTATTTCTCTTGGGTATATAGCTAGGAGTGGAATTTCTGGGCCATACAGTAACTCTATATTTAACATTTTGGGAAACTGCCAAACTGTTTTCTAGAGACTACACACTATTTTACATCCCCAGCATTAGTGCATGAAAGTATGATTTTCCCACAATCTTGCCAATATCTTGTTATTATCCATCTTTCTTACTATAGTCATCCTAGTAGATTTGGAGTGATACCTCATTGTAGTTTTGATTTGCATTTTCCCAAAATAATAATGATGTTGAACATCTTTCTGTGTGCTTATTGACCATTTACATATCTTCTTTGACAAAATGTCTATTCAAGTCATTTGCCCGTTTTTCAATTGAGTTATTGTCTTTTTATTGTTGAATGGTAAAAGCTTTTTATATAATCTAGATGTATATCTCTTATCAAATATATGATTTGTAAGTACTTCCCCCCATTCTGTGGGGTTTTCCCCCTACTTTCTTGATAATATCCTTGGAAGAGTAAAAGTTTTAAATTTTCATGAAGTCCAATCTATCTATTTTTTCTTTTGTGCTTTTTGTGTCATATCTGAATCCCATATTTTAAAAAAATTGTTATTCCAACTATTGTCTTCTTTTTGTCAGGTGCCCATCCCCTTATCTTGTTTCCCAGACACTGGATCTCTAACCACCATTTTGGTGACCCATAATGTAGCTGCTGGAGTTGTAAATAACAGGAATCAACTTGAGACAGGCTAGGCAAAAAAAAAAAAAAAAAAAAAAAGAAGAAGAAGAGGAAGTTTTCTTATTAGAATCCCAGGAATGAATTTTAGAACCAAAAGGCAGAAAACCACAATTAGGCCTAACAAATGAGCCAGGAGCCAAAAATGATGGCTGTCAGGGTCCCAAGCAGTATTCTTCTGGCCTCTCAGTACTGCCTCCATCTCTGACCCTACAGACCAGCTGGTTTTACTGCTCTAGGCCTTTTGGCCAATTATAGGCTCCCACAGTTCAGCGTTCACCTGCAATTGTTCAGTCCACACTGAGATGGACTCTCCTTCTGGTTGTTATCCAGCTTCCTGGCAGAAAGAAGCGGGGCTAAGTCTTTAGAACACCATAAAAGGGGCAGGTGGGAGTGAGGAGAACTCGCTGTACAGATGTGGCTGTCAGAGCCATGGGGTGAGAAGACAGCTCTCCCAGAAGTGAGGGGTGCTGGGACTGGAGAGATTTGCTGAAGGAAACCACCACAGAAGTTACTGTGTGACTGAGCCGACATCTCTGTTCTAAACAAACACCTTTAGCTTCAGTCCCACGAGAAGACTTTGCAGAAGGGACAACCCAGTACACCTGGAGGGCACCTTCTTAAATATATTCCAAAATCAGAACTAAGCTGTGCAAAGCCCCAGTGGCCCTCTTCCCAATTTACTACAGTTCATTTGCATGAACCGTACATCTCATTTGATCACTAAGCAAATGCTGATTCAACTGTGCTCGTACAAGCGGTGCCTCTCTCTGCCACTTTCCAAATGTTATGGAATCGATAATAAGCCATGTTCATTTTTGCAAAACATCATTTTCTTTACATGGGTGATTTAGGGGCAAAGTAATCTTTATGTTTCTAAGTCATTGACATTTTAAATTAATTCACTGAGGTTTTTTTTTTTTAAAGCACTATGTGGTACTCAGGAAGTCTTCTAAAAGGTTAAAAAAAAAACCACCGTTTTGCCCCCTTCATCTATGTTTGGTTAAATATATAAAATACCTCCTGAGTCAGTTAAAACCACCTCTCCTCATCCCCCACATCCCACACAGAGTGGTCAGAGATGACTTTATAGTTTGCATGATAAAGAGAAAAGGTGCCAATGTGAATAGTAAGATGACAGTGTTACTGACAACAATAGGAAAGATTTAGACAGAGCCAGCAGAGAAGTTTGAAAATTTATGATCACAATTTTATATATAGAAATTTCATTTTCTGTATTTCTCTGTAACCGAACACGTGTTCATAAACCGCTGTTGCTGCTGATAGCAGAAAACACTTCATCTTGCCCCCTTTGTGCTTAAATTTAGTCTCCTCTGGGTACCTCAGGGTTCTCTTCTTTCCTTTCTAGGGCTGATCTCTGTTCTGAGGGAGGGCTATGTACCCTCTGACATTTACAGCTCTTGGCCTCTGAGGGCGGGCCACTGTCCCCATGGGGAGTCATGGCTGGTGTAGATCATGTGCTCCTCTCAGCAAGGCAATCCCCACTGTCACTCTCGGAGCACCTGCTCATCTCCACCCCTCTAATGCCCCGCCCCCACCCCTGGGGCTTGCAGATTGTGCTGGTCTAGCCCCCTGTACTTTCCCCCCACTTTTCACACCTTCTCCCCTACTTAATTCCCCTACTTTTATTTCTACATTGTCATAGAATTTAACCCCAACCTTGGCACAAATGGTAGGTTTCTGATCATCTAAGCTTTCACTACGCCTACATTTGCCTGTTATTTTCCTGGACTGCTCTGGGGTCACAACTCTGAAGAGAAAGACCACAAAGACACTATAGAGACAGATGTACAACTTTGGGGAAAGGTCACAAAGTGAGCAAAACCGAAAGAACTCAAGTTAACAGTATGCTTTTCTTCAGGAAGAATGTGAATAAATTTTAGGGGGGACGGAAGAGGGCGAAGCTAGAATATAGATTAAATGTACGATGGGAAAGAAGGGAAAAAAGAATGTTGCAAAGCATTAGGCAGAGTAAAATCTCCATAAAGTTATAATGTGCCCATCTCTCTATTTACATAGCTCTGACATATGTGAGTGACCTGCACACACCAATCAAAAGATAAGATGATCAGACTAGATAAATAAGGCAAGATCCAACTGTATTCTGTCTACTAGAGAGACTTTAGATTCAATGACACAAAGAGGTTGAATGTAAGATACTTGGAATAAATACATTAATATCAGACAAAATTGACTTTAAGATATGAAATCATCTTAAGACAAAGCGGCATCTTTCATAATGATAAAGAGCTCAATATATCAAGAAGTAACAATTGTAAATGTACATACACTTAATAATGGAGCCCCAAAAAACAAGAAATAAAAATTTAATTAAAAAATTAGAAAGAAAAAAAGACAATTCAACAATACAGTTGAAAATGTCAGCGCTCCTTTCTCTGTAACTGGTAGAACAAAAGTACAAAATGTAAGTAAGGATATGGAAGATTGAACAACCCTGACTGGACCCAGCTAACATCTGTAGAACACTCCTTTCAACTACAGCAAAATACACATTATTTTTTAACTACACAAGGCCCATTATCCATTATAGACCATACACTAGGCAAAAAAACAGGTATCAATCCATTTTTAAAGACTGAAATCATACAAATATTTTTCTAATTAAATTAGAAATCAACAATAGGAACAAATCCAGAAAAAAACCCAAATGGGTATAAGACAACATATCTCTTTAAAAAAAAACAAATAAAAGAGGAAATCATAGGTAAATTAGAAAATAGTTTGGCTTAAATGAAAAAACACATTATATCAAATTTTATGGAATGTAGCTAAAGTAGTGTTTAGAGAAAAATTTATTTTTCTTTTGTAGACAGAGTGTGCAGGAGGTGGAGGAAAGGAGTAGAGACACAGAATCTGTTTTTTTTTTTTAATGTTTATTTTTGAAAGAGGCAGAGCATGAGCAAGGGAGGGGCAGAGAAAGAGGGAGACACAGAATCTAAAGCAGGCTCCAGGCTCTGAGCTGTCAGCACAGAGCTTAATGCGGGGCTCAAACCCACGAACTGTGAGATCATGACCTGAGCTGAAGTCAGACACTTAACTGACTGAGCCACCCAGGCGCCCCCCAAATTTATAATTCTAAACCCCTATTCTACAAAAAAAGTCCAAAAATTCAGCAAAAATATTTAATAAAATATTAACAAACTGAATCCAGCTATGTATAAAATGAATTATACACCATGACCAAGAGGGATTTATCTTGGGATAAAAACACAGGAAAGGGTGTCCACTCTCACGACTTCTGATGAACAGTTTTTTGAAAATTCTATTTAGTTTAATAAAGAAATAAAAATAATAGAAGCATGTAAATTGGAAAGGAATAAGTAAAACTGTCTTTATAAGTAAAACTGTCTTTATTTTCAGACAACAGAATTCTGAATATAGAAAATCCTGAAGTATTGACAATAAAATGACTATAATGAATAGCAAAGCTTAACAAGGTTGCAGGATTCAAGATTAATATAAAAACCAATGATATTTGTTTACATTTGTTTATATTACCAACACATTTTCAAGAATTGAAATTAAGAAAACAATTCTACTTACAATATAATAAAAAAAATACCTAGGAATAAATTTAACCAAAGAAATGTGATTACACTGAAAACTACAGACCATTGCTGAGAAAAATTAAAGAAGAATGCTTTATAGGAATGGAGCGATGTCTCATGCTAATGGAGCAGAAAACTCAATAGTATTAAGATAACATTACTTCCCAAATTGTATCTATAGACTAAACACAATTTCAATCAAAATCCTAACATCCTTTTTTGATAAAAATTGACAAGCTGATCCTAAAATTCATATGAAAATGCAAAGAAACTATAATAGCGAAAAATTATGAAAAACACTGTTGGAGAACTGACACTGTCTGATTTCCTATTTCAAATCACATGCAATTAGGAATTCATCATAGATTATGGTCTCGAGGTAAGAGCAAAAACTATGAAACTTCTAGAAGAAAATCTTTGTGACTTTGAATTCAAAGATTCTTAATATGACATCAAAAGGACCATACAAAAGGAAAAATTTTATAAATTGCACCTTTTTAAATTTAAACATTTTTGCTCTCCCAGAAACATCCTTAGAAGGTGAAAAGAATATTGTGAGAAAATATACACAAACCATATAGATTTCAATATAGCAATAATTATTTTAATTAATGTTATTAATAATGTTCACTTTCAAAATCCCACATTTTAATATATTCAGTGTGACACTTAGAAGCATTTGGATTTCAAGGTTCAACTGATCTGGATTAAAATCACCAGTCAGTCAGTTAGTAGTGGAATCACTGCTTATCTAAAAGGCCTTGGATATGTGACTTAAGTTCTCTGCGCCTCCTATTTCTCATCTGTAAAATGGGAAGTACCAATCTCATGAAGGTGCTGTGAGGATTAAATGAAATACAACTTGGAAAAACACAGCCAAGAGCTGAAACAATGAAGGTATCCTAGAAAATGGCATTTCACGTTTTTCTAGAACTTGGTAAGGTAGAAGGCAACTATCAAAAGCTTATTCAATGAGAAGTTACTTGATAAAATACTATTTATTGTTTTTTTCTAATTATAAAAGAATGTGTGGCTTTCATAGAGATTTTAGAAAATAGTGAAGAATATTTTTCAAGAGTAAAATCAACTGTAATCCCCAAACCCAGATGATCACTATTGATATTTTGCTATATTTCCTTTCAAAATTGTCTGGGTATGTGTTTATGGAATTTGGGATCTTGTTTTATTATTTTGTTTGATTTCTAAATCTAAATTTTGCAAGAAAACATTTGTAAGAACTTCAGTGGGCGCCTGGGTGGCTCAGTCAGTTAACCGTCCCACTCTTGATCTTGGCTCAGATCACAAGGTTTGTGGGATTGAACCCTGCTGCAGGCTCTGTGCTGACAGTTTGGAGCCTGCTTGGGATTCTCTCTTTCCCTCTCTCTCTCTCTCTCTCTCTCAGCTCCTTCCCTACTTGCACTCTCTCTCTCTCTCTCTCTCAAATTAAATAAATAAACCTTATTGTTTTTCAAAAAAAAGAATTTGTTAGTAATAAGTCTTTGCTAGCAAGTGGAAATTTTTCAATTTTTTTCATCTATTATTTCTATCTATCTATCTAATCTATCTACCTATCAATCCATCCATCCATCATCAGTCTATCCTTCTTTCTATTCATCCATCCACTCACCCACTCAGCCATCCATCCATTTCTTTTTCTATCCATCCATCCTCTATCTCTAAGTATATATCTTAAAATTCAAACATAGAAGTGAAAGGGAACATGAAGTCATACATTTTCTGAAAGATAATCTGATTAGTTAGTTACTTTAATGATAAGGTCTGACTTTGCCATTCAGGTTTATACAGAGGACATTTCTCATAACCTGATGAACTAAATCTGTAGTTCCAAATTTGACAAAAATACATATAAAGTATGCATTTAGATAAAAGGTTTTACTTAAAATATAATATAAGCAAAAGTGTATTGAAAAGAATACTTTTTCAACTTCCCAGTTCTTTCTGAGTGTATTAAGTTCTAACAAGGTCTCTCGAGGTGAATTATAATAGATATAATTAAAAGAAGAGTCTTAGTGAAAAAAAATATATATCCAAGAAATTGAGAAAATGAAAGATTTTATTGATTAGGTAACAAATGTTTTTGCAAGTCAGATGGTTTCTAGTTCTTTTGCTTTTAACATAATTGAAGGGGTACTTAATGGAGTTTTCAGATGACAGATCATTTGAAATAATTGCCAATGATAGATCACTTTAAGACTTTTGACATTTAACTCAGAAGGAGTTAAAAAATAGTGTGACATTTCTCTATTAAAAGTCTTATTTCATTTACTTAAGTAAACATGTTTTCTCAGCACTTACCTCTTTAAAAATAAAAAATAAGAACAGACATGATGCTGAACCTTGCTTGTTTACATGAATAAGTAATATTCTTCATCAGACATAAGTACTAACTGAAAAGACTAATCATCTCATTAAGATTGCGATTCCAATGAAATTTTACTTTTATTATTTAGGAATTGTTTATTAAATCGGCAAATTTAATATTGCTGAGAAAAGTTAATTTTACTAATAATGAAAACTCTATCCAGAAGAATTTTTTAATACTTAGAGTTATATTCACAGGAAATTAAAATTTCCATTTAAATTTTATTCACATTTTTAGCACTAAGAAGTATAACAGTGCCATCAATAAAATACATTTAACCATAAAAATATACTACATTGGGATACAATCCTATAATGGAAGAAAAATTCAAGGAAATAGACTTTTTATTGGAATATGAATTCAAGGAGAGGGATTATCAACATAAATTTCTCACTGTGAAAGAAGAGCTTGAGCTTATATTTTTTTAAGTCGATGAGCGTAGGTATAAATCACTGAGGTATTTAGATTCCTTTGGATACGTAGAGACTAATGTATGATTTCTACCATTAATATTTACATCTGCTGAGAATTATATACTCTTTGCAACTATTTAAATTGATATCCATTAATATTACTTTAACATCCATTAAAATGTGGAAGGGATACATAGTTTCTCAAATTTCCTTTAGGGGGTACAAAGCAAAATGTTTGAAACCGTTGGTCTACACTGTAGACTCTACAGCATTTGGAGCCTGTGCCCTATGGCCTGCCCTTCAAGGCTCTTCACAATGGGATCCCTTTCTACCTCTCTCACTCTGTCTTTCCCATGGACCCTGAGCCCTAGCCTTGGCCAACTCTTCTCTTTCTCACAGTCAAGTCTTTTAAAATGCTATTCCTCTCTTCTTGAAGGCATTTGCTGCCTTTTTCTGTCAAATAAGGTCCTTTCATTCTGTTAACACTCAACTCGTCCAGGAAACTCATTGGCTACCAAGGCAGAGTTAGTTTCTTCTTCCTCTGTGCTTCCAAAGCACTGACAGTTCCCTCTACCATAGCACTTACAGGTTGCCAAGACTAGACTGTTTTTCTAGTCATCAGGCTTCCCTCCTGGTCTGTGACTTCTTTTATTCATGTTTGTATCCTCAAGCTTCTGAGCACATAGTAGGTGCTGTTAAGCATGTGTTGAATTAATAACAGGATGGAATGGCTCCTGTCTTTACTCTCATATCTTTATTATTACCTTTTCATATACTTCTAAATTAGCCAAGCCAACCATCCTGGGTCTCTCAACACAGTCTGCTTATTTCCTCTCACCACTACTGCTTGAGCTCTGCTCACCCTTGAATGCCCCCAGCCTCTGTTCTCACCAAGAAATTGCCCAATATAGTGCCTCTCTCATTGCCAGTGTTCTTGGGAACGTTGGCAGTTTGGAACTCGCTGCACATTTACTCATAAAAACGCTGTTCTAGGTGATGGTTGGATTAAGCCACAGACCCTAATCTGCCCAAATGTAGTGAAAATACTACCTATCAGCAATAAAATCAAATCCAGCTATAGAAAAGTAAAAACACAGTTGATACGGCAATATGTTTTTTAATGACAAGTTTCTGAGTTTCTATTTTATTAAGAGTCACAGAGAATATGTCTTTTTTTAATGTTTTATTTATTTTTGAGAGAGAGAGAGAGAGAGAGAGTGAGCAAGGGAGGGTCAGAGAGAGAGGGAGACACAGAATCCGAAGACAGGCTCCAGGCTCAGAGCTAGCTGTCAGCACAGAGCCCATGGGGCTCGAACCCATGAACCATGAGATCATGACCTGAGCTGAAGTCAGACTCTTAACCGACTGAGCCACCCAGGTGCCCCAAGAGAATATGTCTTTGCCCCATGGTCTCAGCAGCTGGAGTAGAAACTGACAGTAGGTATTTGTTAAATGCCTACTCTGCTAGATAGCATATGTGTTTTGTGTGTTGTATCACTGAATTCCCACAATGCTTTTACCGGGTGTGTCAGATAGCCTGTGGTGAATTACAAACTATGCACTTATTCAACAATCATTTATTAGCTCACAATTCTGTGGGCTCGCAATTTTGGTCTGAACACAGTTGGGTGGTCCTCCCACTGGAGACTTCCTGTGCTCACTCCTGCTACCGCACTCAACTGGTAGATGGTAGAATGACAGGGGCTGGATGATTTAGAATGGCCTCATTCATGAATGTTGGAAGACTGTTGGTTTGGGCATCTTGATTTCCCTTCATGTGGCTTCTCCAGCAGGCTGGCTCAAGCTCACAGTTATAACGTTCCAAGAGGGCAAAAATGGAAACTGCAAGGCTTCTTGAGGCCTGAGTTCAGATCTGACATGCTGTCATTTCCTCCATGGTCTACTGATAAACAAGTCATAAGGCCAGATTCAGAGGACTGGAAAATAGATGGCCATGTTTAGTATACCACACAAGTGAGCATTATTATTCTATTTGGTGGGTAACAAAATCTGGGTTCAGAGAGCTTAACCATCCTGCCAGATACATCAGCTCACCAGTCAGAGAAGCAGGACTTGAGCCCAGGTCTGTCTGACCCCCAAATTCTTCTACTGTCTACTGTAACATAGCTTCTCCCTCTCTTTTCTCCCTTCTACTCTCTTTTTTTCTCTTACCAACCTCTCCCCATTCATGTCCGGACCTTGAGATGAGGAAAAGAAAAGGGTGAAGGTGTAATATTCATACTTTGGTTGTGTGCTACCATCTCTGGTTAGTAACTACTATCATAGGGAAACAAAAATGGCAGGAAGGAAATTCTAAGTGACTACTTTCATACTTTTCCCCAACATGGGAAAGGCCTAGGAGAATGTAAACATGTAAAGCCATGTCCTCTGCTCCCACCCAGGCAGGGAAATCTGAGGAAAATAGAGTTTAGGTGCTTGAGGAGCAGCATTGTGGGTGGGGGGGTGGGACGTACAAAATCACACGGTTCCAACAGGGACTCAGGGACCCAAATCCAGGTGTGGTATGGCCCTAAACCTGTGCTTTACTCCTCCCTGGGGCCCAAACCACAAACAAAGGAATCATTTTTGATTCTCACTTGTCCTCATACTTCTTTTCTTCACACACCAATTCATTAATAAACTGTATTGGGTTAACCTCCACGATAGATCCCACATTTGTCTAATTTTCTCTGTCCCCACTGCTCCTCGTTACTCTCTCCAATCCACCATCATCTCTCTCCAGGACCAAAATAGCCTTCTAATTCATCTCTCTGCTCCCACTTTTGCTCCCTAAGTATCTTCCTCCCCGTCATAACGAGCATGATAATTTAAGTCACAGATCAGATAGCAGCAGATCCTTCCACAAAACCCAGCCATAGCTCCCCATTGTTCTCTGGAAAAATCCCTGGCTCTTTTGCAGTCTACAAAGCCCATGAAACTGGCATCTTCCTTTCCCTGATCTTCATCTTTCACCATTGGATACTGGCCAGGTTTTCCTAGCTTTATATCATGAAGTGGGCATCAGCTTCCCCCATCCCTTACAAAGCTTGCCCCCAGCTCCTTATGATCTTTTCCATTATATTAGCCTTTCCGTGTGTGTTTATTCTCCAGAGAAGCCTTCTTTATTGGCTCTAGCTAAGAAGGTTTATACCCCCCATCCTCATTACCCTCTGCTACTTCACCCTGTTCCTTTTCTTCATAGCACTTAAAATTATTTATAATTATGTGTTTGTTTACTTGTTTTCCATCACTTTTCTCCAATACAGTATCATCTCTAAGAGGGCAGGAACCATATCAGTTTGTTTCCAGTACCTACTCACAGCCCATCACAGTGTTTCCATCCAGAAGGGACTCAATACATACTGTGTTCCAGTCCCAGCTCTCCTGCTAACTAGCCACAAACTTGGCAAGGTAGCTAACCTCTCCGAGCCTCTGTCTGCTGGTCTGTAAAATGAGAGCAATAATTCCTACATCTATGAGTTGTTGTGAAGTTTGAATGAGATGATAATGTATGCAAAAACACTTTAAAAACTGCAGAGCACACTCTAGCCATGTGATGAATTATTTATGTGTCCACGTAGGGTCAAAAAGGAAGTATAGTCATGCTGACCCTGTCTCTGATGACTGCCAAATGCTTTCTGGGCTTTTTGATGAAGTGTGGGCTTTACACAAATGGGAAGTCTTTTAGCCCTCTCTCTGCAGTTGGCTGCATTTCCAGCCAGCACAGATACGATTATAATTAGAGTTGCAAGAGTCCTGTTTCATTTCAAAAGGATTCTGGGTATAGTCCGCAACTTACCAGAGGAATGTGTCCAGAAGCAGATCCCTGTGGCAGGTGTTTTTATTGGGGCCCATTCACTTCTTTTCCTACAGTATCAGAAGTGTCTGTTTCTATTACACTCATTATTTTCAGATGCCACGTGAGAAGAGATTTTCCATATGTGAGGCTTCCAATGGTGACCACTGAGCAAAATGCACCACTCTCACTCTCTTGAAATGAACAGTAGCTTGGACAAACTCACTTTAGCAGAGCCAAGCCTTTTATTAGCAGCCAGAGAATGGTCTGTAATGGGAGGAATTACTCTGCTCATGCATCTGTCTCAGGGAAAACATTCTTTAGCCTGTCAAGACAGTGGAACCTCTTATTAGAAACTATAGCAAAGTCGATTTCTCTATTCTTGCAGACTAAAGGATTCAGAACACACTGCACTGCAGACTCTAAATTAACAATCCAGCTGGAAGGGGAGCTGAGCGCCCTGGATATGGGTGGGGATGTCCAAGTGAACAGGATTCAAATCAAAGCTGAGCCCAACCTGGGCGTTTACATATTTCAAACCCCATTACCCACTTTTCTGCAGAGCCCTTTGATCATAACTCTTTACTGGGCAGAGGGAGGGTAATGGCAAAATCAACCCCATCTTCAGAGACAGCTGACCTTTTTTTTTTTTTTTTTTGGCTCCTTTTTATCTAATGATTTCCAATTGTAGCAAGCAGTCCTAAGGAGCCACCAAAGTCATGAGAGTCCTTGATGGGATTCCTCTGAGTAAAAGAAAAACCCATATCTATAAGTACAAAGAAGCAGGTTGGTTTCGAGCGGCACAATTCTCTTTGCATTGATCCTTCCAAGCCCTGGATTAAAACAAACGCATACCTGTGTTTCAAGTCCACTCTGGGTGAAGCAGCTCATTGATGAGATGCCACATGAAGTGATTATTATGCAAGATTTCAACCCAATGTCCACCGCCTTCTTTGATCTCCGGTTGCAAGTCATGACTATTTGCTATCAAATGTGCTGTTTGACACAAGAGTTGGCACTGCCTGTTTCACACCAGAATGAGAAGTGCAGTCATGCCCTGCAACAAGACAAAATGAGAGGAAGCGACGTTGTTGTGGAGATGACTGAGTCCGAACACTACTTCAGGTGCACCCAGGAACCTTTTCCTATGGAGACCCCCAGCAACTAACACCTGAAATGTCACTCTGCTGGTTCTCCAGTCAGCTTGCTTCAAGTCAATACACATCTCTGTCCCCTGGCTCCAAACCACACGCTACATCAGGCACTCAAAGTTAGAGAGAATAAGACCCTTTTCCCACCTTCAAGGAACTTCTGGTATAACTCTAAACTCTTAAAAATGCAGTTCCAGAAGAGTAGGTAACTTGTTCAAGTTACACTATTTGTAACTGACTGACCCAGTATTTGAACCCAAGTTTATTTTTTATTTCAAAGCCTCTCCCTTTTCAACTAACCCCACTGCAGCCTCTTACCACACTGCAATATTTCAAGAAATTGAATTTCTTTCAATTCCAGTTATTAAAATTTATTTAGCTCCCCCTTACTTAAGAGGGGATTGGCAGAGACATAAATTAGGGAGTAAAAGTATTATAAATGTTGAAAATATTTGCATATTTTAGGGGCACCTGGATGGCTCAGTCAGTTGAGCATCAGGCTTTGGCTCAGGTCATGATCTCACAGTTCATGGGTTCGAGCCCTGTGTCAGGCTCTGTGCTGACAGCTAGCTCAGAGCCTGGAGCCTGTCTTCAGATTCTGTGTCTCCCTCTCTCTCTGACCCTCCCCTGCTCATGCTGTCTCTCTCTCTCTCTCAAAAATAAATAAAACATTAAAAATTAAAAAAAAAGAAAGTATTTGCATATTTTAAATATATTTTATATATTTAAAGTAAAAGTGAAATTGGTTTATCTCTGGGTGATTTAAATGATGTTTATTTTATTTACACTATTCTGTATTTTTTGTTTCCTAAAATGAGATCACATTGCATTACATTTTGAAATGTTATTTTAAAAATAAAACAAAATACACACAAAAATGCTTTTTAGGCCATAAAGTGTCAGTAAGTATCAGCTGCTAAATCCATTGCATGTAATAAAACCCTCAATGCATGGATTAGGTTAAAAGCACATCTAATCAACCTTGATAGTTGGTGTTGATAAATGTGCAGGTGCTCTCAGAGCAGTGAGACTGTGGTTTTCAAGATCACACTATCTCAGATTAGGAGAGCCTGGCTTTGTCTGACTTTATCTGAGGATACAGAGCAATAGAGGCCGAATCCTCCTCAGATGTTGCAGTGTCTAGAAAGGGGGAAGTCTCTCGTTCATTGACAATCCTGCATTTTACAGAAAATTTTATTTCTTTCTGTCTAGAAATGCTCACTTGTACTGTCACATCTGTTATCAGCCACCTTCCCTCAGGAGTCCTGGTAGGAATCTGGCTTTTATGACACTGCATGTGAATTTGGGTTCCCAGCTCCTGGCACAGATGGATAATGGCAAGTTTACTACTGGGCCAGGCACACTGGAACTTCTTCATTTGGGACATAAGCCTTCTTTTGCCTCCTTGGAAACCAACCTCTGCTAATAAATGGCATTTCTCTTAACTCTCTGAGGCCTAACAATCTCCTCTCACAGACTTACTGATCTTTGACCAAGCAACCCTTTGTGGGTAGAAGAAAGAGTCCCATCTCTTTGGAAAAAGGAAGTTTGGGCTTTTCCAGGCATTCAGGAGATAAAGGGTGGTGATAGAACCTTCTAAGGGGTGTCAGCCTAGCCTTTCTGGGCCTTCACATTTATATACCAAGGTTGAGGAAGGAATATGTTTCTAATTTAATCTGAGGTTCCTTCTAGACACTTATTATATTGGTACATGCTTTCAAACAGAGTGCTTTCTAGCTGGGAGGTAAAATGCTATTTTACACTAGTATTATGGTTTCAAAGGCACGTTCAACTGCACTGTTATCTCACTTAATCCTTACAGCCGCCCTATAGGAAACTTATTACCTACGTTGCAGTGAGGAGACCAAGTCTTAGAAAGCCTGGATGGCGAGTCCAAGATTCAAGGGCAGGACTCAATTCTGAGTCTTCTGACTCAGAGTGCTGAGCAATTTCCACCACTTTTCTAAAATTAAAAACCTGCCCATAAGTCATAGCTGAGCATGTATGGGGTGGGAATGATCCCAGTCACAATGAAGCTAGTTGGCGCAGAAAGAAAGAAAAGGGGAGAGGAAAGAAACCAAGGTCTATTGAATAGCTTCTGCTCTGTGCTGCCTGGTTTATTTCCGCATGTCTTTCTCCCATGTGTTTGAAAAGCAATGAAAATAAACAAAGATTCAATTACCTCCCCAAAGTCCTATAGCTTACAAGTGGCAAAACTGAACTGACAACCAGTTTTTCGGAACCTCAAACACACAATCTTCTTAGCACACTTTACATTTTACTACAACTCACAGTGCCTTTATGCACACAGTGGATTTTAAAAGGCTTGGCAAACAAAAGTTCTGTTTTGGAAAGGTTGGTGTTCCTAAGGACACACATGAATCACTTCCTTTCCCCTGGCCTTCCAGCAGAGTTTCTTTTCTTTTTTTTTTTCCATTTAGTTTATATATATATATTTTTAATTTTAAAATATAACTTATTGTCAATTTGGTTTCCATATAACATCCAGTGCTCATCCCAACAAGTGCCTTACTCAATGCCCATCACCCACTTTCCCCTCTCCCCCACCCCCATCTACCCTCAGTTTTTTCTCAGTATTTAAGAGTCTCTTATGGTTTGCCTCCCTCCCTCTCTATAACTTTTTTCCCCTTCCCCTCCCCCATGGTCTTCCGTTAAGTTTCTCCTGATCCACATAGGAGTGAAAACATATGGTATATGTTTTTCTCTGCCTGACTTATTTCACTCAGCATAATACTCTCCAGATCCAACCACATTGCTACAAATAGCCAGATTTCATTCTTTCTCATTGCCAAGTAGTATTCTATTGTATATATAGACCACATCTTCTTCATCTATTCATCAATTGATGGACATTTAGGCTCTTTCCATGATTTGGCTATTGTTGAATGTTGAAATTGCTGCCATAAACTTTAGGGTACATGTGCATCAGCACTTCTGTATCCCTTGGGTAAATTCCTAGCAGTGCTAATGCTGGGTCATAGGGTAGTTCTATTTTTAATTTTTTGAGGAACCCTCATGCCGTTTTCCAGAGCAGCTGCACCAGTTTGCATTCCCACCAACAA
>CM053559.1:61248000-61271445 GCA_028646485.1 Cryptoprocta ferox | reverse complement strand
CCCCTGGTCTCTCCGGGGCACAGCGCGCTCTCCCTGTGTTGGGCTCAGGGCCTCCTTCCCCTGCACCACCGGGACCGCCCGTCCCCTAATTTCCCAGATCACAGTCACTCACTCAGGCATCTTTGAGGTTGTCTTCTTTCTGGCGTCTGTCTCTTCTTTCCCCCACTTGCAAATCCAAGTTTTATCCCTTCAGTCCTTCTCAGTTCAATCCATACGGGTGTGCGCGGATTACAGAGCTCCCTGCTTCTCCGCCATCTTGTCCGCTCCTCTCCCATCATATTTTAGAGATGCATTCCTCACAGTCCACACTGGTATTGTTGATAGTGGGAAAGGCAGGATAAATGCTTGCTTCCTTTGCTTTACTTGCCAGTTTTCAAGTGATTCGTTGCCTTTCTATTATTGTCCCATAGTAGTCAATTCGTTTTCTTTAAAAATATCATGACGAACTCTTGAATTTTTGCATATTTGATGAGTTTGGGTCTATTTCAGTTATTATCCTTTCCTAACTCAAATTGTCTCACGTTTGACCAGTGGGAACTTCTTCAAGCTAGCTCCCAAATCCTTTCGATATGAACATAAGTAACTTTGATAGCTTCCTCACTAATTATTATGACAAGATATTCCAGCCCTGTCATGCACATTTCCAGCCCCAGGCTTGAAACCAGTCATTTCTCTGAGGAATTCTGGTTTCTGTTAGTGGGAAATAGTATTTTAAAACAACAATCTGGGTGCATAAGAATGTTCGTTGCTACTGAGTTGGTCATTCTTTGTAGGCCTCTTCAGCAGACAATGATAGAAAAAATGCATATATTTACAAATACATATACATACATTTACCTATATTACATGTAATTTTAAGATAAAATGTCTCATGAGGTCATACTGACACTTGAAAATCAAATTCAGGACTACAGGATTTTTTTTTCAGCAGGATTTTCTTCTTAATCTCGCCTGTATCATATCTGTATCTCCTTCTTTTGAGTAGCACTCAAAGTCCTACTTCTCAAGGACAAAGGGATAAAATATCCTATAATTACTCATTCACCTGTCATTACACATATAACAGTCTCAGAATATCAAGCCTTGCACTCCTACCATTAATATACTTTATAATCACTGAAAGCAATCAAAATTGTTCTTTGTATATACTGTTCCCATTTCTCCACCCTTTGTAATCGTTGCCCTCTAAGACCTGATCATAGGGCTATTCCATACCATATGCATTCCCTTCTCAACCCCAGTTTGTCTCAGTCCTATCAGCAACTATTTGATTGATATTCACCATCAGCCCTTATGAGGATGCCTCTCTAGTCAATTTGTTGTCTACAACTCATTCCTCAGGAAGGGCTCATGAGAACAATATTCCCTAAATTCCTGCATGTTAATAACAAGCTGTCTGTGCCCTTTATACCTGAAAGTCAGTTGTTTTTCTGGATGCATAAATCCTTGCCACACAACTTCTTTCCCTAAGTATTTTAAATGTGTCTTTAAAGAGCCTACTGATAATCTAATTTCCTTTTTCACGCAAGTCACTTGCTGGTTTTGCCTAGAAGTTCAAAGGAGGGTTTTTTTTCCCTTCTATAAAATTGAGTCATCTAACTAGAATATGTTTCAGTGTTTGTTGTGGTATATTGATGTTCTCAGGTATGCAATGTACTCTCAAATACATTTTAAAATAATTTCAGGAAAGTTGTTTACTTGTTCAGTTTCCTTGATTTGGTTTTCTTTTTCAGGGATTTCTAGTATCCGTATTTTTTATCTTCTTTGCCTAACCTTGATATGTTGCCTATCGCTTGGATAGTATCCTTTCATTTATTTTTTATCTTGAGAGTTTTTCTTTTTTCTTCCTTCCTTCCTTCCTTCCTTCTTTTCATTCCTTTCTTTCTTTTTTTCTTTCTTTCTTTCTTTCTTTCTTTCTTTCTTTCTTTCTTTTCTGAGAAAGAGAGCACACAAGCAGGGGAGAGGGGCAGAGGGAGAGAGAGAGAGAGAATCTTAAGTGAATTCTGTACTCAGCACAGAGCCCAACGCAGGGCTTAATATCATGACTATGAGACCATGACCTGAGCTGAAATCAAGAGTCAGATATTCAACTTACTGAGCCACCCAGGCACCTCAGAAAGTTTTGTTTTTTCACCTTGTGACATTAGCTATTGTATTCACTTCTGTGTTCATTCTGGTGTAGACTTAATTTCTCTTATAATCTTGTATTCCTCCCTGTGTTCTTTTAGTCCATGTCCAGAGTTATTCTAATTCTGATTTCTGTTGTTCTTTCATGACTTAAAGCATTTTATTAATGCTTCTTAGCTCATTTTGAAATACTATGTTATGTTTTAATCTTTTTTTTTTTTTTTTTTTTTTTTGGTCTTGACTTTCTGGCATGCTTTTGCCTCTCTATAGGGATGGGATTCTGTTCCTTATTCATTTTTTTCCTTATAATAACTTTGTATGGGAGTTGACCTAGATACATTTCTGTTGCTCATTTTTATGTGAAATTAGTTTTCCAAAACTCTTAAAAAGAGAAGTGGTTCAGGATATATTTCTAAATGCACAGAACTTTTTCTGTTGTTTTTAGGTAGTGTTAAAACACACACACAACCACACACACAACCACACACACACACACACACACACACAGGGGATCATACTTTCAGAGTTTCTGAGTGTTCCCCTCCCTACTTTTGCCTGGATTTTCTTTCCTTTGCTTCTGTCCAGCTCAATTCTTTTTCCAAACCCAGCAATTTCTCCTCAGCATGAACACCATCCTGAAAGGAGTCTCTCATAGATCAGTTTCTAGAATTTGTAGATGCCTGTCCATGCCAGCCTCTTAGTCCTTCTAACCCCAAGCCCCTTGTAGTCAACTGCTATCTATCACAGTGGCCAACCCCACTCCCACCCCCAGTCTCAGCTGCTGTTCTTTAATTGGCCCACCATACTTTCTAGGCAATACCTATGTACTATCTGGGTATGCTCCTATTCTCAAGTTTATCTGGTATTCTATTGCTTCCCTTTACTTTCTCCCACCCCGATGTTGATAACCCAGACATCTTGTGGCCCTGAATGGTTTATCTTTGCCTAATTGTGTTTTGGGGTTTGTGGAGATACCCAGTTTTGTTCTCTTTTTAGGCAAAGTTATGTTGCTCAAAGATGAAAGGCTCAGCAAAAATCCTACTTCCCAGATTATCCTTTCCTAATGGACTAGGAAAATGTAAAACAACATGGGCCAAGATTACTGGTATGCAAGCACCATCTTGGCTCCTTCCGACTCAACACAGGAAGTTGCAGACTTTGCAAAGGTGAATAAGAGGTTGAAAGTCAGATTCTGGTAAAATAAAAGTTGACACTTTTCCAAGGGAAGCAAAGTTGGTATTTCGGTTTTCAGTGGTGGATTTCCTTTCAATTGGAGGAATTTCAAAGGATTAAGAATGGTGCTTGAGGTTGTTTTCATTTTATTAATATTTTACCTCTGGATAGAAATAAGGTACTCAGTTCAGCTAAAAGGCTCTTTCACTTGACATACATAGGGCATGGTGGGCAATACTGTTTCCATTTTACAAATGTGGAAAACAGTGTGTAGGATGGTCACACAAACTGTAGAGGGTGACAAAGATAGTCTGTCTCATAGCTCAGGATTTCTCCCTCTTGAAAACGAAATGGGCCTGAGACATAGTGCCTATCTGTGTCCAATATTGCTTTCTGTCTTGTGTGCCAGGAGAATGGGGGGAAAGAGGAAGTAAAATTACACACTTCAACACACAGTTATTATTTTTAAATAGTATTGCTTTTACCTCCAAAGCAAAACAAGTTCAGAAGACATAACCTTAGCAGTCTGAAAGCATGTAAGCAACATTCTTGAGAATAATCACTCAGTAAATCAGGTTGGCCTTTCCTTACCTGGGAAGACGATTTTTTGAATTGTGCGAAGCATTACTGACCTTCAGTTTCACCTGCTGCTTTTGCCTCTGGCTCTCATTAGTAAACACCTTGGAAGAATCTTAGAATTGTTAATGGAAAAATGATTAATGGAATCATTCTCACTAGGGGTCAGCATACTCATCTGTCCTGAGAGCCTGGTTAGAACTTCACCTTCTTGGGTCACCTATGCAAAAATCTTATCTTCATGGAATATAGTAGTTAAAAACTCATGTAGATTTAAAACCAGGAAGGCAACTCTCCTCACATTCCATAGATTCTGAAAGCCTATGAGGAAACTAGAATACACAGCCACAGAACTAACTCTGTGGTCAGTTAATCTCTCTGTGCTTCATTTCACACCAGTAATTAGTATATTGCAATACTCGCCAAAGCTGAGCATAAATAAAATGTCCTAAGTGCATTGAAATGCATACTACAAAGAACATGGGCTTTTGGAGTAAAAATCTAATGTCTTAGTTAACCATGCAATAGATCTGTGATTCAGGGCCTTTAGCTCTCTGAACTTTTAATGTTCCTCCCTGTAGAATGAGAGTAAAAATAAACACTCCCTCAATAGGTTCTTATGGGAAACTTCTTCATGGAAAGCATGAAGGTGACTTTCAACCTAGAATGTTCTGGGCTTTATTTACACACATATGTGTACATCTAATATGTGATGACTGCTCACTTGCTCCTTTTTTACCCTCCTTTGCCCTTGAGAATGACCACATTATTTTTTTTTCCTCTTATGCTGTTCCAAGTCTGTTTGACTCCGTAGAAATTAAATGCTCTGTACCTTCCTGGTCACAGATGGTTTAACTATATACATTTTATAACAGATAGGTGACTAGCAATATGTAGGTACTAATCTTTTCTGTGGTTGTATCAGTAATGGTGAGGTGATATCTGACCATGCCGACTGGGCCATATCTGGCTTGCTCTGGAAACTTTGCATATCTCCACTCTGTACCTTTCTGTGCTGATCTAGAATTTAGCTCTCAAGGGGCCATCTCCTATTCCACACGACCCTTTGCTCCAGGAGCCTCTCACTCTTAACCATCACAGAAGCCATCTGAGAAATGATCACTGAATCTGTCTGAGAAATGGATCATTCAGAGGGTCCTGTTTAGAGACCAAGGAGAAACTTGCAGCAACTCATCTCAACTTGACCAAAACAAGGTTCTAAGAAAATACACACACACACACCCACACACACACACACACACACACACCAACATCTCTTATTGTACCAGAAAAGAAGATGAATTTTCTCTGTCTTTCAAGCAGTACTGCAAGAATAAATATTGCCCAGCTTTCGGCTCAACTAGTTCTACGTTAGCCGTACTTGAAACTGGCTTCCAGAGTGCTTTGCCAATTCATGTCATTTTCAATATCTGTTACATAATTCTCCAAACTTCCTAGATGGTCTAGTGAAGGAGACTGAATTCCATTCCCACATTTTTTAGATTAGGAAATTGAAACCCAGAAAGGGTAAGCAATCAAAGGTCAGAAGCAGGTCTGTGGATGCTGAAATCGGGTCTCTGAATCCTGTGACACTCTCTGCGGCAGTGCCCCTGCAAAAGAGCACCCAGGGGACAGAGAGGTTTTTATTTTAGAACAGTTGTATTGAGGGGGCACCTGGTTGGCTCAGTTGGTTAAGTGTCCAACTCTTGATTTTGGATCAGGTCATGATCTCATGGTTGTGAGATCGAGCCTGGGTTGGGCTTTGCACTGGATGTGAAGCTGCTTAAGAGTCTCTCTCTCTCTCTCTCTCTCTCTCTCTCTCTCTCTCTCTCGCCTTCTGCAATTCACCCACTTAAAATGTATAATTCAATGGCTTTTAGTATATTCCCAGAGATGTCCATCCATCACCACAATGAATTTTAGAACATTTTCATCATACCAGAAAGGACCCTCACACCTCTAAGCTGTCCTTATCCATCCTCCCCAGTCCTAAACAACCATTAACCCATTTTCTGTCCTTATGTATTTGCCTCTTCTGGACATTTCATATCAATGGAATTACATTTCTCTCATTTAGCATAATTTTTCAATGTCCATCCATGTGTGGCACGTAGCAGACCTGCATTACTCTTCACAGCTGAATAATATTCTATTGTATGGATATAACCCATTTTGTTCATTTATTTGTTAATGGGCATTTGGATTGAATTGTTTCCACTTCTTGGCTATTTTAAATAATGCCACTATGAACACTTATGCACAAGTTTTTGTGTTTATATATATTTTTTATTCTTTGGGTTGTATACCTAAGAGTGGACTTGTATCATATGGACACTCTATGTTGAACCATTTAAGGAACTATCAGACCATTTACCAAGGTGGCTGCACATTTTGTGTTCCCACCAGTAGTGTATAAAGATTTTAATTTCTCCACATCAATACATGTTATTATCTGCCATTTTAAAAAATTTATTTTTGAGGGGCAGAGCAAGAGTGGGGAAAGGGCAGAAAGAAAAAGGACAGAGGATCCAAAGCAGGCTCTGCACTGGCAGCAGTGAGCCCAAAGCGGGGCTCAAACTCATGACGTGAGATCACAACTTGGGCCAAAATTGGACGTTCAGCCGACTGAGCCACCCAGGCACCCCTATAATCTGTCATTTTTATTATAGCATATCATAATAGGTATGATGTGGTATCTCATTGTGGTTTTGATTTGCATTTCCTTAATAGCTAAAGATGTGGAGCATGTTTTCATGTGTTTATTGGACATCTGTATATCTTCTTTGGAGAAAATCTATTCAGATGCTTTCTTCAGGTGTTTGGTACAATTCACCAGTGAAGCCATCTGGTTCTGGGCTTTTCTTTGTGGGAAGATTTTGATTACCAATTGAATCTCTTGATGTAGATCTATCCAGATTGTCTATTTATTTTTGAGTCAATTTTGGCAGTTTGTCTCTCTAGGAATTTGTCCATCTCTTCTAGTTATCTAATTTGCTGCCATGCGATGTCATAGTATTCCCTCATGGTTCTTTTCACTTCTGTAAGGTCAACGTGGGGATATCATTTTAAGTTTCTACTTCAAACACAGTGTGCTTTATTGTAGAAAATAAAGTCCTATGAATAGATCTATTGTAATATAAAAGTAAAATTTACATTATTTACCAGTGAGTAAAAATGAAATACCAGAGAGGGTTTCCCATACTTATCCTATTCTTTCACTACCATACCATCCAAACAACTTGTGGGTAGCCCAGTTTGAGTTAAGCATGATGAGATAAATTCTCATCAGAGAGAGATTCCCATCTCTTCCCAGGACAGCCCATCTGTCCTAATTGTGCCAAGGTCCTAATTCCCAAGGTTCCACAGTGGACTTACAAACTGGAAAAACAGGACCAGAGAGTAAATAGGCTTCACTGTGCAAACAGATCAATCCACAAAGCATCACTACTCTCACAATGGAGAGGAAGGAGATTGCTTTGTTATTGTGTGTGTGTGTGTGTGTGTGTGTGTGTGTGAGTGTGTGTGTGTGTGTGTGTGTGTGTGAGAGAGAGAGAGAGAGAGAGAGAGAGAGAGAGAGAGAGAGAGCGCACTCTGGTGTACATGGCAGTGCAGGGACATTTTGACCATCTGCTTTTATCTCTATAATACTAACAGCAAATACTAAATAGCCAAAGTGAAATCTTTTTCCCCAAATGAACACCAGAAAAGAGTATTTTTAACAAAGCTATATTTTAGATTATTTACTTTAACGTGAGTCCTGTTTCTTTTATTTCAACAAAGGAGATCTTCACCAACATTCAGATATTCCTTGCTGTACAAAAGAAAATAAAACCCCCAAATTTAACTGTATTGTTTTAATAAACTAGTCATCTTTATCATGTAAACAAAGTGGTGTTCACATGAACCTGAAATGATGAATACATTAACTATAACATTTCCCTCAAACCCTTATTATTAATCACTGGAAACAATGATAATTTCATCATTCATCATCAATTCCTAGTAAAGATGATTATATTTAACTCATGTGTTAAATTCATCAGGATAAAAAATAATCTATTTCCCATTCTTTATTTTTTCTTAGAAAAGCTATTCTTGAAGACTACCTGCTATTTAGTGATAGAAGTGTTTGGACCAGACATCATAAAGCTGTGAGTATGATTGGCACATTGACCTGAGTCAGTGCTGGGACATAGGCAAAACAGGAATGCTGGGAGGCAGCTGGCTCCTCTGCTAGCATGATGTACTCACTGAACAAGGACTTGAGCTGTGTTCCTGTTCTTGTTACTAGAGGAACATTCAGACCTGACTCAGATCCTCTATCACTTGAGGCAAAGGCTCCCCTTGAATTAGAGTGTGGCATCTGGTTCGATTTCTCCTCAAGAGCCTTTCAGAAGAAATTTTGCTAAGTGACTGGATCCTACTGTCCAGACCCAGGCATTTGGCCCCTTCTCCTGAGCTCCCCACAGTGCACTAGTCTTTCCCTTCAATCCCAGCTGGGTTCCAAGGCCATGTTCTTAGGTCTTCTCCCCTCTCCTCCCTCATGGGTTTCCTGGCCCCTCTCTACTTCCCTAGCCCCAGCCCTTACCCCTCAGGATCCCCTGTGTGCGCCATTATAATCTGTCTGCTTCCTTCTTGCTCTTCTCTTTCTTTTCTTTTTTGAGCTCAGGGGAACTGGATGAGATAAATCCTATTCCTTCCTGTTTATGACATTTTCTCATCAAGGATCCATACATGACTTTCTTATACTTATTATTTAGTTAGTTACTTAGTTGCTTTGAATAATGTAATTAGCATTCAAATCTACCACCCAAAAATAAATCTAGGACCTTGGTTATAACTTGCTCTACCATCCGGTCCCTCTTTCATTCATTCTCATGCTTTTTTCCACCCAAGTAATAAATCCGATGCTCATCTTTCTCTTGTTTTCTTTTTTCTATAGTTTTATTATATATATATACATATACTTATGTTAATACATTATGTTAAATTTATATATATTTATTTATGGATAATAATTAATATATAAGAAATATGTAAATATGTAATATGGAAAATTAATCCTAATTAAATATCATTGAATTGAGATGTTAATGATTAATAATTATAATTAATGGTAATATATAATTACATAAAATAATTAGATTTTAATATATTTATTATATATATTTCTTTAAGATATATCTTAGTCATTTCTTAAATTTATGAAGACAGTATCACATTGTATATAATCTTTTGGGACCTGCCACTGCGTTTATATGTCTAAGATTCATCCATAATGTTGTGTCATTGCTGTAGTTCACTCACTCTGCCTGTATAGAATGTTCCATTGTGTCTCTACAAGACTCTATTCCTTCACTCTCCCATTGATGGGTTTTTGAGTTGTTTATTGGTTTTCTCTCTTGTGAACGGTGTTACAATGAACATTCTTCTGTGGTTCCTCTTTTATATGCCATTAGCCTCAAAGCAGAGAGGCTTAGAGGCACCATTCCCCCCAACAAGGTAGCCTAGAGTTGCAGAATTTTAAAGACAAAAGGAATTTAAAGTCATAAAATCCAAAGTGGTAATCAGTGCTTGGTCATGCTGTGTACCTGCCTCCATTAATATGTATCTCACTCTAATACAGTAAATGATTTCTCATGAGCTGTTGAGTGCAGGTGTTTGGCAGGGAGGGGCCCTTTCTTTTTAGCTCATATTTCTATTCCTGTCACTGCCTCCTAACTGGACTCCAGGCCTGCCCATTGGCACAAGTCAACAATCCACATTCTAGCTGGCCAAATATCTTTTAAATGCCAAACTAATATGGCACCAACATAAAATGCTTCAGTCTCCACACCGTTGGCAGGATTCATTAGCCACATACACAGGCTACTTATAAATCAGTCCATGAGGACATTTTCAGACTCATCCCACAGCACACCACACTCCAAACCACTTGTAACTCCCCACACACACCAAGAGGTTTTTGCCTCAGGACCTTTGCATAAGATGTTCCCCCTGCTTGACACATCCAAAACCTCTACCCCAGACAAATTCTATTTCTTTAGACCTCAGCTCCAGGGTCATTTACTCTGGAAGCTTTCCTGACCTTAGCACTTAGGATGGGATAAGACAGATGATATTCCCACCACCATCAACACACACACACACAACACACACACACACACACACACACACACACACACACACACACATTCCTAGCATCCTGTGCAAACCCCTAGCACAGCACTTACCACATCTGTTTGTAATTTAATTCTCCATTTACTTTTCTGCGTTTGCTAACTAGATTGAAAGTCTTCTGAGATGCATTTCATTCACCTCTGTATCTCTAGATACTTAGCAAAATACTGAATATGTGGAAAGAAGGAAGGAAGGGAAGGAGGGAGGAGGAGAAGGAGAGGGCTTTATATCTTCAGGGCTTCAGCCTTCAATATATATTGAAGTCCTTCAATAAATGTTTGTTGAACTAATTATTTTAAGAGAACAAAATTATCACTACAGATGAGCTATGACTGGACAGCTCCAAAGAAATTGCTTGAACATATTAAAGCAGGAAAAGAAAAGCTTTTTACCCTATTCATTGAATCTGCTTATATACCTAGTATGAGCTAGGTGCTCTGGTGGAAATGTCAGCTTGGCAGAGATGTTCTACTGGGCCGAGATCATAGAACCTGAGAGGTACATGGAAAAAGTCAGAGGCTAAAGAGGGCAGTGCACACAGATACCCAAAAGGGGGTGACAGAGATTAGCTACCAAGTATGCTGGGAGTGAAAGGGCTGTGGCCTGGGTTTAAGAAACCCATTGCTCTTCCATAGCTGGCCAGAGTGGCAAGTGCAAGAGACATTTAAGACAAAGATGAAAGAGGACAGACAGACACTGTACTAGGTACTGCAGATGTGAACTGTACAAGGGACAGTCCCCACCTCAATTAACAGCAAAGGAACACAAGGTGCTAAAGAATGGGACCAGCAAGCCACCAAAGCAGGGCCACTCTGAGTAGGTGGTGGGATGTGGAAGACATTTTTTCCTTTGTGATGACTCAGAATCACGAGACAACTAATTCTCAGTAGTAGGGGGTGGACCATTTGAAGAAAGACAGATATAATAAATGATCTCCCTTTGTGGTTCTTCTACCATTAGTTTGGTTTGCAAGGAATTTTCCAGTACCTGTGTTCGATGTTTGCTGATAGACATTTCTCCTCTTACAGTGTGCTCTTATTACAACTTCTTTGAATCAATCACATACAGTTTGGGGTTGATATAGGTGCTGAAAATGACAACCTTATGATTTAGTTTTACCTCAGGTTCAGGCTTCCAGTATTAAATGTGTTTTCTAACCCAGAGGGCATCCCTCCTCATTATTTCACACAAGTCAATTGTCAATGATTCATGGACTAATTATTCAGCAATTATATTTCCTACCCACAGGCAAGCCACAGGATGTTGTTGGGAAGTGGGACACCTGAGCACTCAGGCATATTCCCCCAAGAACCTGGATCATACAGGGAGGGGCTACTTCCAGGAGCAGCCAATCCTAGCCAGCGACCAGGTGCTGGGTCCTCCTCTGCCTGGTCTTGACCTCCATTGTGCCATTGGTTGCCAGAGCAAGGCTGATCCTTGTCTTCTGTACATCGCACCTTACTTCCTGGGATTTATTTATGCTTTCCTCTAAATCATAAACTCTTGTATTCTAAACCTAGGAGGTCTCAGAGATCATGAGGGGCCTAAACTACTAACATGTTTTAGAAGCAAATGAGAAACAGGGCTTATAACATAGTACACCTTAGATGTAATTAATGCGTTTTTAGACACCAAAAATACAAAGCAATACCTATGCCATTCACAAGATAATTACAGCAGTCCCCCCTTTTCCAGAGGGGATACATTTCAAGATCCCCCCCCCCAGTAGATGCCTGAAACCAGATAGGACTGAACTATATATACAATTTTTCCTATACATACATACTTGTGATCTAGTTTAATTTATAAATTAGGCACAGGAAAAGATTAGCAACAATAATAAAATAGAACAATTAAAACAATACACTGTAATATAACTATGTGAATGTGGTCTCTCTCCGTCTCTCTCTGTCTCTGAAAATATCTTATTGCACTGTACTCACCCTTCTTCTTGTGATGATGGGAGATGATAAAATGCCTACGTGATGAGATAAAGGGAGATGAATGATGTAGGCATTGTGAGGCAAGTTAAGTGGCTGTTGACCTTCTGACATTATGTTAGGAGAATCATCTGCTTTCAGACGATGGCTGACCGCTAGTTACTGAAACCATGGAAGGTAGAACCACAGGTAAGAGAGAGACTACTGGACAAGATTTATACAAGTGAATAAATTCATAGTACACTGTGAGTGTGGTCCAGAAATGGGATAAAAGTATTAAGTTGCATAAGGAAGATCTTCTTTCAATGCTGTGAGTATATCTCTGTGACTATATATTAGTATATAAACTTGCTTTGAAAGTGATGTCAAGGTCTAAATTTGAGAGCTTTCATGTGTGGAAGTCCCTGTCCTCACTCCCTGCCATAGGCTGTTACTCTGACTGTCTGTTAACCCTGACCTTGCTCCCTTCTTTTGATTTATGGCGATGATCATCATCATTGACTTCATTCTACCATGATCTTAATTAAACTTTTTAATTAGCTCTGCCAAATGTGTTGAAGCCTCCTCCCTGCTCCCCAATCCCCCACCACATGCCTCATTCCTGCACACTTCTATCCCTGTAAGGGTGGTAAAAGGAAGTAAATTAAAAAGTGACATTTTTGTCTTTTTGCTATTATGGGAAAAAGAAAACAATGTTGGGTGGAAATGGATATTCTGAATTTGGAGATTTCCTAAGGATTTCACATCTTGTGTGTTGCCTAGGCTTTCTATCCCACAGTTGGTAAAGAGCACATGTGCTATTTTGCCACTTCTTTACATCTTGCACATTCTAATGGTCTTACACTTATCTGGATTTATGAGGCTCAGCATTTTCTATTCTTGTCCAAAGGAGTGCTTCTCACTTTCAGTCTTTTGATGATAAAGCTCTGATCTTAGAGGACTCTGGGAAGAACACCATATGTCTGTTCCCAATTCCTATCCTCAATGTAGAGACCGCCAGCCTCACTGTCTGTGGGGTCCCCATTTCCACTCCCATATTCATGTTCACTTACTTGAAATTTTGTTCTATTTGCAGAGAAAGAGAATAGGTCCTGGATATCATATGATTAGTTAGTGGTCCTGGAGTACCACAGATGAGATATTGGCTGTAGGGTTAAAAAAAAAGGGGGGGGGGTTAAGCAGAGCCTATTTATCACCCTCTTGAGTCCACTAAATATCAAACCCCCATAAAGACAGCAGTCATCAGTTAAATAAATGAACCATTAAGTTGAGAAAAGATGTGTGAAAACGGCCACCCTCTCCTGATTTACTGACCCTTGGTAGACATTAGTTTGCTAATGGACTTTATCTGCTACATACAGCTTGTCCCACAACTTAGAAGATGTGGCCTTCTTTAATATTTTAAGTTACCTTCCCCTCCACCTCTCATGAAGGAACTGAATCGTGGGGCCAAACAGATGACTTTCTTTTTCCCTCGTAACTCAGGTACTCACAAAAGCTTAAGAAGCCATCTTACCAAGTCTCAGACAAGGACGGAAGCAGGACTTGGAAACCACCAGGAATACAGGGGCACATTCTCCCCAGACTTCCTCACTGCACACATGGGTTCTGACCCCTGAACCCCACCCTACAGATTAGCTTTCCAATTGCTCAGTCCATGTGGCAGAAAATGACATTACAGTCCCAAGTTACTCTAGCTACTGTTATTCTGGGAACAGCTCAGAATGAGCTGTTGAAGTTTTTAATATGAATTCCAAATTTCCATAAGAGATAATCTGACTGACCCTACTTGAACAGTCATCCAATGAGGTCCAATCAACGGGCCAAGACATAGAGAGTACAGCACAGTTGCTAGGAACCCACTCCTGTAGGTGAAGGGGGACAGTTAAATGATCATGTGAGCTGGGAAGAAATCCCAAAAAGTATCTTCTAAAATCTAGGACTGTTTTCTGAGCCTAGTCTCTAGATATTACCAAGCTATGTTTATGGTTTCTTTTTGTTGTTTTTGTTTGGTTTGGATTGGGTTTGAATCAATGATTTACTGGGAAAAGTTGCTAAAAATCCATACTCTATTTGTTCTTTCATTTGAGGCAGCACATTGTACCCATTCTTCTTGGTAAGAAGAGATTTGGGAGTGTCAGGTAGAAAATGAATATGGAAGATTTGTGTTAGACCCTTCAAACTAGACATAAACCAAAATGTTTAAAGAGCATCTTCTTTACACCATCCTGGGGTGTGAAAAGTCAAGCATATTGTATTTTCTCCCATAAGTTAAAGAAATATACTTATTTTATTATTTTTTAAAATATTTATCCATTTTTCAAAGAAAGAGAAAAAGAGAGCATACACACATATGAGCAAAAGAGGGGCAGAGAGAGGGAGACAGAGGATTCCAAGAGGGCTCCATGCTGACAGCAAAGATTCCAACACGGGGCTCAAACCCACGAACCATGAGATCATAACCTGAGCCAAAGTCAGACGCTTAACTGATTGAGCCATCCAGGAACCCCAGGAAATATATTTATTTTAAAGGGAAACAGATGATTTGGATTATGTCTAAGAAAATAATTTTAGGTGTCTAAGGCTTTATCATAAATGATTTTTAGTGAACTTTAAAATATTCCTTCCATCAAATTATACCCCTGTCCATTTTTCTTTTCCCAATTTTATTTGTGGCTTCTCCTGAAAAGAATCACAGTGCCCGTGTGAGAGGCTGATCACAGCTCAGTGCTGTCCCTGCCCCCTTCCCACCCCCAGGACCTTATTCCAAACAGAAGAGAGAGCAACCTGGCATGAAATCATTTTGATCTGGCTACTCGGGGCTCAACTCAAAAGACCATGTTAGAATCCATTCTGGGGATTTACTCTCCTTTGAAATAGGTTCTATTTCCTAAATGCCTGAGAGATCTTAAATAGCCTTTGTTTTGTCCCATTTCCCTCCAGGCTTAGCACGGATATGAATGCTGATGTGGTGTGTCACACCCTTGAGTTTTGTAAGCAGGACCCTGGCCAACCATTGTGTCATCTCTACCCACTTCCCAAGGTGAGTGGGTTTTCACTTTGAATGTCAATTTATGGTGACATGCAAGCCCTTTGGAAGTGTAAAGGGAGGTTCAGCTTCCCTGCTCAGTGGTTGGGGACAGAGAGGGGCAAGATGACAGTTTCAATTACATCGTATGAAATAATATTCCCCAGTTTCAACCTAGACCCCCACCTCATGCTGCCAAAGAATGTTTTGGCTACTTAACTATCATAGTCTGTAATCTAGAGCTCGGCTGGCAGTAGGTGGGAAATCTAACCAGCCAAGAAGAGAGCTTAAATCTCTTTCTACGGTTTAAAAAATCAAGCAGATCACCTTCACAGAGACCAACTAATCCAGTTAGCCCAGGACTTTTCCTGGGATAAACACTGAAGTCCCACATCCTGGGAAAACCTGAGCCATTGGCCAGGTTTGAGCTTAATTGTCCTCACCCATAAAATGGGCATAATAAAATGCCTAAAATACCTCCCTCATAGGTTTGTTGTAGGAAGTAGGTAAGCTAATACATCCAAAATGCTCAGCACAATAACTGCTACATTAAAAAGTGTTGATAAAAGCAGTAGCCAATACAATTCTTATCGATATCATTATTATTCAGAGATAGCTGTGCAGAACCCCCTGTGTGTATTATATCATGTTGGACACTTTTTAGTTGGAATGCAGGCAGACAGGGCTGCACATGCTGACACAATTCTCAGCTCACATTCTGAAGGAGAGCATAATATTAAATTCAGTTCCGCCTCAAAGTGTTGAGTTTTCAGAAGCTTCCTGTAAAAATAAAATTAAATAATAAAATAAAATAAAATTCTATGCCTCCTGTCCCAGAATTGTAGTTTTTCTGTGGATTACACAATAGGTTTCTGTTTTATATGCAATTTACCTTTTATTCTCATGGAAATAAAGTCAGTTTAACACTTTGTGGCCTGAACAAATGAACTTGATGGTGCTGCCTGACATTAACTATCATAAGCCTGTCTCCTTGAGAGGGAAGAAAGAGATTCGAATACCTGGACCATGTGTGCATGCCATGCTTCCTCAGTCATTGACTCGGTGCAATTAAATTTCTCCTAATTCCACCCAAGAAGCTTTGGAATCCACTGGTTTCTAGAAGAGAGAGGCACTTTTAATTTAAAAAGAATTTTCATGAATTCAAATAGCATGTAAATATTGTATCATAATATTCGCTATTGGATAATGCATGGAGGAAACATGTCTCTATGTACAAAGGCAAGTGATATGGGTTTTTTGTCATCTCCTTAAATAACATCACATTATATATACATCACACCCACAGTTATACATAGTTATACATAGTCACAAAATGTTCAACTTTAAACTATCCTATGTAAAACGACATTTTTTATTTTCGTACTCTATGGAGTTTATCCTCGAAATACCATTTCCTTGTCTTCCCACCTCAACACCCTGTGCAATTCCTACTCCCGTGTTTGAAGCATCCTTGCTGGCTGGAGGGAGTGGGGGGGTTTCACCCCAGAACCGCTCATCTTGTACCCCCAGCAGGGTATGCTCCCTGGTCAGCTTGATGTTCCCGGGGTCGCTGTTCTGGACCTTCGCCCTCTTCCTCACTAGGCTCTGTCTCCACAGGCGCCCTGGAGAAAAGGGGCAGTCCGTGCAAATGTGGGCGGCTCCCCTCCCTTCTATCTCCAAGATTTCTTTAATAGCAACAACTGATATTTACTGAGGACTCACTACACTATGTGGCACTGTGCTTACACTCACTTTATTTAGTCCCCCAAATAGTTCTGGGTTGGAGGCACCAGTATTCATTGTGACCCCTTTGTTAAAGTTGCAGAAACTGGGTTGAAAAGGTTATGGAATCTGCTGAAGGTCACTCCCTTAGGAAAGACTAGAACTGGGATTCATATCCCTGTCCTGCTGACAGAGATTGGTTTAGTCTCTTGACAATTGGCTGTGTTTTTGAAAATCCTTCTTGGGGTGTCTCTTCACATCAATCAGCTGAAATCCCACCACCAGAAATAACCAATATCAAAATGTTGGATGTTTTGCTTTTAATTTTTAAATAAATTATTATTATATTGATTTTTTCAGAGGTATGATAATGTCCTGTATATAATTTCCCCCCTTAGCATTACACTTTGAGCATGTATTTTTTAATGGTGTATATCAGACCTTCTTTTCATTTCCATGGCACACAATTTATACCCACAAAGTAGGTGTGAATTAGTGGGTAGAATTACTACCTACTAAAGATGTAAATATTTTCCAGCCTGCTGCCGGAAACCTCCCTCATGATTCTCCCAGCCCAAACCCACTCCCCAAAGCAGCCACTATTCTAAAATCTATGACCACAGATTAGCTCATTCTATAAAATTCTGTTCTTCAACATCATATAAATGGAATCATACAGTATGTTCTTCTCTGTGTCCGGCTTCTTTTGCTTGGTAAGGTTCATCGTGTTTTGGGTGTGTAATACTATCCCTGCATGAAGGAGTCCCACAGTCATCCTTGGATGCCACTTCTGCTCTGGCTTCCTAGTTAGTCCAAATTCTGCTCTCGCCTCCTCTCCACAAAATTTTCCACACCAATGCTAGAAAGGCCTTTCTATGAGGTAAATTTGATCTTGTCACTCCACCTCAATGCCTTCATGTGGAAAGCATTTTCTCCTTCTCCCTCATCTTTCAACTTGATGGACTTCCCACCCTTCAAATCTCAGCTTACGTGTTGCTTCATCAGGGAGTCTGTCCCTGACTCATTTTACATCCCCCTCTCATCGAAGCTCTTGTAGGTCCCTCCACAGAACCTGCCTTGTTTTAAATGATATACCAGAGTGATTGCCTGTCTATCCATCTCTCCCCTTGGCTATAATCTCCAAAAGGACAGACTTGGCCTTGCTCCCCACTGTACTCCCAATGCCTAGGATGGTGCCTCACACATAACAAAGAAATATTTGTTGAATGAATAAAGTGCCACTAGCTTCTCATTTGCACCCCTGATGGAAATTCTGGTTTCCCTTACTTCATGGACACATTCATTTTCCCAGAGCCTATCTCTGATCGCATTATTTCCCCCAGCTTATGATCTCAATACTGCCTACACAATTAGGCACACATTTTTACCTGGCATTTCAGGATTCTCCAAAAGCCTTCCTGGATTTCCACTATTGTCCTCTGTGGATCCCCTGCTGCAGACAAAGTGGAGTGATTGGCTCTCTCTTGTGCTTACCTTAACCTTCCTCCCTCTGTACCCTTGTTCTCAATCATCCCTTCCACCCAGGGATGCTCTGTCAGTACCAGAGCCATCCTGCAAGCTCATGTCTCTGTCACCTTCTCTGTAGAATGATTCCTAACCCTTTTCACAAAATTTTAACTCTGCTCTCCACCTTCATCCTAAATACCTTTTCAAATACTACAATGTGCCAGTGTTGCCCTAAAGGCTTTATGTAAATTAACCATTTAATCGTATGAAGTAGGTACTGTTGTTGTCTAAATGTTATAGAGGAAGAAAGTGAGGCCCAGAGATATGAAAACGTGAAGTTCACATAGATTTTCTTATTCACATGTAAGCGTGTCGAGGCAGCACTTCTGCATCTTTCCCAGCCTTGCTGCCTCCATTGGGCAAGGCACATGTTTGGTATCTGGATGATATATTAGCACTGACCTTGACATATGTGATCTCATTCAACAGTGCTTTTGTAGGGCAGGGGTCTATTTTACAGATGAGGAAATTGAGACCAGGAGAAATGAACAGATTACACAGCTAATAAGGGGCAATAAAAGGATTCAGCCCTGGGTCTGTTTGTCTTGAAAGCCCAGGTTCTTTCCCACCATGCTCTAGGCTTCACTGCTACTCCTGGGGTAGAGTTACTTTTAATTGAACCACTGCTTCTGGGCCAGTAATTCCTCACAAGCAAGACTCTGCACCCTCAATGTCCTGCTTTGCATGCATTTCCAATTCTGGTAAAATGCAAATAAAGTGACATGAGCCATTGCCTGTGAAATGCATGCTGCAAGGGGGAGGGAAGAAGGGGTTCTTTCTGCTCCAGGGAGACGGCGGGGCAGAACCCAGCAGTGCAGGGTAACTGGCAGGATCAAAAGTAAAAGTAGAATCACATTTAGGGATCTCAGCAACCTACCTATTCATCATCTACAGCGCAGTTGACATTCCAAGCCCACTTTTGGCTAATCCTTTAGCCATGGCTCATATCCTTCTCTACCATGTGCTCAAAATAACAAACACCATCCATGATTAACTGAAGCAAGAAACAATCTACAGTGTTCAGCAGGCACCAGGAGTGGGGCGGGGTAGGGGAAGGTGAGGGGAGGTGAAAAGGAGGACAAGACAAGGATAGGAAAGGAACAGAAAGAAGAAAATTGAGGACTGCATTGTAAAGACCACCCAGATGGCTTTGTGTTACCTACTTTGGGGGGATTATTTATACGCTCCTTTACATTTGCATACAAAACAAGGCATTGCCTTCTGCTGGAATGTGTGTGTGTGTGTGTGTGTGTGTGTGTGTGTGTGCTTGCACATGTGTGTGTGCATAAGCAGGAATTGGACACTGAAAATTGAACGTGGTTCCTTCATATGTACCATGAATCGTCTCTTTTAGATCAGTGTTAAAGTGCACCTATTGGGCCAAGAGGAGAGCCTCCTTGGCTTTATGCTGCTCCCTCCTGGGTCCCCTAACACTGAGATACTCAAGGCACACCCTATATCGTGCAACAGACACCCTTCCTAACCACCCCTGAGCTGCAGGGACATGCTACATTCACAGATATCTCAAAGGCATACTCAAGACCTACTTCACACCACTTTGATCTACATTAAAAGAGAATTATATTCAGAGTGTGTGCTCTAGTGGAGATAGATTCTCTTTATTTCCCCAGGGCCTCCAACCCATTTAAAGTGCTGTGAGGCAGTGGGAGGGGGGAGTCAAAAATGAATTTACTTTAAGGTTCCATTCTACCAGTTGTGCTTGTTCAATGTAAACATCATAGGTAGGACAACGGCCTCCAGCAAAGGAAGAGAAGTAGCCAGATCCGAACTCTATTTGGGAAAGGAAACATAAATAGACATATTTATCCCTGGGCGAAGGATAGTAGGAAGGAGGCTGGAAATGTAGACAAGAGGCAGATGGGAAGGGCTGCTGACGCCAAACTGAAGAGTCATTCATATATGGAGTAAAATTTCAGTATACTTTGCTATTTATTTCACATAATAAATTTTAAGTACTTGAAATCAGCAAATCAGAGTATTTAATACATTTCAAATACAAAAATTCATAAACATAAATAAAGTGCAAATATACTGACATACATTAAACATACTCCAATATAAAAATAAAACATTGCTTCAAATAAGCACTACATAAAGAAAGTTTATTTGGGGTTAAACATGAAATTACGATTTTTTTTAAGTCATCTGAGTCAATCAATGATATCATCTTTGAGTCATGAAAAACTTCCCAGTTAGTTCTCATTTGTCTTCATCTTCCTGTCTCCTCTTACACAGATGGTGATTCTAATGCAGATACCATATTAATACCAATTTTAAAAATTATTTTAGGGGCACCTGGGTGGCTCAATTGGTTGACTATCCAGCTTTGGCTCAGGTTCATGAGTTCAGGCCCCATGTAGGGCTTTGACTTGATACCGCAGAGCCTGCTTCAGATTCTCTCTCTCTCTCTCTCTCTCTCTCTCTCTCTCTGCCCCTTCCTGGCTTGGACACGCACCCACACTCTCTTTCTCTCAAAAATAAATAAACATTAAAAAAAACTATTTTAAAAAATAATAAAATAAACTGCCGTGAGGGAGAACCATTACCTTAGGAAAGCAATCCAGACTTTGAAATGGCTTTTCCCAGGTGATCCTGACTGCTGCAGGAATGGGAGTTCTCCAGTGCTGAGTGTGGCAGAGGGAGGCATAGAAGTGAGACCCAAATTACCCTGAAGCTGACATAAAAGGGTTTGGGAAGGAGGAAGTTTGCACTCTTTTTATGAAAAAGTGTCACATGACAAATTCTTGTTGTTCAACTGAAAAATAAAGCTGATCCCAGGAACTTAGTTTAATTTTTTAAACATTAAGTGTGAAATAAAACATCTGGCATCTCTTTTAATTGAAGATCTCAGGTAGTAAGGTTTAGGAAAGATTACAAATGGACAGGAAGTTGAACATTTTCTAAGATTCATGAATCACTAAATTTCACTCTGTACAATCACCAGTGCCCTCTGTTCATCATAATGAGCTTAGTTAGTTCTGTGAGCTCGCACTGTGCTTCTAGATGTGTCATCTGATCTTCCCCAAGCCTTTTGAATGAGCCCCATGGAGTGTGTGTGCGTACGCGGGTGCGCGTGGGTATTTAGGTAAATTTCTCTACTCCATCTCTGTTTTACAAGATCCAAATCTCTAAAGTCTGCCATTGTCCTCTCAACATTGTAATTATGGCTTGCCTTTTGGGGGGCTAATATGTGAACAGAATATAAAAATGAATTCAGCGCTCTCGGATTAACAGAATTTCTGTGCCAAACAGGGAAGGAAAAAATTACTTCCTTTGTCATTATCACTACATTGGAGCCTCCATGGCTACTGTCATGGACAATTCTAGCAAAATAATAGCTCAAAACCTAAACTAAATAGAAATAATTAAGCTTCTCTTTTTATCTGGTTGTCTGGTCAACCTCTCCAGCTTATATGTGCTCTTCCTCTGTTCTCCACCCTAACTCTGTACAGTCAGTCTGTGAGTGTTTTCTCACCTGTCCAAGTGTAGGGGGAAACAAAATATTAAAAAATAAAGAAGCCATTTTTGTGATCACCAGTTTCAGGTTAAAGATATTTCCTTCTTGAATAATGTCTAATCTTCAACTGTGACTTGGAAAACTATTAGACAATCAAATGTTACTTGTGAAAGGGAAAGAGTAACCTACAATTTCAGAGCATTTGTGTGTGTGTGCTACCTCAATACTCTGAAAGAGTTAAAGTTTTGCAAACTACCTCACTTAATAAACCCATATTTGTGCCTAGAAGACGATCATATCTTTGGCAACTGAAATCAGAAATGGTACTAGGGTCAAAAGAGTCTTGGGTGAAATCAAAAGGCTTTTAAGGCACAAGCAGTCATTCTTCTATTCTCGCAATATACCTTTACTAAGCCCCCATTGTGTGACAGGCACACATTAAGGGCTGAAAAATAAAAGGAAATGCAAACACAATTTAAGTTGCTACACACATACCAAAAGCTGGCCTAGGTACTTTTCATATAGCATCTAAAGTCCTTCCCCACAGTTGCAAGCTTATTTTATTATCCTAATTTTAAAGTGGAGAAATCAAAATTCAAGCAAATTGTTGGTTGTGGAGTTATTTGACAATTTTTAAAGTTCCTATTTAAACATCTCAGGAAATTTTGAACAATGAGATAAATGACAGGGGAATATGGCCTTCTAGATGTGGAAGAGTCAGCCTCAAAGGGAACAGAATATACTGCCTAAAAATAAACGCCAACGCAACTTGATAAAATAACATTTCAAATCAGTGATATGACACTGGCTTATTCACTCGATGGAACTACAGACTAGCTTTTTGGAAATAAAATTTAAGCTCAATGTTTATCTATTTCTTATAGCAAAATAAATCCCAAATGAAATAAAGTTTGAACCATTAAAAAAAGGAACATAAAGGAAGAAAACTCTGAGCAATTTTATTTGTAATTTGTGACACAAAAGTTGCAAAGGGAAATATGAATACATCTGACTAATAAAAAGCCTGCCATACACAAAGTCAAAAAAAATATTAAACTGGACAAATGTTCTTGTAATATGCCACACAAAGAATTATTTTTCCATAACTCAAAGAGCTTTTATAAAATCAAAAAGAAAAAAAAAGTGAGCAAAGTCCACAAACAATTAGTTTACACAAAAAGAAGATCAAAGGACCAAAAATGTAGGAGGAAATACTGATCCTTTTCTCATAATTAACGAAGTGAAAATTAAATGAGATTCCAACTATCTCTTATGTCTTTTGCCTCCACAAAACTCTTTGAAGGTTATTAGATAAGAAATTATCGCAGAAACACAAAGACTGTAAATATCAGAGACCACTAAATTAAATTTCTCCCTGAAGACTCGAAGGATTAAAACTCTAACAGAATAGAGGAAAGCATTAGATGCTGTGCTTGGATGTATGGTGCTCTGTTGAATCATTTCTCTGGACATTTCATGATATCTTGATAGAGATTCCATGCTGCATTTTGGTGTAAGCCCATATTAGGAATCTTGGAGAATTTATCTACTTAGACTTCTTTTTTTTTTTTTTAACTTTATAGTTTATTGTCAGGTTAGTTTCCATATAACACCCAGTGCTCTTCCCCACAAGTGACCTCCACCAAGACCATCACCCCGCTTTACCTTTTCCCCTTCCCCTTCCCCCCTCAGTT
>CM053559.1:61204976-61247500 GCA_028646485.1 Cryptoprocta ferox | reverse complement strand
TTGAGTTGTTCATTTTAGCCACTCTGACTGGCGTGAGGTGGTATCTCAGTGTGGTTTTGATTTGTATTTCCCTGATGATGAGTGATGCTGAGCATCGTTTCATGTGTTTGTTGGCCATCTGGATGTCCTCTTTGGAGAAGTGTACTTAGACTTCTTTAAAGACTAATCTGGTAGTTGTTAAACTCATAGAGATCTTAAAAATCTTCAAAATATAGCTGAAATAATGCAAATTTAAATTACCCTTTCTGAGGGGCGACTGGGTGGCTCGGTTGGTTAAGTGTCCCACTTTGGCTCAGGTTATGATCTCAAGGCCTGAGTTCCAGCTCCCCCACTGCCTCCCCCCCATTGGGCTCTGTGCTGACAGCTCTGAGCTTGGAGCCTGCTTCGGATTCTGTGTCTCCCTTGCTCTCTGTCCCTCTCCCACTCTCCGTCTTTCTCTCTCTCTCTCTCTCTCTCAAAATAAATAAACATTAAAAAAATTTTTAATTACCCTTTCTGATAAGTAGAAGAAATGATCCCAAGAAAGGCACTTATATTGTATTCAAGATTCAAAAGTGTTTCTTGCCTACTTTAAAAAAGTTTCAAAAAATAAATATCTCTTTCTTCATAATATGCTTCTTTCTTCCCTTAGCTCAAGAAAAACTGTCAGAAAGAAAGAAAGAAAGAAAGAAAAAGAAAGAAAGAAAGAAAGAAAGAAAGAAAGAAAGAAAGAAAAAAGAAAAGAAAGAAAGGAAAAGGAAGGAAGGAAGGAAGAAAAGGAAGGAAGGAAGGAAAGGAAGGAAAAAGAGGAAGGAAGAAAGCAAAGAAGGAGGGAGGGAAGGAAGGAAGGGAAGAAACAAAGAAACAAAGAAAAGAAAGGAAAGGAAGAAAAATAAAGACTAATGACTTTAGTGAATTTGAACAGTTCTAAAAGATATGTTAAATTTTGAGGTTTAATCAGTGGTCTCCCAATATCCACTCTTGGCTCTCATCTTCATCTAACTAGTCACCCACATCAGAACTCAGTTCAGAAATCATTTCCTCTAAGAAGCTTTTCCTGGTGCCCTAACTTAAGCCAGACCCTCTAGAATTTCTTGCCTTCATCATACCCCCTCCTTTCAGAACATATTACTATTATAATCAAACAATTGCACAATAAGCTAACTAATTGTAAAATTATTGTTTAGCATCTGCTCCAAGATATAAACTCCATGAGAACAGATAACCTAGCTGCTTTATTCCCCAAACACATGCTGTTCCCTGCAATTTCCCCAAAGCCCAGCACAACCCACTGCGCTTATTAATCGCTTACTAAGTATTTATTGAATGAACAGTGTGGTACACAGAACAATGCCCCCCCCCAAAAGAGGTCCACATCCAAATCCCCTGAATCTGTGAATGTTACCTTACACGGCAAAAGGGACTTTGCAGTTGTGATTAAGTCAAAGATCTGTAGATGGGGAAAATTATCCTGGATAATCTGGATCTGCCTGATGTAATTAAAAGTGTCCTTATAAGAGAGAGGCAGGAGGGTCAGAATGTGAGAAGAAACTATGGCAACAGAAGTAGAGTGATGAGGCAGTCAGCCGGGGGGGGGGGGAGTGCAGCAAATAGACACTGCAGAGGCAACAGATCCCCCCCCCCCCCCGGAAACTGCAGACCATTAGCCCAGCTGACACCTGGTTTTAGCTTCCTCAGACTCATTTCAGACTTCTGACTTCCACTCTGTGAGATAGTAAATTTGTGTTGTTTTAGGCCATGATAGAAAACTAATACAAATTAATTGTGAAACATTGGGCAAGACTTCTCTAGCAACCTGAATGCAACCTGAATACTAGTATAATAATAATAATAATAATAATAGTAATAATAATGGATTATGTTGCAAAACAATTGGCCTAAACCCAATGAGTGAACCACACTCACCATCTAACTAACCCAGTTATTTGCTAGAAATCATGTGTTTAAAGAGTAGGACAATCTCCTGTAATAAGAATAGCCCAACGAGTCCAGCACAGGAGAGCATCCATACATGCACAGACGCTAGGGAAGAAACAGTTGAAACGAAACAAAAGTGTTGGTTGTGAAGCCTTGGCCAATTCCAGCATTGGCTCTTGGACTTTTCTTCTCTAAAGCAGGATGAAGAACTGTTCATTCCTCCCAGGCTGGGTTGGTATAAAGTATACAGAGGAAGCATAGACAATGCCTGGTACCGACCTGGAAACACTAAAGAAAGAACCTCTGTATGTGTGCAGTGATGCTGGTGGAGGTGACGGTGGTAAAATCAATAAAAATAATGTCAGAATAAAAAAAGATTGGAATGGGAAGAGTGCCGTTCAAAACAATGCTGTTTAAAAAGGTGTTGTCTTGGGGGAAGGATATGGATAGTATAACTAAATATATTGATGGTACTAATAGGAAAGAAGAAAATTTAGCTAATGGTAAAATGAGTATGAAGAAGAGATATTCAGTGATAAAAGGGAATGCATTTAAATATAGTGTTTTTTTTCTTTTACATTTTCCTCCCTCCTTTCCTCCCTTCCTCTCGTCCTTCCTCACTTCCTTCCTTCCCTCCCTCTTGTCCCTGGAAGAAGAAAGTGGCATAAACTGACTTCATTTTTTCCATACATTTAGAAATCATAAATGCCCTTCAGAGCTGGGAATTGTCAGAACATGAAAACCAAATTGGGCTTCAATGTACCTTACCCTACATATTGGAAAATAGCCACTGTAGGATACAGTAGAATGCAGACACGGTAATACATGAGCAAATCCTACCCAAAGGCCAGATATGCCATTATGTGATAAAACCTTACAAACAGAGGAACTTCCTGCGTTTGTCTTTTTACTGAATAGAAGACACCTCAAAGCACCTTTTCCCGCCTTTCTCTTGGTTCTACTAGTCTGTCTTACTCTGGAGTTATTTATGTGCTCACTGCCTCCAGTGGGCAGTCAAGTCCTTGGATATAGCTTCTCTCAAATCTTGCTCCATTTGTAAATCAACTTATACAATTAAATTTAGAGGTGTGGTAAGACCTGTCCTAATGAACTTTTAGAAAAGATCCAAGTAGATCACTGATCTCCCCCCACCCTCAACACTCCCCCCACCCCGCATACACCCCTGCTCATCGACAATAAAAAAATCGCATCTAAAATCATCATTTCACTTCCCAGGGGCTTTCTCCTTTGTGGGAACCTGTCACTGCTGTCAAAAGTGCAAAGTGAACAAAAGGCATTTTCTGTAATTTTTAAATCTACTGCTGCTATAATTGATAGTAGAGAACTCAATCACTAAAAATTATTCACTGTAGAAACTCGTGCCTAAAAATACTATCTCTTTACTTCCTTCACTTCTAAGTGTACCAGAATTTAATTATTTCACATCACAAAACCTGAGAAGGCCCAATTAATGAATGTGTCTTGTCCAATTCACCAGTACTCCCAGAATGTCAAGAGGAATTATATTGACGTGTGGAGCATCCCTGTATACTACATTGTTTACATTTTTCCCCATTGCAGACAATACAGTGCTATGCTTTGGCTGAAACATTTAAATGTTCGGAAATGCTTTTCTCCATAGTGCTTCTTACCACAAAGTGGCTGAAAGCCTTGAAAATGCTAATGTGTGTTATGGCTCCCTCAGAGGAGTATTTAGTTCACAGATTTCCCAAACTTTTGAAACTTAAAACAATTTTCTTGTCTAGCACGCCCAGTAACATCTCCCAGAGGGGGATTAAAAGCATAGGTTTTGTGCCCAAAGGGTCTGAACTGAATCTGGACTGTGCCACTCATTGGTCTGTGACTTAGGACTTTATCCACTCTATGACTTAATTTACCTCATCTGTAACATAGGAATAATAGTAATTATTACTTAACTCTTGCTACATTGTATTGTAATTACATTTTATTTCCAATCTTCTCTCCCAGGTTATAAAACCCTTGATGAGAAGGATTGTGTCTCATTCACTATTCTATCCCTAGTATGTAATATGTCACACAACACAGACAAACAATAAGTGTTTGTGGAGTGAATGAATAGAACGAAAGTTTGCACAAAGAAATGGCTGACTGAACGTCTATTTCTTTCTCTTTCACTATCAGTCACATGTTGGCTGCGATGCTTGTACATGAGTTTCCATACAGGTGCATCAGTCCTTGGCGTACAGAGCAGCTCTCTCCCCTGACCACGTGATCCTTTGTGTTAAACCATCCACACTCGATGTGAATTTCCCTTGACAGTCCCTTAAGCCCCAGTGAAACCTTAGAAGTCATATTTCCTTGCCTGTGTTAAAACTTGGGGCTATTTCATTCTTGGAAAACAGTGTGGAAATGGTGGGAAAGGAATTGGAGCCTAGAGACTTGAGTACCATTAGCTCTGCTTACAGAATGGCCATGGTTACATTATGTAACCTCTCGTCTCTGTTTTCACGTCTATAAAAGGGAAAAATAATGCTTTCCTCTCAGGGTGCTTTTCAAGATCATAGAAACAATAGCATACATTTTTGGAGGCTGATGTTGTAATTATTATCATTTTTCCAGCTGTGTATTGGTGGCATAACAACCCAAAATAAAAATGTCAATTGTTGTTAACACTAATGTCATGCTTACTATATGCAAAGCACTATTCCCAGTACTATTTTGGTCAATCCTCACACACACCCAAATGCTATTATTATCCCCATTTTGCAGATGAGGAAAGTGAGGCTCGGAGTGCTTAAGTAGCTTGCCCCAAGTCCCACAACTAGTAAATGGCAAAGCTAGCATTCAAACCTGCAAACACTCTAGAGTCCAAATGCATTTTGAATAGAAAATAACAATGGAGACCATGACCTACTGATCAATACATTTAAATATCTTCCACTGAAGATCAGTAGTTACCAAGCCTCTCCTCTTGTCTGAAGACTTTGGGCTGGCTCTGGTTTGGATTAAATCATTCTAGACACAAGTGTTCCATGAACTACTATAGATTTATGTTCCTGTGTGCTCTGATGATCAGGCAGAGGGTCCGCCCCTCTGCTCTTGTAGCCTGCTAGGACACCATGCCTTATTGTCCTTGGGATTTTCCAAGTTCCTGAGTAAAGAAATCCATTATACATATCCATGGTTCTTCAGATTCTAAGCTTCCATGGTGAGGGCTTATATCTTGTAAGCCTATGTGAGGGCCTCCTCGGTAACCTACTCATGAGAATATTAAATAGACCCTGAAGGGAATTTGAAGTGGGAATAAGGATGCACTATAACCAGAGGGAGAAAGTAATGAGAAACTGGAAAGAGTTGACCATAACAAATTTCAGGATCAAGTGAGCAGGGCAGAATCAAGCCCCTCATTGTGGATGGAGAATGTGCTCATGCCTAAGAAGATTATTCTAGCTGGGTCATAACCATCAGTGTGGCTTCCAACCAGCAAAGTGTTAGATCCAGCTCCCCATCTGTTCCCCAACTATCTCTCCAACCCCCGATTACAGTTGAATCTGCATTCTGGAGGGGCTTTTAATTTTTTTTAATGTTTTTATTTATTATTAAGAGACAGAGTCACAGTATGAGCAAGGGAGGGGCAGAGAGAGGGAAGACACAGAATCCAAAGGAGGCTCCAAGCTCCAAGCTGTCAGCACAGAGCCTGACTCGGGGCTGGAACCCACGAACTGTGAGATCATGACCTGAGCCGAAGTCAGACGCTTAACTGACTGAACCACCCAGGCGCCCCTGCATTCTGGAGTTTTAATTTTTCAGAGGACAGAAGAGTGATCCTCATACTTTAGAAACGTTGCCTTGAGCACTGCATTGCCAACAGTAAAATGTTACCAAGGAGAGATAGTGATTATCTTCATTTGTACATTGCTAACAATTTGCCCGTTTGCCCATCATTACGACAAGCAAAAAGTGAGCTTTTCCAAACATCTTTGAATCCTTACATCCATTTTCTTCTGGGGAAAAAAAAGATCAGGCCTGGTATCTAGACTCTCTTTTTTATGTTGGCATTTGTGCACTTGAACTTCGAGAGAAAGTGGTGCTCTGGTTGAGCAAGGTCCAGAGGAACCTGCCCTGCGGCCCCCAGAGAACCACGGAAGCAGGTCACTCACAGCGCTAGGGGGTCAGAAGGCTTTTGGTGAAGCACTTGCCACTTGGCTTTTTGTTTGTTTGTTTGGCTTGCTTGTCTTTATCCCTCACTACACATTGATCCCCTCAGGGAACTGAGCTGGATGAAACCAGATTAGTTCTCTCAAGGGGATCCAAGCCGCCTGTCCTATGAAGACTCTGCCAAGGCCCTCTTTCTACCCCTCATGGGGCCCTCTCTCTGCCCCTTGCGAGGCCCTCTGTCTGCCCCCTCGCACTTGCACTTGCAATGCTTGTTCCTGGTCTGTCTCCTCACCAGCCCGGTAACCCTGCGAGAGCAGGCATGTCTCTTCACCGCTGGATATCCAGGGTCCTCAGTGCATCCCTGGGCTGGGATCATGTTTTTGTTCAGTTTCAGTAAGAAACAGGGCAACATATATTGAATTGCTTTCTTAAAAAGCATTTCTTGCTGAATTTGTGCTAATTATTGAAAATTTAGAAAACACAAGACAGAACCAAAAGGAAAAAGTTGTCACCCACAATTATGATGGCATATTTCTTTGCAGGATTTTTTTTTCTGTGCGTGTAAAATCTAGTAGCCTGTTTTCCAGGGTCAACATAATATCATAACTATTTTCTTTCACTTTTTATTTCTGTATGTGTCGAGCACCTAGTGTGTAGCAAGGACTGTATTAGGCCCTGCAGGTTCTTGAGCGGGGCTTTAGAACAAAAGAAGTATTTCCAAGGCTGAGAAGCAGGGGCACGTCATTAAGGCAGAGGGGCGCAACATCACGTTTCAGTACTGCAGAGAATGACTTTTAGGCTAACGAGAGCAGCCAAGAAAGGCACCATAACAGAAACTGGCACCCAGATCTAGTGTCTTATAATGACTCTGTCCCAGATGCTTACTTTCCAGAGAGTTTCCAGGATTTGTCAGAATTTCCAGAAAAAGCCAAAGTTGCATTCATGCATCTATGTTTTCAAAGTGAGGATTACAATGATCCATTTTGGCCCTCCTGTCAGCTGATCAGAATGGACACTGGGTGCGTGTTGGAGCCCAGTCTGCAGCTGCCCATAAGGCTGTCCCACAACTTTGGCCCTTTGTGAACTGATCATAAGGAAGTCTGGGGAGTCCTAGGGAGAGACTGAATGGCCACACCTGTGGTGGGGACACACAAGGGCTCAGGAACACAATTGTTCACCAACCGGCACATTGGTGTTTCAGTGTTTTAAGAAATGTGCACTGTACAAGGGCATCCTGGCGACCAGACCGACCTGGAGACCAGCTTCCTTCCTCCAGTAGCTAACACGCACTCTCAGGTATCAGCGGTCCTGCTGCCTCTGACACAAAAGCCATGCTTTGCCATCCTTTGAACTTGAACTGGAGGAGTGTGACTTGGGGCAGAAGCCAGGGAGAGGGTCTCAGAGCCAGCCCAGAGAGGCCTTGCTGTGGCTGGCTTTGCTACCCTCCTTCTTAAAGTGCCTGCTAGAAAATCCACCCCAACCCAAGTTTACACTGAGTGGTCATTCCTCCACCTGTGCTCACCCAGCATGGCTGAGCTCTTCAGAATAGCACGGAGCTCCTTCATGGTGGAAGGCATCTCCCAGGGGGTAAGAGTCCACAATGGAATCAAGCAGGACACAAGTCCTGAACATGCATTAGCAGCAATGGCCTCATCTCCCAAGAGGCCTCTCCTGCTGACAGCCAGCTCCAAGGTCCCATTCCAGTACTTGCTTTTTCTCTTTCTTTTTAAATGGGTATTTATTTATTTGGGGTGGGGGGGTAGGGGCAGAGACAGAGGGAGAGAGAGAATCCAACTAGACTTCTGCTGTCAGCACAGAGCCCAACACTGGCTCAAACTCACAAACTGTGAGATCATGATCTGACACATAACCGAGTGTCAGATGCTCAACTGACTGAGCCACCCAGGTGCCCCTGGTACCTATTCTTTCTGCTTAAATGCAGGGACAATGTCATCAGTTTCCTGGAGTAAGAACCGTGACACTCTCCCCTAATCCCAGCTTCCTTATCGATTTGGGTAAGGGGAAATCTAGGGCTGAAAGACAGAAGTTATCTAACCAACCTATCAGTTATTGAGCTGGGGATTACTGGGGTAGGCGCTGGCCTAGGGCTTTACATGGATGATGTCTCGTCATCCTCACAGCACCCTTAGGAGGTAGGTGGATATCATCCCTATGTTGCAGATGATAAAAACAGGGCTTTCTTCCATGTTAAGGAACTCTGTGGATGCTGAAGGGCTCAGAGTATAACTTGCTCAACTAATAAGCAGGAGAGCTGAGGTTTGAACCCAGAAGTGCAAACCATCACCCATGCTCTCTCACAGAAAGCAGCACGAGGAAGACGATGGCAGGGTCAGGACATGTTGGGAGCACAAAAGCTCTGGGAAGCAGTCCTGGGAGAAAGTACTCCCCACCCCCCAATCCCAGGGCTACTTTTCTCCCAAACTGCCCCCAAGTCTACAAAAATGGAGTGCTATAACAATCGTTACTGGTCACAAGTAGCAAACCCTATACTTGCAGTGTAAACCAAGAAGGTGCACTTGGATGCTCTAGAAATGGTTGAAAGAATGGGAATGTAGAAGTGGAAGGGGAGGTGAGTGAGAGACACGGTGTTACCTTGCACCTCGCAGGTTCACTCTTGGCCACCTCCTGCCGTGGGCCTTCCAGACAGAGTATCGGTCACTTAGAGACTTCAGCGTAGCACAGCAGGCAGGAAGGCAGAAGTACAGACTACGTCTCCACCAGACACTGGCGCTGCAATCAAAAGCCAGCTTCTTAGCTTCTCTGCGTCTCAATTTCCTCATCTATAAAAAGGTCATATCTCTCAGAGCTGTTGTGAAATTAAATAAGACTGTGTTTGCAAAGTACTTAGCATGGCATCTGGCACAGAGCAAATCCCTTAATAAAGATGGTTATTAGCATGAAATTGCCTTCTTGTGAATTATTTTATCACAAATTTACGGAATAATTTCCTCGCTGCAAACTTATGGACTTTAAAGATCCTAACTTTGGAAAAGACCTAGAAAGGAAAGATGAGACCCAAGCTGTAATGTCATCTAACTTTGTTTTTATAGGAGGCATGGAAACGTACACTGGAGAAGGCGACACAGATTGTCAAGAAGTCCCCAGCTCTGGTAAGCAACTGAGGAGAGTGCCAGTGTTCTCCTTGACGCATCCGTCTTCCCCGACCCCTGCCCGCGGCCCCAGATCCAAGCCCGCAACCACCATTGTTGCCGTGAGGTTGAGGTAGGATGGTGAGCCCCTCCCCCCTTTTCTGCAGCGGTGTTTCTCAGCCTGGGCACTATCGACATTTGGGGCCTAGTTACGCCTTTGTTGTGGGCACCGTCCTGCACATCTCAGGGTGGAGAGCACCTCTACCCACTTGATGCCAGCAGCTGCTATGCCCCTCCCCAGTCATGACAACCAAAACTGTCCCTGAATTTGCCAAATGGCCTCTGGGACTCACCCTTGAGGGGTGCTGCTCTCCAGTAGACCATTTTGGAGGAGGCTCTATCCTCCCGCCCCTCCACTTTCTAAATACGTGACCTTGAGTTGAGCCTCAGTTTCCCGGTCAGCAAGATAGAGACAGCGGCAGCGTTCCTTTCTCAAAGCATAGGCGTGAGGACCCATAGAGCTGATGTGTGGCACATCTGGAACTTATCAAGCACTCAATCAATACCAGACTTAGTTCAAATCGTTTACAGTGGAGTCAAGTATGGGACTGAGACCCTGGAGGCAAATCGGCCCCCACTTGAAAAGGAAGCAGAAAAGAAAACCTTTAAAGAACCAGGCAATAAGGAAGCATTCATCAGAGATGAGAGAGAGGGCATTGCCCTGGTCTTGGCTTCTGCCTCATCACCCTGCCATCACTCACCCTGATGCGGTACATCTCAGGTGGTATTGATTTGGCAGCACAGAAAAAAGGAGGAGGAAAAGCCCTTACGGCTTGGTTTGCCAGATTTAGCAGGTAAAAATAGAGGATGCCCAGTTACATTTGAATTTCAGATAAACAGTGAATAAATTTTTAGTGTAAGTATGTTCAGTGCAATATTTTATCTAACAACCCTGCTCATGGGCGGGGGGGCAGATGGGTTTTAATGTAAGACTGAGATGTGGTGACTGGCACTATTCAGGCAATTCTACACAATCAGTTGATCAATCACAGTGTCTGTGTTGCCAATCATTATTTAATTCAGTGAGCAATTAAAGGCCAACAGCAGCAGTTTTGCTAATCTGCTTAAGCCATTGAACAAGAAATTGAAACACCACGTGAAACCCTTGACCACCTTCAGAACTCTAAACAAAACTAGAGAATAATACGGTTCTTCTTTCCTTCTTCTCAACATGCCTCTAAAAATTTATTCTCCCAGCAATGTTAACTTCACTAGCACAAATTGCCTTGGCATTAGCTCAAAGGCTAATTAGGATTTTACAATTTTTCCTTTCTGTCATCAGAGTTGCAAGCATAATTCATGGAGCAGGATTCCAGTAATTCCTTATGAGAAGCCAAAAAAATTTTTTCTTGTTTTTATTGAACAATAATACAAAACTCCTCAAAAACCTCCTCCTATGTATTTACTCTCTAAAGTGATCAAGGAAAAATGAATCAGAAAATGCAAATACGTGTCTCTGAATTACTGCTCAGATGATATTGGCTGCAATTAATTCCACTGTGATGGCTGGCATAGCTGCAGACCCAGCTAGGATGCAGAAAGAAGCACAGCCTGTCAGACTGGGGGAAAGTTAAGTATCGCTGAAGAGGATGTTCCAGAAAATATCTGCATCTCAGTGAGGCTTGCAGAAAACTGAGTATCTAAGGGCTTAGAGTAGTACCTGAGTTATGGAATCAGTTTATTTAATTCTCACAAAAACTCGTACAAAGTAGATAGTATATTTTTGTTATCAACCCCATTTTACCGATGAGAGGAATAAGGATCAGAAATGTTAAGTAATTCGCTCATTCCACATGAGCTAGTGAGAAACCCATCATTTAAACCCATATCTAACTACTTCCAAGTTCCTACCTTCTCCACTATGCAAGTAGCTCTCAAACAGACCTCCTCAGTACTAAATTTCAGAAAGCACCATTCACATCACAGGCTATGTAGATATTAAAATTGTGCAGTACACAACCTGTGTAGCTATACCTGACATCCCTGATTGAAAACCTACCAACTTAATAGCATCATTTTCCCGAGTGCAATTAAACCCAGGCAAATATATGGCAAGGGCTGAAAAGCCCTTCACCATGCAGAAATTCAACTTCAGTTTGGCTGTGTATACAAGAATAGTTTTTCTCTCCCCTTTGGCCTTCTGTTTACCCCAGTCACCACATTTTTTCTTTATTCAACCCCTGTGTATTGTTCTGTACTCATTTAACATCCTGGTGGATAGAGAAGCTCAAGATACAAGCAGAAACCGGTTTAAATAGATCGCTAAAATGCTGCATGACTCCTGTGTCCGGGGACAGCCCAGATTGAGACTTTCATTTAAATGGGATTACATGCAGCCAGATGCAATGTTTGAAAACCATTGCTGAATCAATCACAGCCTACATTTTGCTTCTGTCTAGCAAAGTTCAAAGTGAAAGGAAGGGGCTGGAAAACTATAAGGGATGGTTGCAGAAGCAACATCCCCCTCTGTGTCTGTCTCATTCCTCTTTACAAGTAAATTATAAGAGGTTAGTCTTTCCCATGCTATGGGCTGCAAGGACTGGGTAATTAAAACCTCCGTCCAAACGGGAGGAGTTCGGGTGGGTGGGGGGCGTCCCTGGGCAAGCTGCATCATCTATTGTCCACATCCTAGACCCAATTTCTGCACAATGAATGTCAAAGACAGCTGCAGACCTTAGGTTGAATTCTGACAGTGAACAGCTGTGCAATTATCACATCTTATTCTATTGTACCTCTTGTGCAGTAATTACAAGACGTCCATATAAATTTTTTTTGATGAATTGGTTACATCTGTGTTAAAATCTACCTTGTCATTAGGTTAATTAGACCAAGGCCTTCAGATTCAAGTAAATATTAAAAGATGTACATAGCTCGAACATTCAAATGCAACCTGACTTTGAACTCTGAGTCTCAGACTGTGTCTATTTTCCCGAACTGCCACCGATGTTTCGATATAATTTCAGGCTGGCTTTTGTCTGACAGTCTGTCTACAGCACTTAATCAGTTGCTGGGTCTGTGGACTCAACCTTCTAACACCTCTCATTTTCACAAGTCCCCTCCTTTCACCTTTCCAACAGTGGTTCCCAACCAGGGGCAACTTTGTCTTCCCACCCCTCCCCGAGAACATCTGGCAACATCTGGGGACATTTTCGAGACTGCTTGCATCTAGTGGCTAGAGCCCCGATATACTGCTAAACATCTCACAAGACACAGGACAGCCCCACAACAAAGAATTACTCAGTTCAAAATAGCAGCGGTGCTGAGATTAGAAACCCCAGGATCAGGCCTCAGGGTCTTTATCTGCCAACAGGTCCATCTGCCCCAGCTCACCTCCTCCAGGCCACCCTCTTACCTCCAGAGTCTTTCTTTCTAAAATACAAATGTGATTTCTCTGCTTAATACCTTCAGGAATTCCCCACAGGATAACACACAGTGCAGCCTCCTAGACTTGTCATAATGTCTCCTTCCCTCCATGGTTCACCTTTTCCTTGCTGCTCCCTACACTCCAGCCAGGGTGAAACATTACCACCACCACCACCATCACCCCCCCGCCCCCAGGCCAAGCTGCCACGCCCGGCATGATGATGCCCCCATGGCATTGCGTGGGGTGCTCTCTGTGCTGGAAGCCGTGCTTCTCCTGCTTCTGTGATGGCTCCAGTAACCTGGGACCATGGTAAAATGTGGACTCTGCCGTGGGGCCTGAGACTCCGCATTTCCCAAAGTTCCCAGACAAGGTCAATGCTCCTGGTTGGTGATCACACTTTCATCAGCTAAGAGTAAGAGCTGTGGTTCTCAAACTTCAGCGAGCACCAGAATGACCTGGAAGCTATGAAAACACTGGTTCCAGGGAGGACGCACCCCAGGCTTTCCAGTTCAGTAGATCGGAGTGGGGCTCACACATTGCAGCTGTAGCAAGTCTGTGGCCCAGATGTGGGGTCACAAAGCCTAGAACATCTATCTTCCTACCTGGCTTCTGCCTCATCTCCTGCCTCCTCCTCTGGGTTCCTAGATAGTCATGTTAATGCCTGGACCACTGCAAACCTCACAAAGCATGCTAAGAGCCGAGATTCTCACCCTGCCACCCTACTAGGCAGTGAGCTCAGGGAGGACAAGCCAGCCTCTTCTGTCTCCATGTCTTGTATACGGATGGGGGCACCAAACAGGATTTTTCCTCTCATCCTAGAAAGTTGAGCAAACTTGACAAAGATACTTAAAAACTTCATTTATGGCATGAAAAGGAGGTTGGCTTGTCTCCTCTGCCAGGGTTAATATATTGCCAATGTTGATACAACTCACAGCCACCTGAGGGACTCTGTGGGCTGACGAAATCAACTATCTCTCCTCCTTCACTGATAAACGCTATGTTCTAACCTTTTCTACCCTATTGTCTTTTCCTCTCATCTGAGGAAAACATCATGGAAACCACAATCATTGTAAGAGTACCGCTCAGTAAAAAGCCAGGGCTTTTCATTTGTCCCACAGCTAGAGAGTTCTGGAAACTTCTGTCTGAAATGCCTTGCTCATGAAGCTTGAGGAGCTTCAACTACACACCTCACCTGCCCCCACTTCTCACTCACTGCCCCCCCAAGGAAAGGGGACTTCCTTCTTCCTTCTCCCCAAGGCCTGGCCCATTAGTTTTTATTTTCTCTCATAATAGGCTGGGATTGTTCATTTGAAAATGTTCTTTATTTCAAACCCTTTCCCAAAGCCCTTGAGCACAAGGAAGGAGAGGAATGTTGTTGCCCAAGTGAAACCAAACATGGGGGGCCAGACCCTTTGGAGAAGAGGTGGAGAATAGCTGGAGGTAGGAGCGGCTGGATATGTGAGGAAGGGGGGCCTTCAGGCTGAGCCCTCAGCAAGAACAAAGGCACAGAGATGGAGTGAATACAGAGTGTAGACACAGAAACCAGAAGTAAATTTAGTTAAATACAATGGCCCAGATTCAGGAGGAAAGAGGGTCCAGAAATCCAGACTATAGGGCCAGTAGGAGAAGAAGAGCCTTTACAAGTTGTGGGGCCATTCCTTGAGCTAAGCAACTCTTTTTGTCATTTTTTTTTCTCTCCAGAAATATTCCAGAAGCAGTTCTGATGTTTGTTCCCTCCCGTTTTTGGCCAAGATCTGTCAGAGGATTAAATTGTACGTATACTATTTCTATCTCCCGAAGTATCGGCATGAGATGGCATCTTCGGTTGTCCCTGTTTTCCAGTGACTGAAATGATCGCCAGATGTTAAAAGTGTCTTCCAGAAGGTGAAAGTGTTTGTTGCTCATGACTTGTACAGAGACTAAAAGACATATGAGCTCTGAACAAATCATTTTGGAAATCTACTGCATAGCAGTTATTATCTTTGAACCTCAAAGCCTGACTTCTATCCTGGGCTGGAACCCGTGAAACTTCTGGGCACCCTGGTGCCCACCCGTGCTGCAGGTGGGGACAGCCCCTCCTTGCTGTGTAAGACACAGTCAAGGCCAGCAACTTGTCATGGAAAGGACTCTGAGCATCTTTAGTGCATGGCACTCATGAGGCTAGAAGGGACTGTTTTGTCACGGGGCACAACCCATTACCTAAAGACTGGCTCAGATGTGTATGAACAGGGTTGCAAATGCAAAGACATTGCCCCCAGGGCATCTGGGAAGCTCAGTTGGTTGAGCATCTGACTTTGGCTCAGGTCATGATTTCACAGTCTGTGACTTCAAGCCCCGAGTCAGGCTCACTGCTGTCAGCACAGAGCCCACTTCAAGTCTTCTGTCCCCTCTCCCTCTGCTCTTCCCCCACCTACGCTCTCTCTCAAAAATAAACATGTAAACAACAACAACACACAACAAAGACACTGTCCCGAATTCCCACGACCTCCTGTCTCCGTTTAAAATCCCATCCCCAGCTCTACTCTGAGTCTGAGGGTGTGCTGGAAGGAGGTTTTGTCGTAGGAATCATTGTCCAGAACATTAAAAGATGAAACAGTGTGCTAAGAGGGACATTGGACTAAGAGGTAAAATAGCTCGGCCACTTCCCGTGTGACTGCAGCTGCTGTCACAGCGCGCGGCCGCTGCTGTAGGTGTCAGAAAGCAGCGGGCAAACATTTCTGCATCCAAGCCTCACAATTCCACCAAGTAGAGATTGTTATTATTCCATTTCACAGCAAAGAACACTGAGTCTTAAAGAGATAGCTTCTCTCGGCAGCCAGGCGTATCTGGTCCCATCTGGCTCTCCTTGCGAGGGCTTGGAGGTGAACCAGGCTGCACATCTGCACTGAGAGGCTATTAGCAGTTTCTTAGGGCAGTTTTAATAATATACTTATAAACTGGATGGCTTAGAACAACAGAAATGTATCCTCTCGCAATTCTAGAGGCTGCAAATCTAAAAGCAGAGTGCTGCTTGGGCTTCTCTGAGACTCTGCTCCATTTGAGATTGCCTCGGAGAGACTGGGTCAAATCCTTCCTTGCCTCTTAGCTTCTTTTTTAAAAAAATTTTTTAACATTTATTTATTTTTTGAGAGACAGAGAGAGACAGAGCATGAGCGAAGGAGGGGCAGAGAGAGAGGGAGACACAGAATCTGAAGCAGGCTCCAGGCTCTGAGCTGTCAGCACAGAGCCCGACGTAGGGTTCAAATTCATGAACCATGAGATCACAGCCTGTACCAAAGTCAGATGCTTAACCGACTGAGCCACCCAGGTGCCCCAGTTTTTTTCTTAGCTTCTGGTGGACCCAGCAATCCTTGGTGTTCCTTGGCTTGCAGATGCAACACTCAGTCTCTGCCTCCAGCTTCCTACGCAGCTGCCTCCCCTATTTGTCCATTTTTTCCTTTTATAAGAACACCAGTCATATTGGATCAGGGTCCAGCCTAATGGGCTCATCTTAACTCATAACATCTACAAAGACCCTATTTCCCAAAAGAAGTTCATATTCACAGGGACCCAGAGTTAGAACTCCAACATGACTTTTTGTGAACACCATTCAACCTGTAATAAGAGTCACTTTTCCTACATTCCTCCATCCTTCATCTCATGAGTTTCATGGGAGCTAAATCCACTAAACATCTTCCCTGTGCTGTGAAAGCTTCTCAGGAGAGGACAAGACTATCTTCTGACCTATATTCAAAGCTTCTTAGAGATCCAAGAGTTTAAAAACTCTTCCTGGTTCATCTTCCCACATGAGCCCCTGCAAGCCATCTGTGCAAAGTGCTGGCATGGGTCCCAGAAACAGTATCAACACCACTTTTCATGAATAGGGGTGGACGCAGAGAGCACCAGGACATGGGGAGTGGAGGGGAAATAAGAGACATGAAAGAAGATGCTGGAAGACTGAGATGCAGCCAGCTCCCCAGGTCCCCAGTCATTTCATCATGCCTAGCTCTTGCTGAAATGAGACACCTGTCCCCTTCTTGCTGAAAGCATCATTGCATTTTCTATGTCAAACGTGGGCCAGCAGGACCCAAAGTGACAACTCTTCAATTGAACCACCTTTGAAAAATTGAATTCAAGAGCATCTGTGGCCAGGGATTTTCCTGGCCCCATTTAAAAGGGAAATTTTTCTTTTATGAAAAAGCAAAAGCAGGGTGTTTTTTTCTTCTTTCTAAAAATCAGTGTGCTTTGGGTATAATTTGCACCAGATCACAATTTATTCAGTGCTTTATGGTTTACAAAGCATATGCAAATGCAGCCTCATTTATTCTTCAAAACAACCTGTGGCTCAGTAATAATAATAACTAAAAGTTGGATAACTGGATAGTAAGGTCTGTGCACCAGGAACTCTGGTCAATGCAACCTTACAAGGCAGATGGCATTATTGTGCCCTATCTAAAGAGGTAAAGTCTTTTGCCCAAGGTCATGGAGCTAGTAATAAATAAATCTGACATTTGAATCCAGCAGTCTGGTTGCAAAGGCCATGCTCAGAGCCACTTAGTTGTCTGTCCCTTGACTCTTAGACGAGCAAGTAGGTTCTAACACATTGAATGTCTGACCCACTAAGCACAGTCAGCTGGTGGTAGGGACAAGAGCTATGTGTTTTCTATTAGATAATCCTTTAATAAAATCCCCTCCAGTAGGAATGTCTTCCTGTTTGGTGCCTCTCCTGCCTGCATCCTGTTTGGTCTAATGCCTTCAAAAGACAGAGATGTTGTCCCCACCGTGGGAAGTTCTCCAGCTCCCTAATAGCGGACGTTCGGCTAGCCCTCAGTGCCCCGAGCTCGCCGGAGCCTGCTCCTGCATCCAGCTCTTGTACTGCTGCTTCCCATCAGGTTCCCACATGCCCACAGCTCCTGGAGAGCAGGGGCACCATCCTCAGCAAAACTTTCATCCTTGTACTTACCACAGTGCCTGGCATTAGGAGGGACTAAATCAAGAAAAGACACTATTTTACTGTGTAGGATACCAGGCTCCTACCATAGGGCCAATCAAGTGGTTTGTTGTTTTTGTTTTGTTTTGTTCTGGTCAGAAGTTACAGTGCCCACACACTATTTTTTTTACTGTAACAATGGCAAGTCAGGAGAGGCCCCTCTTAATAGTCTTTTCTTTGTATTTAATTTCCACATGCATGAACCTGCATATGGGTCATTTCACATAAACATGTACAGACTATCCTGCTGTATGTTAATTCCCTTCAGTTCATCGTTATTTTCCTTGCCTTTTTTTACTTATTTCTTCTTCCCCATGACCTACCACGTCATCCGATCATGTCAGTCCCCATCCCCACGACCAAGCTGAGCCATGGGATATTCTTTCCTGGTTTTCTCTGCTCTCATTTCATCTTACAGAGATACATATAACGCATCCACATGCATATGAAACAGACCCATTCCCAGCCCTGGAGTGCTGCCTGGGACTCAAATGTGAGGCAGCTACACATGGAAACTTTATTCTCCCTAGTTTTCTTTTGTTGTAATGCCCCAGTTTCATGAAATAATTTTAGGGAGTTTGAACCTGAATAGCTATTCTATTATGTAATGAATAATGTTCACCTCCAATTACAATTGCTCACTGAATCAAGCCTGCTAACTAGACAATGGGCAGTAATAGAGCAATGGTTCTATTGGAAATATATTTTATATTTGTCCCCGAGCAGGTGATTAGCTGCTCCAGCCAACAAGACCACTGGGTAAAATATTGTGTGCCTGGAAATCTGAAAACCTGAAGAGGGTCCATGGATTGGATTTGGGATGGCTCCAGAAACTAAAATGTCATAAGAGCAGATGCCTGACTCCTGTTTGCCCAGCCCTAGAAACTATCCTTGGAATAACCATTACCATTGCACAAAATTACAAAAAGAGCTAATGTTTTGTGAGTGTTTACCACATCCTTGGCACAGATCTTCCCACTTCACAGGGCCCAACTCACGTGGTCATTACAACAGCTCTGGGAAGCAGATACTGATACTGGCCCCATTTTACAAATGAGGAAACACAGGTACAAAAGATTAAATAATCTGCCTAAGGCTATATACTGAGTAGACAGCAGACCTGGGATTCAAACCCAGAGAGTCTAATTTCAAAACCTAGAACTATGTTAAGAGGCTTCCCATGACTTTTCTTCTAGAATGCTACTATGTTCTACTATGTCTCTGCTAGGATATTCTTCACCCAATTACATGCCTTGAAAATGCTTTCTCATCCTTTAAATTTCAACTTAAGATCACTTCCCCTCTTGTATAGCATTAGAAGTGTTTTTCCTCTTGGTGCACAACCCTTTGTAGCATTTTCTCCATCATACTATAGTTACCTGTTGATGCATTGTTTGCCCCTACCTGTCATTAATCTCCTCTGGAAATATATCTTATATTTGTCCCTAATATCCAATATGGTATCTGGCACACAGTAGGGACTCCAAAAATGCCTGTGGAGTGAAAGAATGAATGAATTAATGTTTCGTCATACAACTAGACACCTGTCAGAATATATAAAGTATTAAATTTAGATACAATTTTGCAGAAGTAATGTTAGAAAGCATCAACAATGTCTTATCTAAAACTTTGGAGCCAGATGTGATCTGAAATTCAGAATTTTCCAGATTTTAAGACAAATGACATATGGTGCATATACCTTAAGTCACCCAACACTCTCAGTACCTTCTGAGCAAACACATTTGTATTTCAGCTGTAAAATGTATAAATATTCAGACTAAGTAGGGTAAAGCCTATAAATTGCCTTATATCAGTTCAGATCAAGTTTCCCACCAAATAAATTTTCTGCAAAGTTAAAAATAACACAACAAAAAAATGAAACAAAAAAAAACTGTTTTCATAGCTGTTTGGATTGGAGACTATGAATAAGAGATTGTGGAGTTAATATAAATTGCAGTTTATTCTACTTTGAATGACCAATCTACCTTCTTGTGTCTAGAATGTATGGTTTTGAGGGGCACCTGGGTGGCTCAGTTGGTTAAGCATCCGACTTCAGCTCGGGTCACACGGTCCATGGGTTCAAGCCCTGCATCAGGCTCTGTTCCGACAGCTCAGAGCCTGGAGCCTGCTTCGGACTCTGAGTCTCCCTCTCTCTCTGCCCCTCCCCTACTTGCACTCTGTCTCTCTCTCCCTCTAAAAAATAAAATAAAAACATTAAAAAAAATTAGAACATATAGTTTTGGTTAGTTACCTTGAGCCTTTAAAATAAGCAAATTAAGTTTAATTTAATTAATTCGCTTTCCAATTCTAGAGGAAACTCGTTGTTTCTTCAAACTCTCATCCTCAGGATGGCGTGGAGGGAGGATTGCTTTGGCATACTAACTGTGACCTTTCACCTAACACCTTTTCCAGACTGAAACTATGACTGTTTGGGTCTATACCCTGTGTGTGTGTGTGTGTGTGTGTGTGTGTGTGTTTCCTCCTTTTCTCAACTAAAAAACTACAATAGATGTCCAAGAGGTACATGGAGGGAATGGAGGGAATGGGGGGAAAGTACCTAGTCTCATTGGAGATGTCATCTCCAGAGAACTACAGCCTACAGAGAACTCTGGGACCACCATCCCAGAGTTAATAAGACAGGCTCTGCGATACCAATTAGTCTCCATGCTGGCTCTAGCTGAATCCATTTGCCTTGAGGCTCTCACAACTGCTGATTCAAAAGACCATTTAACAAATCCTGTAAGGGGTCATGTTACTGTCTACATTCTAGGCTCTAAAAATAGCCTCACCCTGCCATATGACAGCACCACCCTGCTACCCCATAGGAGATTTTCCTAGAGGGAAAGCTGTGTTTGCCATGCAGAAGCTGAGACAAGTTTGGTAGTGAGGACGTAGGGGTAGAACCTCACTTGGGGGAGGTGTCTGTGGCTTTAGCATGAATTTGCTTGGTCATCAATCACATCAGCGTCTTTGGTTTTCCAGGCTCATGAATGGGAGTGAACATTGCCAGCTAGAGCGCCTCAAGATTCTTAGAGTCAGTGGTTTAAAAGAGTAGAATTTTAAGAAAAGACTTCCATCACAGAATGTGTAAAATGGCACAAATTCAATCTGGAGCGCTGAGCTCATTGGACCAAAATTGCAGTCTCCTTTTCTGGGCATCTCAACGTCAATATCCCGTGTTCTCCAAAATGATTCAATTGTTTCACTTCCCCATATGAGCCAAATTAATGTCAGAAAGAAAATAGTTCTAATTAGGTGGGGAGCAGAGATTGACAAAGTTTGGTGGGCACTCGTCCATCCCATGGAGGCACTTGATTTTATTTTTAGAATGGACTTTTATCACATACACTCAACATAGCCATATCTGAAATGTCTCTGTTTGTTTTCACAAACACGGTTTCTTTTTTCTTAGCTCACCAGCTGTTTTGTTTTCTTTTTTCTAGAGCTATAAAAAATTCTGTGCCATTCAAAGATGTCGATTCAGACAAATACAGTGTTTTTCCAGTAAGTATTGTTAAGAGTAACCAGATGTTCACTAAATATTGTACGGCTTTCTACAAATATCTTTCCTTTAATAACACAAGACTGAATTCCATTTGAATGTATTAATTATTTTATAATACACCATTTCATGATTTTTATGGACTTTTTTGGCATCTTAATAATACATGAACCATCAGAGTGGGTCTTAGGCTGAGACTGTTTTTGTCTCCTGAAGCCATTCCCAGCTGGGTATTTCAGTTATTTTGAAAGGTGTTGAGAATTATTTTGGAAATTCTTATGCCTACTTCTAGAGTGTGTGTTGTGTTTATGCGTGTGCACATGTTTGATTTAGAGCAGTTTGGATATCAGGATGTTTGCTGCGAAAGCAAACAAGCAAGTAGCAGATGTAACTCCCCAAAGTTGGTGAGGTTCTCAGATATTCTACCTCAGAATGGGGGAAATAAAAACATAGTTTGACATTATCATGGCTCTCGAGTCTTTCAAATCAAGGATCAAGACAGGTCAGTCATATAATAGATCCACATAATTAGCCAGCCTTGCTAGAGATTTTTAAATTATCCAGTAAAACGATTAATCATTTGACCAAGTAAAAAAATTGTTTTGGAGACTAAGAAGATTGATGATTAATAAAGCTCAGGTAATTGGATGTTCCTGCTGTTTGTGGAAGTGTCCACACACACACGAACACACACATGTACATATATGCACATACAGCATGCATACACATAACCACACCTATGAGTACACACATGCCCACAAGCATACACATTCACACACCTACAGTCCCACACACCCACATATGGCACGTACCAACACACTCACACACACCCTAGCCCCTGGTACCGGCCCTGGTCACCTCACACGGCAGGTCTTAGCATATCTTCATTTTCTTAGTAATCTCTAGTGTTCTTAGACTGCATGCAAATTAAAAATTGCACATGTCCGTACCCCTCAGACAGCTCTGACTGCCCTTCCTCGTGGATAATAACGGTGCAAATGATCCCTTCCTGTGTGTGCTCTTCAATTTCAGACGCTGAGGGGCTATCACTGGCGAGGGAGGGATTGCAATGACAGCAACAAGATGGCATATCCGGGCAGAAGGTACATCTCCCCTGGTCACTGATTTGGAAAATTACCTTCTAAAAAGGAAGCCTGAGGCATAATTCCGTCCCCAGCCTAGGGGATTTGTATTTACAGAGAGAAGGGACCTCGGTGTCCCGACCATAAAGCTCAGTGAGGAAAGGACAGCATTTGTTCATCATCTGTCCAGGAAATGCTCATCATGCACCTGCTAATTGTCAACACTCCGCTCATGTTGGGCGGTAAACAAACTGGGAGAAGGCCCTCCTCTCGTGGAGCTTACCATCTAGCAGGAGAGAGAAGCAAGGCAGCAGGCTGTGGTGGGCACGTGTCCGGCCTTCTGCACAACTTCTGCTTGCAGGACTGAGCCCAGAAACAGCAGCCTCTCCCCCCAGAAATGAGGACAGGCCTCCTGTGAGTAGAGCGCATGTCACATTTTAGTCCCAGGCTGATGTTCAAAAACTGGATATGCAAAAAAAATGGATACACATTCTTCATCTTAGCTGTGACTGCAGAGCCAAAGCATTCGATTAACCTGACGTGTGGGATTTTAGAGGCATCACTCTAATGGCTTCGCCTATCTGAATAAGGTGGACTGCAGATTCGTTCACTCTGCTTATCAGCACCATTCGACAGCAATGCAGTCCATGAATATAGGCCAACGTAAAAAGGCTGGATTTGGTCCACAGTGCCCAGAAAATATCCAAAACTGAGATCATGACAACAAGGCCTAGTGGAGGCTTCTGTGTGCCACAGACAATAATGTGTGGCACTCCTCCTTGGAGAACCTGTTGTCTATCAGTGACACTTCATAGAGCACTCATTCACTCATTCATTCATTCAGCTAACATTCACAGAGCAGTAAGAATATATGATGAAAACTAATGTTGATGTTTTCCTCTTAGGCCAGATAACTGGGATGTACATGAGGACTCAAACTGTAATGGCATTTGGGTAAGCGATTGAATTCAAATTTAACCCTGTTCTCTTATTTTCTGCCCTCCTTAAAAGCCTATTGGCTTTAGTCAGGCCTAAGGAAGGAGGTGACAGACAAAAGCAAACCTTCTTTTGCAATTCGGAAGAGGGGGATAGACTCCAATCGTACATGATGTCGGTGATGGGATGAGAGTTGAGGGCCTCTCAGTCCAGCCCCTTTAAGCCTGCCTAAGGTCACCCACCTCTAACCCCTTTATTCTGTGTTGAGTCATAGGACATTAAACAAAAAGAGTGCCGTTGGCAAAGCTTGACAGCGACCCAGCTGTTGGAGCAAACCTCTCACTGCCACCACGCCATCCACGCCATCCAGCCGTTTCTTTTCTGCCTCATGAAGCTAGCCAGGCAGAGTGGAGACTCCCCTGTAGTTACCCCACTACCACCCCTTGAGGCCTTTAATGCTGGTGCCCCAGTTCTCTGTGAATATCAGATTTGCAGCTTTTAGGTAGAGAGAGGGAAGAAACGAAGAAGGCCAAGCACTTATCTGAGAATAACAATGGCAGCAGCCCCACGTTTTGTGGGGTCTTGAGCTAATATAGGATTTGAGAGTCCCCAACAAGAAAAAAAATACCAAAATACAAAATCAAGTATGAAATACCTAATTAGAACACTAAAAGAAATCCCAACCAATTACTGAAGTCTTGGAAATTCAGGTCCCTTGGGAATTGTAGGATGTGAAGCATCATCCCTGGCCTCGACCCACTAGATGTCGGTCACTCCCACTCCCCCTGTTGTACCAGGTCTCTAGACATTGCCAAATGTCCCTTGGGGTGCAGGGGTGTGGGGAACCAGCCCTGGTGAGAATCGCTGCTCTGGAAGCATCAGTCCTTAGGAAGCGGAGATGTCAGGACACTTAGAGCTCCAGCTCAAAGACTGCAGAATAAACTCTGACCTTGCGGCCCTATCACCCGGTGGGCCCACAGCGCCCCCTCGCGGTGACACAGCCAGCACTCCAGACACTGCCCTGTAGCCTCAGGTCCCGCTTCTGGATCCCTCCTCGTTCCTGCCCCAGCTCCTTAAAGCCCAATTCATTTACACAGTGTTGCTAAGTTGAATTAAGGGCTCAAAAGACATTAATGGGATTTATCCGCCTATTTGCCTTTGTACTTTTTAAAGCCATTAGGGAAGACCTCAGTGTATGCGTCTCATAAATTTTAAAACAAACTGCTAATCTCATCATTTCTCTTTTAAAGGGTGTTGATCCAAAAGATGGAATTCCATATGAGAAGAAGTTCTGTGAAGGTATGAATTGTAAATTAATGTAGTTATTGCAACAGGATACTTTTCTAGCCTGAGTCAGAGTGAAGCAAACAGACCACCCAAAGTGAGGAAATGCCTGATGCTACAATTTAACGTTGACCAATTGACCTTTATTTTGATGAAGAAAATCAGAAAAAGACATGAAAAAGATTACCGAAAATGGAGACAGGATCTAGAAAAAGCAAAACTGATTTTGTTTAACTGACTCCTTTTTGTGGGGATTGGAAACTTTAATGATCAGACCAGAAAAGGCAATAGGATAGAGCGCAAGGTAATTGACATCTAACACTTCTGCAAATAAGAAAACAAATAGAGGTGATCATTTTTCATCTTCTTCATGTCCTTCTCAATACACTATAAGACATCCGGGCTTGTACTGACACAGTCCCTGGGTCATCTGGGCTAAAGATTCGTATCTGGGTGAATTCAGGGAGACCTCCAAGTTACAGCCATTGGAAATTCCCAAAAACAGCTGAGCAAAAGCTCTGCATTTTAAATGCTCAAATGCCCCAGACATATGAGCTGCCAGTACTGGTAGGAGAAACCTATGATCACCCACATACTACTGAAAATATGCTCCTGGTGATACCCAAAGTATCTCAAACAAGACCCTCTGGTAGTACCACTTTTTATGTTTATGCAATGCTTTTCCATAACACTTAAAAGCATTTCAATCATCTATTCGTTCATTCATTCATGCATTCACTCATCCAACAGATATTTCCTGAATATCTATTCCTATTCTTCACCAAGAATATATTATACTTCGCTCTGAGTTTCCCTGGACAGACGTGATATAGTCCTTGCCCTCAATCAACTTAGTCTAATTGTCTTTAAAATCTCAGAGGGGTAGGAAGGGAATAGAAAGTGTAAAGATTCAGTGCATAGTTTGCAGTTTAGAAATGCTTGTTAGATGAATAAAAAATGAACAAATGACTAATAAATAAATAAACAAACTCAGATCTAAGCAAAAGAGCTTGGTGTGAGGCTCTGGGATCTCTGTGGGAAGCCTCTTGGACGCCCCACGTCCCAAGCGCTCCTGGATGTCCTGGACCTTCTCAGTCCCCATTTATGGGGCCACATGCTAATTGTCACGGATGCCCAAGATAAGGAGCCACTGGAACGAGACTAGACAATCCTCCAGCATGATTTGGGGGATTTGAAGCTGGGGGAGAGAGGTGCCCCTGATTCCGGGAGGCACCAGTTGATTCTCTCCGGATCCTAAGGGATTTAGAAGAGTACATGCATCACCCATGGGTAAATGGATTGTGTAGACGGGCCTCAGAAGCAGATTAAGTGATTCCTAACCTCCACATAGGCCTGCACAGGTACCTTTTTATGTTCATCTCCCATGAATCAGCCAGAATTGTCCATCCAGTGCTGTTGTGTATATGGATTAAGGGCTTTAAAAGACCATAACATTTTTGAAGAATCAAAATTGCTCCATGGTATCAGGAATTCTTCAAATGAATTATAATAGAATTCAAGAGAGCAATTTCCAAGACCAAAATTTAGGGTGTATTTCTGAGTTCAGATAAAGTTTTGATTTATTTATTCATCCATCCTTCACTCATGATGTTGCATGGCAGTTTGTTTTATGCTGAGCTAGGAAACACACCTGCATCTGTACAGCTTAGCTAGCAGTTCTGATGGCCTAGAAATCTCATTCAGCTCCTAAATGCGATCTCCCTCACTCCCCAACCCTTGAAAAGTGGCAATGCATCACTGTTATGATGCTCTGTGCATGGAATACACACCAGGGTATCTACTCTCCTAACCACCCAATCTGGAGGCTCCAAACTACTTGAGTGCATAAATAATGCAAATAAATTGTGCCACACAGGTTCACAGCCCAGGGGAATCATTTTGCTGGGAGACTCAGCTGGGGCTCATTTTCACATCTCTCCCGAATGGATCACAGCTTCACAGATGTCTTTGGTAAGTAATTTTGGCAGTAATCATCCCGGATGTGCTGGCCTTTGTGTTTGTTCCCCCTTGCTCTCTCTAAATGTGATGCCAACTCCAAACAGGTGCATATTTCCCTCCTCAGCAAAATCTGCTATAAAAGGCACATCCACACCATTTCAGCTCAGTTCATTTCAAACAATGTGATAAGAAATGTGAGGGCATCATCACAACAGGCTCCTAACAAGAACTGCCCTGTCCATTAGAGAAGGGGGATGATGCCTCTGCCAGGTAGAAAGGAACCTTGGGCACAATGGGGAAGCCCTTGTCATCTGGCCGCCTCTGGGTGTGATTTCCTTTTCCCTCTCCTAAAACCCTGAAACTCTGATCCAGAGAAATTAAATATAAATCCTTCCTCAACCCCTTCTCCAAAGAAGCCCTCCCTTTGTAAAGATGAGCAGGCAGGGAAGCATCTGGACATACAAAAAAATGCTCATGATCTCAAAAGAAGAGTGCTCTTTAAAAAAAAAAAAAAAAAAAAGCTTGCTGTAGGAGAGAGAGTGACATTTTGTAAAATATTAAATTCAGATTCTCAGCAATGGTCAAGAGAAGATTGTACCCATGAAAAAGGGCAGTTTGAGATCAGGAAGGACTACTTTTGGGAGAAAGAACAATATTTACCTGATGTGAGAATCCAGTGGTAACACTGACTAGCAAGTTGGACAATGTAAGAAACAAGACAGGCAAACCAGTCCACCGGCCGAGGAAATTCTGGAACTCAGACAAGAGGCATGTAGGATGGGTTCTGGAGATTGAATAGGAAACCCAAAAAAGAGGACACATCAGCCAGAGAGGAAGTGGTAACCAAATAAATAATAAAAGATAACTTTCCTGAGTTGAGGGAATCCTTGTCTTCAGTCCCAAACCTGCACTGAGCACCAGGCCAAAGTATAAAATAGACCATCTCTTTACCATGTCTTGTTATTTTTTTTAATTCCAAATATAAAGAAAAATCTTTCATTCATTCTGCCCCAAAACAACAATAACAAACAGGGTACATACTAGAGGGAAAAAATCCTTTTGGCACCAGACTTACCTCTCAATGCTAAATTTCAGAAAATTGTGGAATGGCTCTTACAGTGTTTTGAGGATTGTGTGTGAAAAAGGCCCTAACTGCCAAGATATCGTTTGTTCTTACTTGAGGGCCACAGAAATTTATTCTCGGTTTTTCAAAGATTCAGACATATGCCCTTCTGAAAAAATAAATTGTTTTAAGAAGTATTCCAGATTACTATTCCAAATATTACTGGATTTCATTATATAACATTTTCAAACGTATGAAATGTCAAAAAATCCATAAAGTTAAAAGACAAATGAAAAACTAAAACAATATTTATAAAATATAAATATATAAGGTAACAATTAAATCCCCTAATAACAAACATTTCCTGCATAGAGATAATAAATCGTACTTTTTAAGAATCAAGAACATAATCAATAAATAGAAAAATAGTTTCGTCTTTAAGAGTAATCAGAAGGGGTGCCTGGGTGGCTCAGTCGATTAAGCGTCTGACTTCAGCTCAGGTCATGATCTCACGGTTCGTGGGTTCGAGCCCCGCGTCAGGCTCTGTGCTGACAGCTCAGAGCCTGGAGCCTGTCTTCAGATTCTGTGTCTCCCTCTCTTTCTGACCCTCCCCTGCTCACGCTGTCTCTCTCGCTCTCAAAAACAAATAAAACATTTAAAAAAATTTTTAAAAAGAGTAATCGGAGAAACACAAATTAAAACAGCAATGGAATATCATTTATCATCTGTTAAACAGATAAAGGTTACAAAATGATAATGGCCTAGCTTCACCAAAAATACAGGGAAATGGAATTATTCATTCACCAATAGTGTTTATGTTGCTAGAACGTCTCTGAAAGGCAATTTGATAATATATATAAAGTGATATTTAAAATGTTTGTGATTTGGACCATTAATTCTGTATCTGGATGGAAATTTACCTCTTAAAATGATCATTTGCTAAAGAATCTATGTCCCTGAGTATTCATCAAAGAGTTACTTATAAGAGCAAAAATGAGAAAAGAAATTAAAAATTAAAAAAACGGATTAGATATATAAAAATATATTCTATCCATAAAATTAAATGCTACGCAACCATTAATACATGCATTGTAGACATATTTCTCAGCAAGAACATGTATTAATAGTAACTTGTTTGGGGGCCAAAGCAGGTTACAAAATAGTACGTATGAACAAGTTTTGCAAATATATAAGTGCATCTGTATGTGCAAACAAAGAAAATAATTAGAAGGCTGTAGATTAGTAGGCTGACACTGGGATCTTTGAGTCGTAGAACACTGCATAACTTTCTTTCTTATTTTTCTCAGTGGATTTGTACTATGTATGTACCAAATATTGTAATCCAAGACTTTGAGGATTGTTGTGTTTTGTTTTGAGCAAATAGCTAAAGAACACCAAAGTACGGCTTTATTTAATACTTGGCAAAGCCCTCTGAGGTAGGTGTTATTAGAACATAACTTCACCGTACAGACAGATACCCAGAGAGGTTGAGTAGACTGCCTAAGGTCACACAGCTAACAGGTGGATGAATCACTTCCCGTCATTGTCATCTTGAACAAGCCACCTAACCAGAAACTCTGTAAATGATGGTAGGGACAACCTCACCAGGCAAGGCCCCATGTGCTTCAGTGATCTGAGGGCTGGGCAAATGCTTTGGAGCTCTGCATTGGATTCAAACCAGATGAAAAGTAGACTGACACACAGCTCATGCAGGGAAGTGGTGGCAGCTAAGCAGGCTGGTCCATGTCTTTGTGCTAGTCCTTCTTACACTACACCCAGGCCTCTGGAGTCTGAAGTGAATGGTGCCTCTCACCCTGGGTTTCTCCTGGAGGGAACGGCCTCTCGCAAACTCTCACCAAAACGGGCAGCTCACTCTGCAGTGTGCTAAATCTCTGGGGAAGAGAAAGACCCACTGAGAAGCCACTTTAAAAGAAATCACTCTCAGGGCACCTGGATGGCTCAGTCGGTTGAGCGTCCGACTTCGGCTCAGGTCATGACCTCACAGTTTGTGGGGCTAGCTCTGTGACAGCTAGCTCAGAGCCTGGGGCCTGTCTTTGGATTCTGTGTCTCCCTCTCTCTCTGACCCTCCCCTGCTCGCGCTGTCTCTCTCTCTCTCTCTCAAAAAATAAAATAAATAAATAAATAATAAAAAATTTAAAAAAGAAATCACTCTCAAAAGCCCAGCAGTTGGCCCCATCCTGGAGTCCTGACCATTGGAATTTGAATGTAACATTTTTTATCTGGTGTTTGTGACGACAAACTGATTTGAAATACTGCAGCTCAGCGTTTGTTGGTTTGGGTTTGGGTTACAGGTATGCCCTGCTTTCTGAAAGTTTGCTTTATGCCTCTTTGCCTTTACAGAAGACCTATATTAGTTCCTCTTTCTTGCCAACCAAAAGAAACCTAAAGAAGATTTTCACTTTCACAAAAAAAGCTGTTACCATACTAACGTAGGTCTTTGAGGAAAGCAACATGGCCTAACTTGAGCTTTCAGAACCCTCTGCTTTTGGATAGCCAGGGAAACCTATAGTTCCTACCCCAACCCCTGTCACGTTTTGGCAATAAATAAGTAGTGTTGAGAAATAACCATGAGAATGGCAATAACATAGAGCTGATGTGGAACCCAGATTGGGCATAATGGTAATCGGGATTCATGAATCTCCCCAATATGTTAACAATGCTATTGATGGTAGGGACAATACTACAGTTCTAGTGTCATTTTGTCACCTTGTTATCAAGCCTTTGATGTTCTAGTGTTCTTAGTAGTTCTCCCCAGGTTAACATTCTTCTCCACACTAAAAATTAGCCCAGTCATTCCAAGCTTAGGCCACGTCTGTGGAATGCCTTTTATAAGATGGAAGATGAGACAAGAATAAAAGAGAAATTTTGCTTAGAAAGTTAGCATTAAAAATGAAGATTTATCAAAATATTATTTCTCAAAATAATACTGTACAAACCACCCCAATCTCAATGTCTTAAAACAATCCACATGTCTTCTGACTCTCACACCTGTGGATTGTCTAGGGTCAGCTGTCCTAGGTTAGACTCTGTTGGTCTTGGCTCCAAGCTAAAGGTTGGTCTAGGTCTGTTCTATGTGTTTCTCATTTTTCCTGGTTAGGCAATCCATCTAGAACGTATTCTTTTCATGGTAGTGGCAGAAATGCAAGAGGGCAAGGGACCCTACACAAATACATTTGCTGCCTCATGTCCACCACCAATGTATTGGCCAGAGCAAGTCACATGGCCATGCCCAAGATCAATGGGGAAAGAAGTATATCTGCCCAAAGTGAGAGAGGAAAGAAAGTAAACATTTGCAGTATTATTTTTGTCTAATTATAAATGTTAAATGTTCAATGGAGAAAAATAAGCAAATATAGAAATTATTAAGAAATCATTAAAATTCTCCTTAATTCTACCACCCAGAGAGAATCATTTTAACATTTTAGAGTATCAGATTGGTTTTAAAAAAATGCTTTTAATATTCTTCTTATTGGGGAAAAAAGAAGATATAAGTCAATATTAGAACCAATTTTGAGAGATAAAAAAAAAAATCATCCCCACCATCTTGAACTTTTCTCAGTATTTTTCCACTCCTTCCCAGAACTCCCCCCACCACACACACACACACATTATGTAGTCACAAGAGTAGCAAGTATGCAATTGGCCATTCTCCTTTCTTTCAATTAGCACTAATTATAATCATTTTCCTACATTGCTACTTAGTCTTTACATTCATTATGCTTGTCGGTGTTCTATAGTATCCTTTTCAACATACAAGCCATAATCTACTGAACCATCTGTTCATGACTGGATATTATACTGATTCATTTCTGGGCTACTATGGATCTCAGTCCTTTAAAACGAGCTTCTCATTTTTAAAACTTATTATCTATAGAATCTCTTCATTTGCACAGGGAGTCAGCCTATGTATGAGTACCGTACCTAGGAGACATCCGTGAGGTATGCTGAGCCTGATGTCTCGTGTTTTGATTGTTTGGCTTTTAGCTTTTTTTAAGTTTATTTATTTATCTGGGGGTCGGGGGGGACAAAGAGAGAGGGAGAGGGAGAGAATTCCAAGCAGGCTTTGCACTGATAGTGACGCAGGGCTCAATTTCACGAACCATGAGATCATGACCTGAGCTGAAACCAAGACTCGGACACTTAACTGACTGAGCCACCCAGGCGCCCTAATTATTTGGCTTTTAATGCTTGTGGCAAGCAAAAAAAATGTCACCAAATACTAACCTGGGACCTGCCATGTGCCAAGCCCTGTGATAGAAGCTAATGACACAGAGGTGAAGAAGATGGAAAGAACCAGGTCTTCAGAGGGCTTCAGGCCTTGGGGGGGAAATGCAGACAAGCAAATTCCAGAGCTCCTGAAATGCAGACACACTCCCCAAATTCGAGGAAAGAAGGAATTCAGGCAGTTCTGTCTTAGCAGGGAGGAGTGTGCTAACAGCCGAAAGAGCTCATGCAAGGCTCACAAGTAAGAGGGTTCAGCTTTCTGAGAAGTTTAGTGTGGCTGAACTGATGCTAAGTGGGAACAAGGTGGAAAAGGTATGAGAAGAGTCTACAAAGGTGCATAGGAGCCAGATCTCAAATGCCCTTGAAACCACATTAGGGAATTCGGAGTTTATCCTGAAAGCAATAGGAAGCCACCAAAGGGTTTTTAACTGAGAGCAGTCTTATTTGGATTTTAAAAAAATCACTCTGATTTGAATAGCAGGATGGATTGGATTGGGAGGAGAACAGGAAAGGAGAGCAGCTAGTTGTTTATCTTCTAGTGAAAGTGTCCTAAGCTATAAGAGTACAGTGGGGAAGAAAAGAAAAGGACAAATGCAGAAGTTACTTAGAATTAACAGTGGACATGTATTTTTCTCATACCTTTCCCACCCTGTGGTCTTTACAGCAAGCTCCTGAAGAGACCACCCTCCCGGAGCCAATGTCCCAGCTGGCTGGGCTTTACCCAGGGCTGTTCCAGGCATCCCTGCATCTGGAAAGACTGCTTCACTGACTTCACCCCCCTAATGTAGATCTTCCTTATAGGATCTAAGCCAGCTTTTGAAGACTCTTCTGGAAGAGTCTGTCCCCCTAAGAGGCTTCTGGTGCCTCTGGTTCTTCTTCTGCACCATACCTCCAACCCCTAATAATTATGGTGAACTTATCATTTGTTGTCCAAACCTGAGAGAAGAGGGATCATGACTGATGAGGACTATAGGCATTGACCTAGACTGGTCCAGACAAATTGGGATGTATGGCCACCCAACCGATAGCATGAGAGCCATATATGAAGCTGACACCTTGAGTCAAGAGCAAGTGCCCAGAGGGGCGTTTCCAGCCCCTAAGTTATCTCTATATAAAATAATTTTGGACTTTGAATCAGATCTGGGTTTGAATCCTGCCTTAGCCACTTACCTATCCTCTCTGAGCTTAATTTCCTCATCTAAAAAACATAAATAATGATGGCTATCTCATCAGAAATTTGGGATAATTTTATAATAGAATATTAAAAATTGGACTATTTATTTCTACCTAAGTTTCAACTGAGGCCCCAAGACAATGGGGCCAACTATTCCCACTTTCCACAGGATGTGCAAAAGGAGGGAGTGAAAATCATTTCTGCAGCCTGTAGCTTAAAGGCCAACCTCAGAGGTCTACGAGTTGAGGCCAAGAATGGCTAGCATCAGCATGGCAGGGGAGCTCAGCTCTCCCCTTGGGGGAAGGGGTAACATGCTTCCCCCTCAGTGTAGGTGACCACTAGCAGACTCAAATAGGTGTCTCCAGAGACTGGGGTCACAGGGGCTGGTGTCTGAGACTCTTGTGAATAATGTAGGTGTGGTGACTGAGGCAGCAGGATAGAAAGGGTGTGTGTCCTGGGGCAAGGACATGGACCCTAGGAAGGGAGGGCCAGCCTGGATCATTAAAAATCCCGGAGAAGATGGCCTGGAGGTGACTTCACTGCGGAGGGTAACCTCCAGATGACCAGGGCCTGGAGCATGAAACCTAAAAGATTCAATGGGGTGAGGAGAATGCACCAGCTTCCTGGGAGGTTAGTCCAATGTTCCCAGCAGGGCCTCTCAGAGGCCCCGTTATAAGGAGCCAGCTTTGGGGATCTGCCCAGCCAGAAGAATCAGATCTGATTATACCTCTTCTCCCTCCACCCACCACTCTCTGTGGTCAGAAGCCTCAGCCATGAATTATTCATTTGACAATAACAATAAGAAATATATCAATATAAATGATATTTTTATGACATAACTTTATTTTCCAAAACAAACAACAAAATAAGTTAGAGGAGTAGTTTTCTTTTCCATTTTTGTGAATCTCTTTGATATCTGCCTATAGACAGCTGGATCCCTGTATCTGCTTCCCTCTTTAATCTGTTTTAATATACATGGATATAGCCTCCTGAAAACTACCTTGTACCCTCATGAGTGAAATAAAAGTGAAAGTGAAAAAAGGCAAATGAAAAAGGCAAATCAAGTCTCAGTATTATGATGAAAATAGTGCACTCATGAACTCCCAGTGAGGGTCTCAAAGATTCCCAGCGACCCCCCCGACCATATTTTGAGAACCACTGTCACAGTTTTCCTCCTGCTTCTAATGTCCAAATTTTGAGGACTTACAAAAGAAAGATGTGGTTGTGAAGTACTGCAGTGGTTTTCCAAATTCTTTACATCTAGAAATGCCAGGAAAGAGGTACTCTAAGGTAGAATGTTTTCTGGGAAAATGGGACGCCTTCAGCATAGTGTGAACTAACCTCTCAATCCAAGATTTCCAGAGCATATTGAAATGTGTGAGGTTTCCCCAAGAGAGCATCCACTGAGAAAGCTCCCTCTGCCCATGGGTTCTACTATTTGAGAGCCCCCAAACTTTGGCTAATTCAGCAGATGGAACCTTGGGTTTCTAGTCAGGGTCAGAGTCAACATTTAGCAGGGACCAATCAGGAAAAGAAAACCATTCCAACAGAAGGGATTTAATATAGGAGATTGGCTACAATGGAGTTGCATTTCATACAGGCAACTTATTACATAGATATTAAAACTCAAAGGCAGTTTGTGAAGAGATTAGTCATTGCTGACAACAAGGCTAGGGAACAAAAGGAATGACAGGATTTTACCAGAAGCTAGAGAAGGGGTGTGACTGATGCTTGAACCTCAACAGAGCCTGTACTAACTTCCAAGGACACACAGACTAGCTGCTACTGGGACCACTGAGGAGAGATGAGCTGAAAGTAGCAAAGGAGGCAAGAGGCTGGAGACTGCTAGAGGCTGCTGGAGGCTGCTAGAAGCCGCTGCCCTCAGCTGGAAGCCAGAAAGTAGTTCCTCTCTTCTTCTCAAGCTGCTCTCCCAGCTGTGCCTCCCATTGGCCGGGGGACGCAGAGGAGACTGGGAAGAGTAGTTTGCAGAGTCCAAGCCCTTTCTGCAGAGCAAGGAATAGAGGAGTGGGCTGGCAGCCCAGCAGGAATCGGTGGAATGGCAGGCCTGGTTGGCTGTCTGCACGGCCTTTGCCCTTTAGAGCCTCATCTCTTTATGTCCTTTTACCCTGGACCTGCCTCACCCCAAGAGCCCCCCAAAGGCTGCTGTACACCAAATGCCCAATCATTCCCTTCTCAACTTGAGGAACCCTTCCCAAAATGACCAGAAGAGAGCAAACAACCAGAAATCATCTTTAAAAATGAAGCCTCTGGACCTTTCTCTGCCCAGTTCAGCTGATAGTGGTTCTGAGTTTGGATTCTGTCTCTGACTGTGCCAGGGACCACCCACTGGCCCCCGACCCCACCTACTCTCTCCACAAACTCTGATTCCACAGGTAAGGAACTGTGGTAAACACCCGGCTGTGTGGCCTCACGCGGGGCTCGACAGTGGAAATAGGTACCGTCAACCAAGACCCTTCAGGACCCCACGTGTTTGGTGCCCTGTCTTTCTTTGCTGTGCCAAGGAACACGTCATATCGTCCGGAAAGAGTGGGAAGTGCAGGAGAAACCCAATTATTCGTTGTTTCATAATTCTGCCCTTTAGGAGACTTCAATGTTTCTTGCCCTTTGTCTCCCTATGAAGCAGAAAACACTGCCACAAATGCATCACCCCATCCCGACTGTGCCTATGGAAAGGAATCCACCGTGGTGGGTATCTTTCCTGCCACAGACTCTTCTCCCCCCTTCTTGCCATCCTCTAGTTAAGCAGTGTGGCACCCGAGAGGCCTGTTTACAGCTAATTAGATTAGGAGTGTGTTCATCTGGAAAGATATTTGTAGTTCAATAAAGAGAGTGTGAAGAATCACCCTACTGGTTCCGCAGAAACAAAGGTTCTGAGCCTCATTCCGCTGAGGGCAGAAAGCTCTTTCTGCCCCCCCACCCCCTTCCTTCTTAAACAAGCCTAGCTTCTTCTCTCCAAGATATCCCCGTAGTCAGATCCAGAATAAGCTTCCCATGCCACAGGAAAGATCTCAATTTAGAAAGATTGCAAAGAAAAACAACAAGCGGATTTGAAAACACTTTCATGCCTTTTTTTTTTCCTTTCAAAGGAAAAACAATCACTGCTTGAGATGTTTTGTTGAGAATGGAAGGGAGGCAGAGAGATCATCAAGGCCAGCACTAGACGCTGCCCTCCTGCCTCTTCCCCATCTGTTCGAAAATTATTTCCAAAATATTAAATGCTGCATTTCACTGAACCAGAATTGCATGACGGGTTGGGGCTGGGGGAAAGAGGAGGGAGAAGGGATTCTGAAATACAATCTCCCAAATGTTTATTTTGCTAGCAAAGGCTGTTGCCTGTACTATTATAAAATCTTAGCACGACCCCCGGCAGGCTGTTGTCTGTAGGGTAAGTAGGCGCAGATTGAATTTCGTGCTGTGTCAAGGACAAAATGAATCCTTAATCTGGCTGCAGAAAATGCAGATTCACCCAAGAGCAAAGCGGCTCCAGTCTTTCAACCCCACGTGTGCTTCATTCCACTCTTTGAGATGAGTGTGTAGATCAAGTTTGGCTGCCCTTTGTTAGCCCGCAGACCACACAGGCCAGTATCAAAGCTCTCACCCCAACTCTCCCTATCCTGCCCTGCTTCCCGCTCTCTAGATTTAACAGTAAGCACAAAGCTTCCATTAAGCATAAAGGCTGATTTTCATGGTGCAAATAAAATATGGAAATTCTACCTCAGCGAAATTCATGTCGACTCCAGAAATAGTTAAGAGTTAGAGTACTTTATTATTATTAGTTTTTCAAGATGGGGAAAGGCTGTAGTTCAGTAAAATTGGACAAAATTATATTTTCTGCTCCTCAGACATCTTGCCGGCTGGCAGATTAAAGATGTTACGCAGTGAGAAGAGAAGCCTCGATCCTAGTTACTTCTCATTTATTCTGTCCGAAAAAGAGAGTTGTGTTCGCCATGGTGATTCCTTTCCTCCAGCCGCTATTAGGCCACAAGAAACAGAATGTTCTTCTATTCCCATGCCCTGTTCACGGGCACAGGCCAGACGGGCTGTTGCCTTGAGGCCGGATCTATGTAATGCCCTTTTCTTCCTGCTCAAGGTGAGCGTTCGGGTCTCTTACCTGCCAACAAAGTAGGATGCTGTTGCAGGCTCATTCCTCTGAAAATATTTGTGATCTTAGCCCTCACTGCCTTCTGCAAGAATTAAAAAGACAAACACTCGGTGTTATGAAAAACTATAAGAGGAAATTATTTTAAGCCCCAGACTTCTGAAAGGCATTTATAATTACTCAGCCCACATGCCTGCTCTCCCAGCACATTAGAAAGAGATTTGCTCAGAGAGAGGCAGCATGAGTCAATAAACACCTGTGTGATCCACTGTGCTGTGAAGACTAGATGCAATCTCTTGCCCCCTAGTTAATTATATTTACCACTTTGCTTTGTTCTCCCTCGAGTTCCTCAACCATAAACTGGGTCTCAGGAAACTAACTCATATTAGAAAAAACATTTAGAATCTCGAATCAGTTGGGATGTGGAAAGAGGAAAATCTGGCATTTAGAAATAATTTTGGATGGTTGGCATTGATTGCTCCACTCCATTCATTCATTAGTTCATTCAGCTAATTCCTTCCATGCCACTCCTCGGGGTAATAAGAATAGAGATTACCCAACCCAGCCCTTGCCAAATGCCTGGCTTCTGAATGATTTCCTGGGGATTTTCTGCCTAAGGCATTGGCTCACAGATTGGTCAGATTGGCTAAACCATAATTCCTAGAGGAAAATCAAGGGAACATTCTGAAACACAAAGTCCAGAGATTCCAGAGAGAGGAATTGAGGACAGCAACCCTGAGCCAAGAATTTAGAGACTGACTGATAAAGCAAAAACAGATCAATAAGGAGCAAAGAGGTCATGTTCTCATGTTGGTAACGTGTTTGAGAGCCAGCAAGAATAGCAGGTGGGTCAGCCCTTCTGGAAAGACTAGTTATTAATCAAAAAGCAGGGTATCGGTTCAGCTGCTGTAACACAGAATCGCAAAATTAAGTGACTTAAGAGGGAAATGTGTTTTCCTCTCATCTGATAATCCAGAAGGAAGCAGTCCAGGGCTGCAGGATAGTTAGGCCATCCTCAACAGCCAGCTTCCCCCTCTGGGTCCACGGTGGCTGCTCCTGCTTTGGCCACCTCCCCCCACCCTCACCGTAGGAAAGAAAAAAGACTGAGTGAGGACACACACATCCCCTGCAGGTATTTGACACAGAGGGGGCACGTGTTACTCTCTCACACACCTCATTGTCCAGAACCCAGTCACATGTTCACACCAGGATGCAACAGAGGCTGGGAAATTGAGTCCCAGGTGGGGCAGCCGTGTGCCCAGCTAACACTGCGGGAGTCCTATTATAAAAGGCAGAGAAAATAGATAAGGGGTGAAAAGCAGTCTCTAAGCTCAAGGAGCTTAAAGTCTAGTTGGGAAGATAGACAAATAAACTCACAATTATAATAATTACTTTAAGCAAATATTACCCTATGTTTACCAAATGCCAGGCATTGTACGTAGTATTATCTCATTTAATACTGAAATAAGGGGCACCTGGGTGGCTTAGTCAGATAAGTGACTGACTCTTAAGTGACTGACTCTTGGATTTCTGCTCAGGTTATGATTTCAGGGTTGTGGGATCAAGCCCTACATCAGCATGGAGCCTACTTAAGATTCTCTGTCTCTCTCTCTCTCTCTCTCTCTCTCTCCCTCTCTCTCTCTCACCCCCCCCCCATGCTGGCACTCTGTCTCTCTTTCTCTAAGAAAAAAAAATACTGAAATGACCCCATTATTACGTGTATTTTATAGATGAAGAAATGAAGACTTAGAGTAACTAACTTATCCAAGATAATGCAGTTAAACATGAAGCCCAGATACAAACTGAATACATCGGAGCCTAGAGTAGAAGTCAGGAAACTGTGGCCCTTGAACCTAATGTGGCCCCTCACTTTTTTTGGTAAATAAAGTTTCAGTGAAACACAGCATGCACATTCATTTGCATATTGTCAGCAGCTGCTTTTCCATTACAATGGCAGCACTGAGTAGCCACAACAGAGACCAAAGGCCCTTTACACTAAAAAGTTGGCCTACTCTGCCTTAGTGCTAGCATGTTAGGTATAATTAGCTAAGCATGTGCAGGATTGATGAGAGCGGGAGGAGAGCATCTCACAGAGGGAGGGGGGCCCATCAAGGAAGTCAGGATTTAGCTAATGCTTGACCAATGAGTAGCAATTGATAAGTTAAGACCGTGGAGTAGAAAGAAGAGCTGGTGACAAGACTGTAGGTCTGAGTGGCCCACAGATAGTTGAGTGCGATGTGAGAAGTTGGGACAGTGAATGGTACCATGAGAAGAATGACTTTGAATAGCTACTGTAGCCCAAAGAGCAGTGTTTCCCAAACCGGGCCAGTCACTGCAGCCATTTAGGGCACTTATTAAAAATAAATTCTAAGACCCCACCACAAATCTACCCAAACGGGATCCATATCTTAACAAAGCTCCCCCACAGACTCTGGAATAGACTTCTGAAGATGGACGGGGAGTGTGAAAAGGCAGGGACCCTGGCCAGAGGCTGTGGCAGTAACCCAGGATCATCACATGTGCAAGTTGGAAGGATAGAATTAGCGAGGTTTTGTGATAGCTTCTTAGGATGAAGTGAAAGAGGGGAGAGAAGGAAAATGAGATCATTTTTCATGAGCTAGATAGTGGTGAGTGACAGCCCAGTTCTGGCCAGGTCATTAGATGCCCCTGTGATGGCTTCCCCTGTAGTCTAGCTGTGGACTTTGGGCTTCTAGAGTCGAATACTCGATGTCACCTCTCAAAAAAATGAAAACTACCCCACCCCAGACAAATGGCAGCTCGACTGCTTCAAAAAGTCACCAAACCTTTACAAATGAAGGTATCTGAAGAGTGAAATTTTATTATATGATGTGCGTTCCTTGTTGCCTGTTCCTGGCCCTTAGTGTAGTTATTTTTTCTGTTTGTGAAAGAATTTGTTTCACTGGCTCCATGAAAGAAAAGAGTTGTGATTATTTCTGCGTAGCAGCAGGATGCTTTAAACTCTTGTTTTCTCAGTTTTATGTATTTGGATACAGTTCTTCAATCACTCTAGAAATAATGATGGAAGGAATTGAATTTTGTGGAAGAAATCCAGCTGCACAATTCATTTTCATTTGGTACGGGGTGGTTAGATAAATGCATCCCTCAACTCATTCGTCGAATAAATAAATCATGGTCTTAGACCTTAAATAATAAATAAAAGATAAGGGGAATGAAAGAGACTAAGAAGAGCTGACAAGGTGAAAAAATAGATAAATAAAAAGAGCTATATTCAGGCAAAATAATGAAAGATTGTTGCCTGCCATTCTGTCCTCTTTTTATCTACTGGTCACATTTTTCTAGAAATCTTTATTTGACTATTTCTTCACTTCCCCATAAGGTTTTGATGGGCTTAGGGTCAAAGATGAAATGCTATACCTTTTCCCTGAAAACTACATACTTTGCTCTAGCTGAAGTGTAAATGTGCCTTCAGTAGGCATTATCCTAGGAGCTGAGCAGTTATTGTTACTGGTCATCACAAGAGATAAAGCAATAGAGAACTGGCATATTTGCTCCTTGGGTTTGTTGCAGGGAGAGTGTGCTGGTCTTCCTTGTACATAATATGATGAATTCAGCCTTGGAATTTTGTATGTTGTATTGCTGGTGCTTAACTCTTTCCCCTGCCCCTTTTTGCCTGGCTTTCTCTCAGTAACCTCACAGGATTTATGTGGGACAACATATCTTACAAGATTCCTTTCACAACCCCCACATATGGGATAGGTGCCCTTACTATCACTCTAGACTTCCCTATCACTACCACTAACAGCTCACATTCATTGAACACTTATAATTCTGAACTTCATGTGTGGATTATCTTTTCTAATCCTCTCAACCACCTGATGAGATAGGTGCTGTTATTAAACCATTGTATAGACAAAGAAACTGAGATATAGAAGAGTTAAAGAAAGTTTTCAAAGTACCCAGCTGGGAAATGTTTATTTTCTAGACTGAGTTCCACAAAGGAGGAACTTAACAACTTCCTGGTACAGTGGTAAACGGAGTGCCTAGCACAGGCTGGCATTTGATGTGTTTCTCTCAGTCTAGACTGCAGAGGCAGAAACCAGATGAAATATACTGTCCCTGCTCACCCAGAGCTTCATCTGCCAGCCGCATTGGAAGGTAAACCTCCAGATCAGTTGTTCTCTTGTGAGGACAGAAGAGACCCTGGGAATATGTGAGTGGGGTGTGTATGTAGGTGTCTGTGTAGGGTCACATATCATTTCAGTATGTATCCCAAAAATATTCATTCTGTACTCTTCATAAGTTATGCTTGGCTTCCATATAAGAGAAACAGAGAGGAAAACATGATGGCCACTTCTGGGTTAGCTTTAGATTTCTGAAATTTTTACCCAAAGTAGTATCTGAGAGACCATCCCTTCCATAGACACCCAGGAAGCCTCATTTTCAAAAACTAGAAAATCCAGCTTAGCCAGGTTTGTGATTCCATGAGATTTGGCAGTTTAGAGGAAAAGCAAAGACCAGATACAGTTGGGTTACTGAAAGCGGAGGTTCTTAGGACCCTGGTCTGCTCCAAGCCTCTCCTTTCCTAATCCCACCAGAACCTCAATTTCGAGTTTCACTACTTACCAGCTCTCTGACTCTCTGACCTTGGCAAGTCACCCGAACTCCCTCTGAGTTCTGTTTGCCACAGTTTTCCTGGGTCCCACATGGCTCAGTTTCTGCACAGAAAATAGAGTCCTCTGTGGCCCAGGACCAGTGACAAGAAGTGCCACCATAAAAGGGGCTTTTTCTAGTATCTTCAAGGAGGTTGAGGCATGCTCATTTAACTTACTGCCATTTGTCTGAGGCCTGGATGTTTGTTCCTTTTCTAAGAGGAGGTATCCAGCATCTGATAATGGTAGTTGCTCAAAAAATGTTTGCGGAAGGGAGAGAGGAAGGAAGGAAGAAAAAGACTAACCCCTGCCTCACAGAGTTGTTTGATGAAGTTAAACAGTGTGTGTAAGTTTCCTGTCTCCGTGCCTGGCACATAGCGAGAATTCATTATTAGTCCTTTCCCTACTCTGGCCTAAAATGCAGTTACCTGGGAAATGTAGCACATTCAGCCTCATGAATAAATATATATTCATTTATAGGATTTATTCACATATGAAAGCAAGAAAGTTTGTGTGAGGGACAAGAAAGGTCCTTGAAGTTTCATGACTTGGTATTCCGATGATGAAACTCACTGAGGTAGTGGCAGGGAATATGAAGAAGGAAGGTGGGTAATTAGACTGAGTCCCAAGCTTCTGCTTCTCAAGCAGTGGCTTGAGAAGATAGGAGGTTGTAGAGCAGGCCTGTGGGATTGAAAGACATAGAAATACAACAGACGAACATAAGGGAAGGGAAGGAAAAATGAGAAAAACTGAGAGGGGGGAAAACCATAAGAGACTCTTAAATACAGAGAACAAACTGGGGGTTGCTGAGGGGAGGTGGCTGGGGGGATGGGCTAAGGGGGTGATGGACATTAAGGAGGGCACTTATTGGATGAGCACTGGGTGTCACATGTAAGAGAGGAATCACTGGGTTCTACTCCTGAAGCCAAGACTACAATGTATGTTAACTAACTTGAATTTAAATAAAT
>CM053559.1:61186364-61204476 GCA_028646485.1 Cryptoprocta ferox | reverse complement strand
CACTTTCTCTGAAAGCTTTCTCATGACCCACTACCACTATACCCTTTTACTATGACCAAATAGAAAACAAAATGAAAGAAAGAAGAAAACGAAAAAATGAGCCTCAAGTATGATGCAGACAAATGAAAGGAGTTGAATTTAAAACTGGAAAATGTCATCACTTTCTATGTTGACTCAAAGCAGAACGTACTTGGAGAAAGGCAACAGAACAGCTTCCCCAAAAGGCTTAGCATATCTGAGGTTTGGGGGATGAGGTTTGGGGGATAAACCAAGTCTGATACTACGCAAGCAACAGTGATGTATCAAGTCCTGGTAAAGTTTCTGAGGCTATTTCTGACTCCCTGCAGAGCACTGCTAGTTTGGGTATAAGTTCTGACACCCTAATTAAGTCGAATCATAGAGAATGAGACACACAAAAAAGACTAGGGTGTGGAATACTAGTAGCAAAGGCAGTAAGAGATACATGGTAACATCTGATGTGAAGGGTTAGGGCAGGGGAGTGGATTAGGATAAAATTGAATAATTTAGAGACTGGACAGGCTTTATCCAGGGACCACTACTGCTGGGACGTTTTAAGAAAAGGGTGAATAGTTTTCTTTCTGATGTGCATGGAAGTCAGACCAGCATGGGGCTGGGGAGATGGATTAAAGAATTCTTAAAATTCCTTCTAGTCCTTTGATACTAGATCCCTGTGTAACCTCTAATTCACCACATCATGGAACAATGAGGATTTCAGCCTCAGAGAGAGATAAACAGGTAGAATATGACTCATTGTGTATTCAGAGAGACTAGCAATGGGCTAATTATGCAGGGGTGTGTGTGCAGGGGTGAGGTTGGCTATAGAAGAGGTCCTAGGAGTTCAGACATGAAAAGATTAGTCAGACAGCATGATAGATTTTGAATTTGGAGCAGCAAATAATACAGGGAAATAGACTTCGTGGGCATTGTGTTCAATAATTCATGAGGTGGGGTACTCTGACAAAGCTTCTTACCTGTTAACCTCCCACTAAGGTTCCTTCCTCTGGCTTTTCTTGGCCTCAGATTTTATTGTAGGCCGCTGCATCAACATAAATATTAAACTATGATAAGTAGAGATTTAAGGAGTTGATGCTTATAAGTGTAAAAATATCACTTGTGATACACAAAAAGATTGTTTTAATGATCTAAACAGCATTTCTCAAAGGATGCTGTGAAACACTAGTTTCTTGAAATATATCTTTCTCATTAAATGCAGAGAGAGAGAGAGAGAGAGAGGGAGAGAGAGAGAGATTCTACATAGTTCTGTGGTCAAATAAGTTTAGGAACTGTTTCAAATTATACCTTGGAGATACACGGTTTTTTGCCTTATACTGAATAAATGTGTTTCTCCTTATTTAAGCCAGCAAAACTTAGTTGCCCTAAAAAATCTTTTAAAAAATATGTATGACATCTTGTGCAACTAGTGTTTCACAGAACAGTGTTTGGAGAATATTGATGAATGATTTCTGTGATCTCTATGTGAGCACTGAGATGGCCTAAAATCTCAGGTTGAGTTGGTTATAGGAATTCTGCTAGAGAAAGTTGGAGGCTGTTCATTTACTTTGATCAATCTAGGCTGCAAAATTATATCGTTCTGGACAAAACTTCACACTGAGGCTTGACTTACCTATTACTGACCAAATTCACTTGTTAGCAGATCTCTTATTTGTTTTATTCTTTCTATCTGGCTACTGTGTTGATTATTTTACTTGAAAATTGTTATCTCCAATTTGTTGACTGTGTGGTTATTTTAATAGTTCAATGAATTTTGCTAGTTTCTTGTGGAACATTTATTATAGAACACACTTAGAAGTCCAAGGGCTTAAGTTACACTGATTTATTTTTACATGCATCACATCATGCAGCTGGTGATTCAATTCATGCTGTTTATATTCGTTTTCCCTTATCCCTAGCATTTTCCCTGAAATGTTAATTCCTGCAAATCTGATCTGATTTAGGCAATCTGAGAAAATGCAAGGGAAGGAGGCTTGTAGATTGTAAAGCACTCTACAAATGTAAAGTGATATCATTATGAACATATTCAGTAGTTCTTTTATTGAGTACCTATTATGGTGCCACATAGTGTGTCAGGGACTAGGGCTAGAGAGCAAAGTCAAGCCTGATTCCTGTATTCAAAATGCTCAGCGTCTGGGGTGGGGTGGGTGGAGTGGAGAGACAATTAATAAACTGTTATGGTAAGTGAGGTGACATTGAGATTGAAGGAGCACAATAGAAGCACAGGAGAGAATCGTCCAGTCAGATGGGGGTTGGCCTGAGGAAGCTATCTAAAAGGAACGGACCCCTGGGTGGTGAGTGTCAAAGCATGAACAAAGGGTAACTAGATAAGACAAAGGTGAGTGTAAATGGTCATGAAGAGATGCTCAAATTCACTAGTAATCAGGCTACATATTATTAGAACAATAAAACATTGTTAAATTGCAAAAAATTAAGAAGATGGACAATCTTCAGCATTGGCAAGGATATGGAGAAACAAGTATTCTCATAGACTAACAAGTATTCTCATAGACTATTTGTGGGGATATACATTGGGATAGCCTTTTTGGAGGGATTATGAAAAATTAAAAATGTATACATTCAGATCTATCCTTTTTTTCTAAAGAAATTGTCACATGTATGAATAAAGAGAACTGTAGAATGTTCATTATGGCATTATTGGATATCACAAGGATTTGGAAATGACTGTCCATCAGTACAATGCTATGAAACATCACGCAGAATTGTTCAAGGATGGAAAATGCTTCGAGAAGTATTGTTAAAGCAAAGCATTAATTTACAGTATATTATGCCCTCTTTAATGCCACTTATGGGGCATTAAAATAATGAATAAATCTATACATAAAGAAATTACTTATTTCTTTATGTACAGATTTCCACATGTAATCACACAGAAGAAATCTGAACAAAATCACACTAAATTGATAATAGGACTTTCACTTGGGAAAAGGGGTGAAATTGGGGGAAAGCTTTGGCTTTTTACTATATATACTTCAGCATTTTTTGTAAGATGAAAATGTATTCATTATTTGAGTAATTAAATTAAACGTGAAAATTTAGAAATGAGTGGCATCAAGAGGGAAGTTTTGCAGGTGGAGAGATTTGTCAGTACATGCAGGAAGAGGCCTTGGGTAGGAGTTACAGCGCCTATAGATGGTCCTTCTTGCCCAAAGGGCAGTGCCTCCCTGAGCCTACATTCCATCTTTTCTTGCTTTCTTCATCCTTCCTTGCTTTCTTCCTTCATCCACCTTTCTCTCCCTGATGAACTTCCTCTCACTAACAGCATACTGTAAGATTTCTCATCTAAAAATGGTTCCCCACCAGCTATCTCCCTTTTCTCTGCTCCCTTTAATGGGGAATTTTTTAAATTTTTATTTATTTTAATGTTTGTTTATAATTAAAAATTTTTTTTAATGTTTATTGACTTTTGAGAGAGAGAGAGAGAGAGAGAGAGAGAGAGAGAGACAGCCTGAGTGGGGGAAGGGCAGAGAATGAGAGAGACACAGAATCCAAAGCAGGCTCCAGGCACTGAGCTGTCAGCACAGAGACCGACAGTGGGGAGGGGGAAGAGCTCAAACTCAGGAGCCTTGAGATCATGACTTGAGCTGAAGTCAGGCAGTCAACTGACTGAGCCACCCAGGTGTCCCAAAGGAAATTTATTAAATGAGTTGTTGATGCTCACTTCCTTCATCGCCTCCTGGAAACTACTCTCTGCAGTCAGGTTTCCATCTCTGCCCGCTGAGACATCCCTGGCCAGTCTCCCCTGATCACTGCCCTGCACCTCCAGTGCTCTTCCTCTGTTCCAGTCCTCCTCTGCCTCTGGCAGCATTTGGCTGAAGGTCACTTCTCCTTTGGAAACACTTTCTTCCCTTGGTCTCTAGGCTGCTGAACCCTTATAGTTTTCTCTCTACTTTGAGAGCTATTCCTTCTTTTTTTTAAGGTTTATTTATTTAGAGAGAGCATGAGCAAGGGAGGGACAGAGAGAGAGTGAGAGAGAGAATCCCAAGCAGGCTCTGCACCATCAGCATGGAGTCCCACATGGGGCTCAAACTCATGAACTGTGAGATCATGACTTGAGCTGAAAACAAGAATCCAACCCTTAACCGACTTAGACCAGGCACCCTGAGGGCTATTCCTTCCTTATCTTCTCTTCCCGAACCTCTAAATGTTGGTGCCCTCCAGCTTCTGTCTACAACCACATTGCTTTTTCACACTCACTCTCTGGAACAGAAGTTCTCAATTTGTTGCTCTCAGAACCATTTTATACTCTTAAAATTATTGAGGAACCCAGAGAGATATTCTTTATGTGAGTTATACCTGTCAATATTTATAGGTTAGAAATTAAAACTTAGAAATTTAAAAGAATACTTAATTAATTCATTTAAAATAATAATAATAATAAACCCATTACAGGTTTATATAAGTAACATATTTTTTTCTGAAAACTATATATTTTCCAATCCTTCCTCCAATTAGTGAGAAAAATGGCATCATTTTACACTTTTGCAAATTTCTTTACTGTCTGACTTAGCAGAAGACAGCCTGGGTTCTCATATCTGCTTCTGCATTAAATCTGTTGTGATATGTTGTTTTGATAGAATTATATGAAGAAAATCTCATCTTCAACATACATATAGTTGGAAAAGGGAGTAACATTTTAATATTTTCTTAAAAATGTTCATTTATATTTGTTTTTGAGAGAGAGAGAGCACAAGTGTGTGCACACATGTGCGTTCATGAGAGAAGGGCAGAGAGAGAAGAGGACAGAGGATCTGAAGCTGGCTCCATGCTGACAGCATGGAGAGCCTGATGCCCGGACTTGAACTCAGGAACTGCAAGATTGCGACCTGAGCCAGTCAGACCCTTAACCGACAGAGCCGCCCAGGGACCTCTACTCTTTTAGATTAAGTATGGATAGGCTTCTTTGATTCTATACCAAAACTTGAGACATGGTATTTTTTTTTAAAGATTGATTGGTCATCATGTGGAATCTGAAATTATATCAATGAAATTTTTGCACCACATCGCATTAAAATGCATTGGTCTATTTTGCACTTTGAATGGCTCTTTACCCATGCATGGTTTTATATATCATCTACTGGTCATTTAGAAAATATTGGTTCACTGAGTTATGTGGATATTTTAAATGTTGATACATTTTATGATACAATATTGAAAAATCATACGTGTTGCTAGCACTACATATCAGAAAAGTTTTGAGTATTATGAAGTTCAAACAGAAAATACAAGTTTTCAAAAATTCAAAATTTTCTTTGAAAGCTCAAATTTTATGATTAACAATCAATACTGTCCATTGTTTTCCTTGAAACTCCTTCATTTCAGATACAGTATCTGCCACATATCCTATTTGAATAACTATAATTTATTTTCTAGTTCTTTTCAATAAAACCAGTGTTCCATGAAAAACTGACTAATTCAGCTCTTAACTCCCTCACAAAAGTGCTTTTTCTTAAGAAAATCATCATATTTTTTTATGCAGCACAAGCGCTTTATGCATACCTCCCATTTCATCCAATGAAATTATTAAGAAATCATGGACATACTTTAATAAAATTAATAATTTTTCTGCTAAATAGGTGAACTTTTCAGTGGAAGCTGTCCCCCCACCCCCCACTTCTTTTTTAAAACCAGGGCTGTATAAAGGTGAAGACCACAGTGACTACAAATATAGTTTGGCGCCACCGCTTTGATTCACGCTCAGATGTCAACAGTTTCACCCACCATCACTTTTGTGCCATCAGTGCAAAAGGCAAATACTGTTTTGGTATTGTTGTGAAAATAATTTTTCCTTTGTGGATCCACTGAAAATGGCTGAGACCCACCTCCCAGCAGTTCATAGACCACACTTGGAGAATCTCTGATGTAGACTGCATTTCACTCCAATCAGCCTCACCTAACTTCAAATGACCACCTCTCTGGCTAATTATTTGTTTTGCAAAGTATAATTATAAAATGGCTAATCGTTTGCACTTACATCACATGTAATTTTTGAATAATGGATTTAATAAGGTTATTAAGCCCATTAGTGTTTAGTACTTACATGTCTTTTTTTAAAAACATGAAATTAGGTTAGCAAATCTTAGCTGCAAATCCCTTATCTCCAATTTTCTGTTTTTAACACCCCAAGTGACTTGGTTTGGAATTATACACTGCTTTTCAAAATTGTCCTCTCATATAACATCTATTGGGTTGGAGAGAATAGATAACCTTTAACACTCAGATTCTAGGACACCTCTCATCAAAGATGTGTGTTTAAATGTCCTTGAATAGCATTACAGTGCCAGTTTTCACAGTAGCTTTGTCTATTTCTTTCTAAGTGTGTATGTACTATGTTTCTGGCCCCAAAGAGCAAATCTAAGCCAGAGGCAGAGAGAGCAACATTTGTTCTACAAAATTCCGTGTAGTTTGCACCCACTTACGTTGAGCTACTGATCTCCCTCTTCTCTCTCCAGCTTGATATGGTAACTTCGGTAATTGCTTTTGGTTCCTTTGGTTTTCTGATTGCTGCCCTGTTTTTCTTCCCTCTGCTCTCTAGCTTTGAAGGACTTCTCCACCATGTAGCCCTGGCCTGCAGAACTCCACTGACTGGACCATCTCATGGACCACTTCCAGAAGGGGATTTGGGTACCACAGATGCTCAGGCCAGATGTGGTTGGGTTCGGGTGGTTATGTTTGTTAAGAGTTTGGAATTATTGGTTTCCGTTTCTGAGGTTTGCTTGGAGGAAATAGTATCCATAAAGGACAATTATGGAGTGCCACTTAAACCAATAGCTGGTCAAGCACCCAGTACCACACAGTGCAGGGCTTATGATGCAGAGACTCAAAGTTTAATGCACAGCAACCCTGGCCCTAGAGAAATATGGTTCTTAGAAAGTTTCAGGGTTTGACCCATAAAATTAGCCAGGTCTTCTCTGAAGGCACAACCAGTTAAGAGATGGAGAAAAGCATATTTGGTGGGGAACAGCATAAGCAGGTTTTCCCAACAGCTTCCTCCAATGCTTCTAAACCAAACAGCATCAGGAGGTAGGATGTGGACTTTAATAACACATTGCCCTAAAGCCACTAAACTTGAATACTGGGGAGAACTTCAGAGATCGCTAGGTGCGACTCATCTTCAACATATAAATGAGGTTCAGGACTGCTGTATGTTCCACTGAAGGCCATACAGAACCAGAATCTTTGTACCTATAAAGATCGTCTTCCTCCTACTCCACCACACCAACTCACAGGGCTCTGGAATTTTAGATACTGCTTTAACTAGAAGTCCTTCCTTCCTGAATTTTGGTATTGTTTCCCATACTTCCATATGTGTTACTGGGCCTCATATTCTTTAACTTAAATAGGGTTTTTCTCTTACATTAATTGCTTTTGAACATGATCTGAACATGAAGTACTATTTTTAATTTAAAAAATACCCTTTTCTTCTCACTTACAATTATAGTTCCCACCGCTAATGTTGGCTATTGTTGGGCTCCCAGCTCCCATGCTACCAGCCTTATAGGGTGGGCTTTTGTTTTGTTTTGTTTTTGTTTTTTGTCTTTGAACCACTCAATTACTTTCAGAATCACATTGGGAAAACAAAATAAAACACATGGTTTTAAACGATATTGCTTTTTGAATTTTCTCAAGCCTAAGAGTCAAGAGAACAGACTTTTGTTAATGTCGAATCAACTGAAGGATGTAAAGATTTGTAAAAGTAAGGGGTTGTGTTTGTCTTTTAATGCATGCATGTAATTTCAATTAGTTACGTTCACCTCATAAAAAAGATATTAAATTTTGAGGGAGAAGGGTATGTCGGAAAAAGAAAAGGAAAGCAACCATCTTCTCTCCCAAACTGCACCTTTTTTTTTCTTTCTTTTTTTAAAGTTTATTTCTTTATTTTGAGAGAGACAAAGACAGTGCAAATAGGAGAGGGGCAGAGAGAGATGGACAGCCAGTGCGGAGCCAGTTTTGGGTCTCAAACTCACAAAACAGATCATGACCTGAGCCGAAACCAAGAGTTGGACGCTCAACCAACTGAGCCACCCAGACACCATGCATCTTTTTGCTTTCAAAGGCATATTTTCTAAAGAACATTGTTAATACACAAAGCATGAAGGTGATCACAGATTATAGGAAGCACTATCTACAGATCCAGTTGAACAGAGAAATCCATAAATTCTATCCCGTGTTGATAGGCATTTGGACTCAGAAGGACATTTGCTTAAAATGCTCATGGAAGCTATGCACACTGCTCACACATGTTGCTTTCTGGGTCAATATTCTTTTCATTCCCCTGATTCCAGCAGAAGAGGATCTTCATCATACACTAATCTCTCTAATATTTTTTTACACACTTTATAAATCTTTGTTCTTTTAAGCAGATTGGCCCAGCCTAGACTATCTGCAGTGTATAATTTGCATGAGATTATAGAGATGGTTTAACAGGACCTACTGCTGGGTGGGATTTCTTGAATGGTGAGACACAGGACTATCATGCTGCTATGTGTCTTCTTAATAGTAGAATCCACAGCAGCTCAGATTTCAGACACAGAATTTCCTTTTCTGTCAAAAGGAACTGAATATATTTCCCCCCATTATAGCTGGGTGGCAAAGAGCATGGGCATAGTACACGCAAACAGGTGGCGAAAAGAGCACTTGGAGAGAGACAACTAGATAGTCTGGGGTCCCACAAACATATAGAGAGAAAAGCTCTTGCAGGGTATGTGACCCAACAGACCCCAGCTATACTGTGTACCTCCTTAGAAACACAACAGATAAGGACAGTACTCAGAGTCAATGTTGAGTAAGTTGTAGAAGCAGACTGAGGTTTTATAAATGGCAACACAGAGCCTAATACAAGAAGGTGCTAAGTCAGCACTGACTAGCTCAGGATAGGGATGACTTTCACCTAACGCACACCTAGACAGTCACTCCTTTGTGAGATGGTGTTAGAATGTCTCTGCACAGCCCTTATAAGGATTATAAACCACGAGTGCCTGAAGACTGGCAATTCTCCTCTCCCTTTCTCCCCACTGCCTTTCTCCTACAGAGATCTGTCTGGAGCTGGGCTCTGATAGAATGGTGGTGGATGTGGCTATGGGACTGGAGGGCTAGTGGGATTTCACACTGAGAAGGGAGCAAACCCCTAGTCTGAGGACAGAAGAGACACAGAAGGGAAGAAGGACGTTGGCTCCCCCTGTCACCCCCTCACTAAAATCTAAAAACAACTGAACAGTCTTCTTGGGAGCAGGAGCTATTTTGGGGCAGAGTTTTTGGGGAAATTAGATGTAGGAGATGTGGGGCAACTGTTGGTGAGTGTGAGCTATAAGTGGAAGAGATGAGGAGACAAGTTTTCACTTCAACTGGGCCCTGCTGAGTGGATTCTACTTTCATTCTTTGGATGACTCCAAGGAAGATTTAAACTGCTTGGCAATTGTTTTAAACATCAGACTGGTATTTCCTCAATGGCAACCTTGTGAAGCTTTAGGTAAAAAGGTGGCTGAATTTTGTAGGGTTCAACATAATGTTAAACTTCCGTTAAAAGTATAATAAGCTATATCCCATTTCTCATTCATAATATATTCCTTTGTTGTTATCATAAAAGCCTTAATTTAGAGAAATCTCCAGGTGTTTTTATACAGGATTGGTGGAGGCCAGTTAAATTTTATTTTCTCAATTTCAGTGTTGACAGTGAGGAGATAAACAAGAGTCTTTCTTCCAGAAAGCTGCTTCAGCTTGGCCATCTCTAGATGTGTTCCAGGTGACAAAAACAACAGCAAGTGCAGCTGAAGAAAGAGAGGCTGAGGCTGGTGTTCAGGGGGCCCTAGACTGCTGGGAGTATGAGGCCCACAGGAAGGGAGCCCCTGATCAACCTCTGAAACAATGCATGCCACGTCTCCCCATGGAGAGGGCTTCTTTGATTCTTAGTCATTTCTCCATCCCATAGCTATGCTCTCAAAGTGACAAAGACTACAGAGAGCAACATTCCTGCAGTTAGAATGAAAAAAAAGCATAAAGGTTGGGCATTGGGGACCGGGAGGACCCCTGCTCACCAAATTACTCTCTGGTACAATGTGACACAGGTTCCATGATGACAGATCCCACCATTTCATATTAATGTGGGGCCCTGGCCAAGTTTCTTAACGTGTCTACGGAACCCTTAGATTCCTCAACTGCAAACTGCAGAAATTAATGCCACCTCCCTCACAACAAGATGAAATGAGAAAAACCTCTGCATAACACTCAGGGTAGTGATTTGCATACAGTGAATGTCTCACGAAAGCTACTTCTTGCTCTCCTTATTACTGATACTGTTAGCATTGTTACACTAACCTAATTTTTCATGTGATTAAAATTGAAAACCTACACCTAAACTTGAAAATGCATCCCCTTGGGGTGCCTGAGTGTCTCAGTCATTTAAGCGGCCAACTTAGGCTCAGGTCATGATCTCATGGTTCGTGGGTTTGAGCCCTGCATCGGGCTCTGTGCTGACAGCTCAGAGCCTGGAGCCTGCTTCAGATTCTGTGTCTCCCTTGTTCTCTGCCCCTCCCCCACTCATGCTGTGTTTCTCTTTGTCTCAATAATAAATAAAAAAAACATTAAAAAAAAAGAAAATGCATCCCCTCTGCTTTCCCTATATTCATAGATGATTCCTACATAATTATGAATGCTCTTTCCTGAAAATTGGTTACCATTTCCTGTGTCTTCTCTACCTCTTTCATTACACCAATCTTGTAAATCCTTTAGGGTTTGGGCCCTTGGCCTAACACCCCAAAAAGAAGAGGCTGTTGATTAATTCTATGAATTATTTCTTCAATGAATCTGTAGCTCTGTGTTGAGAATTGTCTTTTGGCACATCTTTCTTGTATTATCATTATTTGTACATTTGTCTAATCTGCCCTACTTGATTGTAATTGGTTGTAGAGACAGGTCAAACCGTACTTACCTTTGAAACTTCTATAGCATATATTCCTGATTAGGTAGTAAGTATTTAATAAGTATTCTTAGATGAATGGGTGAAGATAATATGGTAATAATTGAATAAATTATTTATGATATATAATGTCCTCCATTAAGTAAAAAAAATGGGGTGCTAACCTATGAACGGCTGTCCCCAGGCTCTGAGTCAACACCCAATCACACACAGCAAATTGGGTTTGTGTGTCATTCGGATTTGCCATACATTGTCTCTACCTTCAAATCCAGAGCATTGAAGCAAAGGTGATTCCAGGACCATGAGACCTGCCTATTAATTTTAGCTATTACCTTTACAGATACTAATTTCTGAGAGTAAATAATCAAGTAACCTTCCTTGTCCCTTGAATGAGAAAAATTCAGTGATGTGTTTATGTCTTATCCATTAGAGGTCAACTCTAGAGCCCCTACGATGTGAAAATTCCCTTCTTACGAGCACTGATAAAATTCAATTTGCATTACATCCCCCTGCATAGTGGACTCTATGTCAGTGGTGGGTTTCTTGTATGTTACTCATGCTCTAGAAGCAATTCCTAATAATTCTCATTTCAACATCTTGGGAGCAATCCCTATCTCTTGTTCTTTCCTTACATAGATATGTTGAAATGTTTAAAGGTACTCAAACATACATACCCACTAATGGAGTCCAGAAAACCAGTAGCACCAGAGATTTGGGGCCAGTTGAGCTCATTGGTAAGAGCTGTTGGTAAATTGATGAAGGATTTCTAAAGAAAAAATAAAGTGGTGATTATAAAAATGGTCATTTTTTTTAAAAGATTATCCATTGCCTAGGTGTCATTCTCTGTCTTTCTCACTCTCTTTTTCTTAATCTCTTTCTTTAAGGGACTTTGGTATATGAGGCGTGTGCCTCTCTATCATCAGAGACTTCACAAAGATCAGCATCACTCATGAACTGGCTTCCATTCAGCTTCTGTGAAAGATGCAAAATGCGTGGCAGCTTATACACATCCCTCATTTGAAAGGGATGCTTCAGTAGATGGGTAAATTTTCCACTCTCAAATTTTGCTGAGATTTTCTCCATATTTATTTTATATATTCAGGAAATCAACTGCCTGAACAGTAATTAATAATACCCAAGCCCCCAGCAAAAATGCCTTCCCTGAGTTTAAAGCTACGCCCTCAGTCAATAAGATAGTGTCTCCTGACCTCCTTTGGAGTCTTAGGCACCTTTAAGAATCTAATTTTGGTTTCTTTCCTCACAAAGATGCACATATATTCAACATGGCCTATGATTTCAAGAAGTTCAGAGGCCCCCTGCATCTCTTGCAGTCTCCAGTTCAAGAACTCCTGATACAGAGTGTTGACAAAACCAGGATTCATTTGAACCATGTTTCTATGGTTTGTGCAAAATCACAGAGGAAAAAATGTTGCCAGCTATGTCTCCTTATTATTCCTTTTATAAATACCCTCTGGGATAAACCTCTACTCTGGTCTAATTTCTAGAAAAAGCTCATCTAGACTGATATGGTAAGAATAGGGTTGCCAAATTTAGCAAATAAAAATAGAGGATGTCTAGTTAAATATTAGTTTCAATACACAAAACGTATGGGGTGCCTGGGTGGCATAGTCAATTAAGCATCTGATTTCGGTTCAGTTCATCATCTTGCTGTTTGTGGTTCTGGGCCCTGTGTAGGGCTCTGTGCTGACAGCTCAGAGCTTGGAGCCTGCTTTGGATTCCCTCTCTCTCTCTCTCTCTCTCTCAAAAATAGACTTAAAACACAAAATATGGTGTCTACATACAATGGAATATTATTCAGCCTTTAAGAAGAAGGAGATTCTGACCCATGCTACAACATGGGTGAAACTTAAGGACATTACACTAAGTGAAATAAACCAGTTTCATAAAAAGATAAATACTGTATAATTCCACTTATAGAAGGTATTTACAACTGTCAAATTCATAAACACAGAAAGTAGAAAGGTGGTTGCCAGGGGCTGGGAGTAGATGTGGAGTGAGGAGCTGCTGTTTCATGGGTGTAGAGTTGTAGTTTTGCAAAATGAAAAGTGTTGGAGACTGTTTGCACAGCAATGTAACATACTTCACACTACTGAACTGTACACTTAAAGGTGACTAAGATGGTAAATTTTGTGTTATCAGTATTTTATCACAATTTTAAAAAATGAATATACAGAAGATTGAAGTTCAGGTAAACAAAGATTAATTTTTGGCATAAGTGTGTCCTGTGCAATGTTTGGAACACATTTATTCTTAAAAAGTTGTTTGTTATGCATCTGAAGTTCACATTTAACTGGGTCTCCTGTATTTTACCAGGAGATCCTAGTTTGGATATACACTCTTGAAAGCCGATGTTCCCTTTTTGCCTTGGCTGACAGGAAGCCTCAATGCCTGGCTGCAGGAAGCAGTTTATCTCAGGTACATAGTGACATCTCCTCCATGTGCCCTTGGACTTCTCAACATTGAAAACCTATGCCTCCTTTGGATAAACATGAAAACCTGGAGTCCTCCTTTAATGTTTATTTTATTTATTTATTTATTTATTTTATGTTTTTTATTTATTTTTGGGAGACAGAGAGAGACAGCGTGAGCAGGGGAGGGTCAGAGAGAGAGGGAGACACAGAATCCGAAGCAGGCTCCAGGCTCTGAGCTAGCTGTCAGCACAGAGCCCGACGCGGGGCTCGAACCCACAAACCGTGAGATCATGACCTGAGCCGAAGCCGGATGCTTAACCGACTGAGCCACCCAGGCGCCCCTAATGTTTATTTTAAAATGAAAAATAAACTAAGGGTAATGTCTAAAGGCAAATCCTATCAAAGCAATTGTAGCACGGAATACAACTTTGCAAATTGCATGTGGCCCTTCCCCTGCTTGCTTCCTTACTTATGATGATCCTTATCCTGTCTCCTAAAGAGAATCTAAATGTGGAGTCTATGAGGGAAGGAAAAGCCACACTTCTCTCTCATTAACCACTTGAAAACATATCATTATTGTTTTTTCTGATTACAAAGTAGTACATATTTGTTATAGAATTCAAATACATAAGTTACAATATAGAAATGAAATTCTCTCATCACTTCCCCTCAAAAGATAACCATTGTGAAGTAACCACTGTTAACACCTTGTGAGCTAAATATCTATATCTATATTATATCTATATCTATCTATATCTATGTCCATATCCATATCCATATCTATATCATCTATACCCTATCTATAGACTAACATTATATATGTGTTCAGAATAGGGTTGCCAGTGGTTATGAATCCACCATCATTTTTTAAACTTGGAAAATTAAAAACTCAAGTAATCTTCCTAGTGTCAGAGTGTGATGGTTCCCACCATCATACAGAGAATGATAAAGATAAAATAAAATTTATATTTCTTAACTGTGGACTGTAATGGGTTGAATTGTGTCCTCCAAAAAGACATGTGAAAGGCCTAGCCCTCAACACTTCAGAATGTGACCTTATTTGTAATAGGGTCATTGCAGATGCAATTAGTTAAGATGAGGTCATACTGAAATAGGATGTATCCCTAATGCACTATGACTGGGCTCTTTACAAGAAGAGGAAGAAGAGACACAGAGACACAGGGGCAAGACCATGTAATGATGGAGGCAGAAACTGGAGTCAAAGAACAAGTCAAGGAACACCAAGGATCGCCGGTGGTCACTGGAAGCTAGAAGAGAGGCATGCAACAGATTCTTTCTCAGATCTGTCAGAAGGAAACATCCTGCTGACATCTTGATCTCAGATTTTGCAGCCTCCAGAACTGTGTGAACAATGTTTTGTTGTAGTGGTCTCAGGAAACTATGGCATGGTCTGAACTGGACAATTTGCTTGTAGTTCTTATCATTTTTATGCAGAGGACCAAAATAGAAACATTCTAGTATGTTCATTTACTTCTCAAAATAAGTCATGTAACAAACAAATAAGTTCACATATAGCAGTTGTCCCGTGGTGCCTTGCCCCGTTTTCCATGGCTCTGTGAGCTTTCTCCTTCCACATGTCAATCCCAAGGGCCCCATTCTTATTCTTATCCCAAGTGTGATTTCCAGTACAGTGGGGAGTGGAAGTGGAAGATAGGTGACTGGGGAGGATGGCTTCTTCGGATTAATTATGTTAATTAGCAACAAAATAATGTATATCATTAATAATTATAATAATTATGTATTAAGTAAATAATAATAATAATGTATCAATTATGATTTATCTCCATCAAAGGCGCAGAAACAAGGTGATGGAAAGGAGGATCCTGATGAGTCTTGAAGCACCATGCAGCAGTCCCAGTGACTGGCACTTTGTCACCCTTAGCAGGAGGCATCTGCCACTTTCTGCTCAAAACTCCACGATTATTGTGAGTCAGATACTCTCTGTTTTGGTTTCTGTTCCTCCTGCCACTATAAATCAAATGTCTTCTCTGTTTTTTTTTAATCTTATTTTTCCCTAGGTCTTTCTGTTTACAATGTGTGTTTGCTGTAGGATTTGAGAATATTCAATTCTTCCAGAGAAGACAAGAAAAGTAAACAGAATGGATGAAACTCATAAGATGTGTTCGGTGGAGATAATGAATAAGCAGGTGGCTTGTGAGATGTAGACAGAATTTATGAGGGTGTTAAGTAAGTTAGTAGCCTGTAGAGCATATTGAGAGTAAAAAGAATGATACGACACTGCCCGATACCACTCTCTCTCTCTCTCCTTTTTCTCAGTCATCTGCATCATGACAACCCCAGATTTGGGGAACCGGGCACAGAACCAGGCTTCTGATTTGGGGTGGGCCTGCTCTCTCTTTCATAGGGAGTTGGACAGGAACCCTGCTGGCAGGGAGGTGTACCTGATGCTCTCTGCAGCCTGGAGCAGTAATGGAGGGGATGGCAGTTCTGAAGTGTGCCAGCCAAGTAGGGAAAGGCTTTCCTCTAAAAATGCAAAAGGTCTACTTCTGTGTCTGGCTCTACAAAGACAGTGAAACTCCATGGTTTGGATATGACACATTGGAAATGGGTTCCATAGTCTATCCAGCTCCATTCTCAGTCAGGGGTGGGTGATAACGTGTTCATCTTCCTAGTAGGGGAAGGGCAGATGTTGAGGGAGAGTTGGGGCAGAGGAGAAAATGGCCGGCAGCCTCATCTTGGGTAGTGGGGTCTCTCAATTCAGTCTCTCTGGATCAATCTCTTCAGATCTCAAATGCCTGGGAGAGTCCTGGAGTTCTTGCTGCTCTTGAAAAAAGCCCCAGTCAGTCCTGAAAATATCCCCACCAGGATTTAAGCTGGAGCAGATGGCACCTGATGCTGAGTCACAGCAGGGACCAGGCTGGGTTTGTATCTCACAGCTGAAGTCCTGGAAAGCCCAGGAAGGTCAGCTGCATAGGTTTGTCCTGGTCACTTGATTAACCTTGAAATAACACACGTTTGTGTTTTCCTGGTTAAATGTTGCAGACTTAATTTATGGTGTTATGGCAAGGTTTTATCATTTACCATTTACCAGAGCTTTACCTTGGTGTCAGTTTTGGTATCTCCGATGGCTGTAGAATATTACTCTCTTTACTTTAACGGGAATGTTGGGAGGATAAAAAGGACAGTGAGGGGAGCATCTTGACAAATAGAAGCCCTACACTGTGTAAAGAATCATGTTTGGACGGATCATGTTCTGTCCCCTTTCAAGTGGATCGTCCCAGGTTTAAGAGGAGTGAAGTTCACTGCCAGATAATAGAAAAGATTTGAGCAGACAAATGGAAGCCTCAACATACTTTTTCTTCCTTAGTATATTTGGTAGATAAAAATAAGAAGTAATGGCCGTTAATAACGAAGGTTTTATAGACCCTAGCAAAAAGAGAATGTTTAAGTCATATCACATTAAACACTAAAAGCCTTATTCATGCAACATTATACCCAAGATATTTCAGGCATTTAAAGCAGGAAAGATGCAAATTAAGATCTCCCTCATCAACTCCTGCTTATTCCTCTTGAGCATTTGTGTTCTCAGGAAACTTGTCTTAAATGTACCTTAAATGTATATATGTAGAAAGACTTAATATTTACCAAGAAAGATTTCCCAAATTTGTAAAGAGCATCAGGAACGCAATGAGTGCTAAGTCAACTACTGCATTGCTTCAGAGTTTCTTCTGATTATATCAATGATGAAAAATGTTTTTATGTCCTAGCTGACATGTATATACCATTTTTATGTAATATTTTAACATTACTGTGTGTGTGTGTGTGTGTGTGTGTGTATTTCCATGAATTGAGAAAGCCCACTGGTTCTTGTTTTTAATGCATATTCAGTAAATATAAAACTTTGGATTTGGGAATATTATAAGCCCTAACTTGAACAAGCAACTTACATTTGGGTTTCTTAAAACCATCTTAAGTGACAGAAAGAGAATATCAACCACAGGTTCATCGGGTTCTGCCAATCTTCCAATGATAAAGGGAATATTCTTGTTGCCTTTATTTCACTGTTTCCATTTGAGCCCTCTCTATGCAACAATGCCATGGCAACTTGTATAGTGTATTCCCTTCTCTAGTACTGTTAACTGGGTTAGACCTAGGTTGTTTGTTTTCAAACAATACAAAGTCCCTTGGAGGAATCTGTAGCTAACTTCTGTTGGAAAAACAGATGAAAAATATCACCAGTTAAATAAGTTTTTTAAAAATTTATTTATCAGGAACTAAACTTTCAAAGCAGACAGGTTTTGTTGTTTTACTCAAAGAGGAAAATAGCTCTTAGGTTGGTCTTTTGATAATGGAGCAAGAATCTCAAGGCCTGGGAATCAGAGATTGCTACCTGTTTTGCTTTGGGACTGGGAGTCTCCCACCTCTCTTGGTCTGCCACTATTTCATCTGTCCTGCAGGTGGCGTAGATGATAAGTCTGTCCTCCTGCTTTATGCCTTTTTTTTGTCCTCCTTTTAAAAAATTTTAAATTTATTTATTTAAATTCAAGTTAGTTAACATACATTGTAGTCTTGGCTTCAGGAGTAGAACCCAGTGATTCCTCTCTTACATGTGACACCCAGTGCTCATCCAATAAGTGCCCTCCTTAATGTCCATCACCCCCTTAGCCCATCCCCCCAGCCACCTCCCCTCAGCAACCCCCAGTTTGTTCTCTGTATTTAAGAGTCTCTT
>CM053559.1:61104089-61185864 GCA_028646485.1 Cryptoprocta ferox | reverse complement strand
CTCTTCATGTCTACTGCCCATTTCTTCACTGGATTATTTGTTTTTCGGGTGTGGAGTTTGGTGAGTACTTTGTAGATTTTGGATACTAGCCCTTTATCCGATATGTCATTTGCCACTATCTTTTCCCATTCCGTCTGTTGTCTATTTGTTTTTTTTATTGTTTCCTTTGCAGTGCAGAAGCTTTTTATCTTGATGAGGTCCCAATAGTTTATTTTGGTTCTTGATTCCCTTGCCTTTGGGGATGTGTCGCGTAGGAAATTGCTGCAGTTGAGGTCATAGAGGTTGTTTCCTGCTTTCTCCTCTAGGGTTTTGATGGTTTCCTGTCTCACGTTCAGGTCCTTCATCCATGTTGAGTTTATTTTTGTGTATGGTGTAGGAGAGTGGTCTAGTTTCATTCTTCTGCAAGTTGCTGTCCAGTTCTCCCAGCACCACCTATTAAAGAGGCTATCTTTTTTTCCATTGGATACTCTTTCCTCCTGTGTCAAAGATTAATTGCCCATTCATTTGTGGGTCTAGTTCTGGGCTCTCTAATCTATTCCATTCAGAGAAAGTGGTTTGTGTGTCTGTTTGTGTTTTTACCTGAACCCATGTTGGGGAAAGCAACCAGTAGACATTCTGTGTGAGATTTACCTATTTTGAATATTGATAGAAATCAAAAGTGGACCAGTGTGTCCTCACACGAAATGTCTGTACTTCCTGGGCGCTGGGGTATGTAGAGCTGGTCACAGCAGGAACTGAATATAGCATGCTTCCAAGTCAGCCCCGTACATTGAGGATACCAGCATCTTGGGCATTGGTGAAGGTGGGAGGAAGAGAAACTTCAAGAGTCCTCTCTGCACCCATCAAACTACAGCACTGATGTAATCACCTCTTCTAACAGCCCGTTGGACTTGGTTTTGATGTACAACAGGGGGCAAAGGGAGAATAGAAGGTCACACTGAGAAACCTGAGTCCAAGTAGGGGGACAGAGGAGCAAGAGGTGGAAGGATTCGAAACCAGAAAGGTCATCACAGTTAACCTTACTATGCACAGGATCCTTGGTTTTTCCTGTTAATTCAAATTCACCTGTACACAGATGCCTTTCTATCAAGCATTCTCAATTTGTTAGTGTCTCAAAAATATGGTGCTATAGACTTCTCAAAATATCGTATTGATTTTTCTGTCTCCTTGGGATTTCTGAGCACTCCATGAGAAATTCAATCCCTAGAATTTATAAGACAGACTATGCATTTGAGGTGGGATGAAAGAAAACAGTATCTTTGATTATGTGAAATGTTTGCTCATGCTTAGTACCAAACCTTAATTTCCAAAGTCTAGATACTATTTCTCGTCAGAAATACTAACAAAACTATTCGCCAGTTGGCAAGGATTTTGTATTCTTGTAAAGAAAGATGCAACTAACTGTATCTACAATATTAATATCTACACTATTTGCTCTCCATGAGCAGGTCATGAGCAAAACAGTATCTCAGTACATAAATTCCATTTTTAGAATTATCAGAAATACATTTATGGCTAAATATTGGTAACAATTACTTTCCCAAAGGAAAATAACCCCTCTTTATTGACCGTGAAATTATTTTAGTATTGAACTCAGATCTAATGTCCATTTCCCATCTGCTTTTTCAAAATATAATAAAATAGTCAAGGCAGAGGGCGTAAATGACTCAGAGTATAAAGTATTCATTTCAGGCTTCTGGGTAAGATAGCAGATTGAGCAAAGCATTTACTTCTGTCTCTTGAGAAACCCCACTAAAATGACAGTAAATGAATCTGTCCTCAAGGACAAAGAGAACAGGAGGAGCCAACAGCCACAAAATGTTGGAAGCCAGAAAGCAGAACAAGTGGTAACTGACTTAGTCAACTCAGAAAGCTGCTTCCTAAGCCAGTAGGAAGGAAAGTCTAGAAGCAATCTGGTTTACACTGCAGAGTCCCCAGAAGACTTGGGGATTGGCTCTATTTGGTAGCTCTAGAAATGGAGGTGAGAGTAAAAACAAGGGTCGGTTGAAAGATTGCTGAAGAAGCAGTTAGATCCTGAGACTCTTTCCCAACTTCACACAGGTGGGCAGCTGCCTCTCCTTACTCTGGTATAAGTCTAGAGGTTTATTATTCTCCAGAGATGCTAATATCAAAAGCTTCTGGACTGAGGGACACCAGACATAAGTGAGGAGTGGAGCACCCCACTCCACATGCATGCTGAATGCAGAGAACCACCCACCCCTACCCCTAGAGTGCTGGCAACCTGGCTGGAGACCAGAAGATCCTTCCATAGGGAATCTGCACATTCCAGGGAGGAAAGCCCCAGACACGGACAGTAGGGTTTCCCTAAGAAAGTCCCCTCCAGCCCATGCTACAGTGACGACCAGCGTCAACAAGCCACACCCAGAGGTCCACTTTCCAATCAGCTTTTAAGTTTTTGACCAGTTTCCACTTTAAATACAAGCCAACAAACAATCCAGGATCATCGGACATCAGAGGGAAACCTTGAATGTGGAAAGACAACACGAAAAGAAAAAAACCAACTTCAAGAAGATAAACGATTGCTCTATTTTCTAAGGAAGAAAAATGTTTCTCAGACTCTAATATCTTACTTATAAAAAATAACCAGAATTAGTATCTCCAAAAAGATAAGAGAAGATATTTCATTCTGTAACAAGAACATTATCCTAAAAATAAAGAAATATTCAAAGAACAAAAAACATCACTTGGAGTTATGCTAGTGGCACAAGATAGTTTTCATAAAAGGATTAAAGATGAAGTTGAGGATATCCTCCAGAAAATAGAACAAAAGACAAAGAGATGGAAAATAGGGCAGAAAAACTAGGAATATTAGAATACCTGTCCAGCTGACCCAATATACAAATAACAAGAGTTCTAAGGAAGAAAAGAAAGGAGGAATCATCAATGAAATAATTCAAGAATATCTCTCAGAACTGACAGATGTGAATTTCCAGGTTGAAAAGGTCCATCGGTGACTAACACTGTGAATGCAAATACAGCCACCCCAAGCCTGTCATCACAACATTTCAGAACTCTTGAACAGATGCTACTGCAGGCTTTCAAAGGATCGAGGCACAGAGCAGCTTCAGACAACAACACTGGGAGGCTGGGAGCCAATGAACTGATAGCTTCAAATTTCTGAGGGAAAATGATTTTAACCTAGAATTCTATAACCATCTGTTCTGGTTAACTATTGTTGTGTAACAAAATAACCCAAACTTTAGAGGCTTAAAACAACCATTTTCATTACATCTCACAATTTAGGGTATCAGCAATTCAGGAAGAGTGTGACTGGCCAACTCTTCCTCTCCATGTAATATTGAGCATGGTTACTTGATGGTATTTACCTAGTGGTTGGGTTAAAGGTTCCAATATGGTTTCGCTCACATAACTGATGCTTGAGAAGGAGAGTTAGAATACTGAGTTTAGCTGGGTCCCGCTTCCTTTCCAGATAGGGCCTTTAAAAAAAAGACTTTAATTTTTGAGCCATTTTAGATATACAGAAAAATTGAGCAGAAGTTACAGAGTTCCTACATACTCTGTCATCTCCTTATCAATTTTGCCTATTATCAACATCTTGCATTAGTGTGGTACATTAGTGTGGTTATAAATGAGGAACCAATATTTATATATTTTTAATATAATTTATTGTCAAATTGGTCCATACAACACCCAGTGCTCATCCCAACAAGTGCCCTCCTCAATGCCCATCACCCACTTTCCCCTCTCCCCCATCCTCCTTTAACCCTCAGTTTTTTCTCAGTATTTAAGAGTCTCTCATGGTTTGCCATTAACTAAAGTCTATAGTTTACTTAAGGGTGTATTCTTTATGTTGAACCTTCCATGGGTTTTGCCAAATGCATAATGGCATGTATCCACCATTATAGTATCATATATCAGTATCACTGCTCCTCCCCCCAAAAACCCCTGTGCTCCATTTATTAATCCCTCCTCTCTCTCCCTAAATCCCTGGAAACCACTTATCTTTTATAGTCTCCATGGTTTTGCCTTTTTCCAGAGTGTCATCTAGTTGGAATCATACAGAATGTGGCATTTTCATATGTGCTTCTTTCACTCAGCAATGTGCATTTAAGATTCCTCCATGACTTTTCATGATTTGATAGCTCTTTTCTTTTTACTGCTGAATAATAGTCCATTTTAGGGATATACCACAGTTTGTTTACCCATTCACCTTTTGAAGGACATTTTGGTTAATTCCATTGTAGTATCTTTTTACATGGTTTCCAGCAGGATAGTCAGGCTTCTTACATGGCAAATAAGGACTTCAAGAGATAAAAGTTGCCAGATATCTTAAAAACCAGGCCATAATTGGCATAGAATCACTTCTAACATACCCTGTTGGTCAAAAAGTCACATAACAGACAAGATTTAAGGGTAAAGGTGTCAAAGATAATGAGGCCATCTTTAATCTACCACACCAGTCAATGAGAGACAAACTCTGATGGTCTTGGAGGCTTATTGCCTTCTTCTTATTGATTCCCTAGCAAGAAGATGATTCGTCATGTTTGGGACTCCTCCTATTTAACAAATAATCTCCTATACTATAAATCTATTATTATTGTTACATAGTGACTTATAAACACCAGAACCATCTTTCCCTAAATGTAGGCTGTCCTAGATATTTCTAGTCTAGCTATGTCCTATCTAAAAGACTTTCTGAGGGGTGCCTGGATAGCTCAGCCAGTTGAGGGTCCAACTTCAGCTCAGGTCATGATCTTGCAGTTTGTGAGTTCAAATCCTGCATCGGGGTTTGTGCTGATAGCTAAGAGCCTGGAGGCTGCTTCAGATTCTGTGTCTCTGTCTCTGTCTGCCCCTCCCCCAATCACACTCTGTCTCTCTCTCTCTTAAAAATAAACATTTTAAAAAATTTAAAAGACCTTTCTGTAAGATAATGAGAGTTCAGAGACCAAGTGAACACTGCTACTTCTTAAAGTTTTTCCCCAACAAGTCTTATTAACCTTATACATGTTTTTAAATTTTTTTTACCTTATTTTTGTTTATACTTATGGTGTAAGCTGTTTCTGGGCCCAACTTACACCTCACCAAGTCAAAAATAGAAACATTTTTAGATATACAAATGATAAAAAAAAAATGTTACTTTCCTCACAGCCTTCAAAAGTTGCTTAAAAATATTCTCCATCAGAAACAATAAAAATGTGGTCTTCTAGAAAATATTTCTACTAAACTAGGAAGAGGTGAAGAGAATCTCCAGGATGATGAAGATGGGGGCTCTCAGAATAGCTACTGAGCACCAGGGTAAGAGGGCAGCAAGTCCCGAGTAAGCAGGTCATGAGGTTTCAGGAGAGATTTCTGCAAGATAAAATGAATAAACTATCCAATAGAACATATTGAAAGGGGATCAAACAACTGTAAAAAAAAAAAACTTTAGGGTAAATTGATGATAAAAACTTAGAAAAGTAGGCAAACAAACAAAAGGCAACTATTAACTCCAGGGAAATAAAAGAATTTAGAAGGAAAGAGAAAGCAATCATACATCAATTGTGAATAGCTAAACCCTCTTCTCCATGGTGGGAAGTAAATAGAGTACAAATCAAGAAGTGGACTTGAAAGTATGTTATTTATAGATAAGAAAGAAAATGCTCAAAGAGTCAGTTAAGGCTGAAATTAGTAGCCTCTGGGAATGGAGAAATGGGGAGGCTAGAAGAGTATGGGATTGCTGTTAATCAGTATAAGCTTTATAGACATAAATAGTTTAACTGTCTTTGCTTACATTTACCATTTCAGTGAGGCTGGCTCTGACCACTCTAACCCTATTTCCCATGCCTCCTTTTTTTTCATAGCACTCACTGCCTTCTAGCATCCTATCTAATTTGTTCATTCAGGATGCTTAGTGTTTTTTTCTTGATAGAATTTCAACAATACAGGGGCAGTGGTCTTCATCTTCTTCATTTACCAGTATGACCCAGGTGCCGAGGGCAGTTCCTGGAACATAGTACGGCTTATTAAACAACACCCAAGTAAAATAAATTTTACTTTTTAAAATTATGTGTATGGCTAGCTCTGATTTTTAAAAATAAAATAAACCATTCACCTCAAAATTCTACCATAAAGTAAAAATCCCATACTTAAATATTGCTCAGACATCTTGCTCTTCTATCAAAAAATGTTTTCATTAGTTTTCTCAGGCTTCAAAAAAAATACTCCTTCAGTGCATCCCAAGTGCCCAACCTGATACATGTTTACCTTTCTGAAACACTGAGACAGTTGGCAAGCACTATAATACAATAAGTGAAGCTCACATAACACTTAAAAATAAATGATGATTTATGTAAGGTTGTGAGATATGAAGTTAGTATAATGAATAAAAGATACAAGCATTTGAGGAGGAATCAAATACTGCTGAGTTTAATTATCATTCATTAGTCTATACCTGTTCTTGTTTCAAAAAATATTTTAGGGAAGCCTATAAAAGTATAAAGAATATAACATTAAATTACACTTAAATTAAATTAAAGCTTGGCAAGAGAAGATAGAAAATCGAAGATGGGACGAAGAGAAGCCAAGAAAATGATTTAAATTTTGTGCAGTTAAAAGCTGATACTGGTAGCAAATTTGTCTCTAAACTCTGTGTCCATTAGTATTAGATTTAGCAAGTAACAAAGAAACTCAATATACGGGTGGTTAAAAAATAATATTTTAGTTTATTTCTCTCACATGTAAAGTTTCAGAGATGTGGAGTCCAGTTCTAGTATGAGAGCTCAGCTCCACTGGTTCTCAAGGATCCAGGGTTCTTGCAGCTCACCCCTCTGCCTCCCCAGTGTAGAAGATACCCCCATAGTCCAAGATGGCAGCATGCCTATCCTGGGCAGCAACATGGAGAAAGAGGATAAAGAAGGAGCAAGGGTCACCTGCCAATTGTTTCCTAAGAAATATTCCCAGAAATTGGAGACCTCTACTTTTATCTAATTGTCCAGAAATTAGTGAAGTGACCAACTGCACCTGTAAGGGAAGCTGGGTAGAGCATCATCGCTGTGACATTGTCACGTCCCCCTAAAACTTCTATTAAAATGAAGGGGAGAGATAGATCTGAAGGACAAGAGTGTGTGCCACAGCTTCATAGCCACCGAAAGAAGAAAGAGAATAAGGTCAGGTTCAAAATCACTGAGCAATGTATAGAATTGCTGAGTAACAATATTGCACACCTGAAACTGATGTAATCCTGTACGTTAACTCTACTGGAATTAAAATTTAAAACTTAATAAAATTTTAAAAAATGACACTGTTGCTAAGATGACCATTGCTCAAGAAACTTAGAGCAGCTCTTGGTAAAAAGGGATGACTCTGGAAAACTTCACAAAATTGAAAAAGTTTAATCTTACTACATTGATGCAAACCATTTTATAGGACTGTTATTTGTAACAACTCTTTTTAAATTTTTTTAATGTTTATTTATTTTTGAGAGAGAGAGAAAGACAAAGTGTGAGTTGGGGAGGGGCAGAGAGAGAGGGAGACAGAATCCAAAGCAGTCTTCAGGCTCTGAGCTGTCCCCATCTGGGCCACCCAGGAACCCCACAACTCTTAATAATGTATTGACAGTTTGGAGAAAACATGTGTGCAGAGATTTGATTTTCTGAGTTCAGTTGAACCACCCATTTTGAAAAATCATAATAAAATCAAGCTTTTTGAACTTAATCATGTGAATGTCCTGATATTAAATACACACATATATATTTGTTTCAGAATTAAAGAAAATTCTATTTATCTTCGCTTACGGAAAAGAAACCGCTGCAATCACCGAGACTACCAGAATATTTCAAGAAATGGTATGTAGCTTTCCACTGAAGCCTTCAGCAGTGTGCCTTTAATGATTGATTTTATCCCATAAGTGCCACAAAAGCTGAGAGTTAGAAAACAAGGGCCACCTAATAAAATTAACAGTCTCCCTTTCCAGCACCAGGGCCCTTCAGTTACAGCATCTTACCCACAGCAGAGGAGAGAAAGAACAAAATGTGCTGAAGGCGTATACCAAGGCAAGGGAGCAGGTCAGTCATCTGCAAGCAAAGTTCTAGAAAGGCTGAGGCACAGGGCATTCAAGGCTCAGGAGGCAAGACTTAAGCAAGCATTAGCAGAACAAGGGTTGAGTAAAATCAAGATTATTGCAAAGGCTCTGCCCTTCCCTCGGGTGCAAAGTCTCCCACATTTCTACTGGGGTTGGAGTTTTAAGAAAAATGGCTAAGTGTTTGTGGCTGAAATCTCCAAAGCCATTAAGAAAATGAATGTATTTTCAGAGTGGTGTGGAGACTTGCAGGTCACTATCAGTTTCCCTTGTTTCCCAGGACATCAGTGTCCTTGCCTCTCACCTATGCCATTCTCAGCTCCCACCTTGGACCCAAAGATATTCCACTGCCACAAGATTTCGGTGAAATTCCTGACTGATAAACCAATGCCTGGCTAATGCCAAATGAATTTCTAAGTAATTTTTTTGACACCGTAATGTAGAGATGGCAGACAATTTAGCGTGTGTGTTGCCACTCCGTCTTCCTAAGGTGTCACTAATCAACCTTGGCGCTCTTCTCTGCTACACCCAGATTCTGCCTCAGCAATTCCTACAACACAGGACATCTGACAATCACCATCAACATATTAGACTTGGCACGTAAAGTTAAACCTATGTGCCATCACTGTGCCATCCTGAATTCTCTAGAGTGCTAAGGCATTTTCCAGACAGTACTAGTTTTAACTAAATATATGACCTGCAAATAATGTATGTCTTATCCTACATATTCTACACAGAATAAATGTTCTACTATTCTAAGAACAATATAAGTTTTCTTACTAATAATATAATAGTTGCTATTTATTACTCTCTTACCAAGTGCTAAGACTTTACATGTAATATTTCAGCTAATTTTTTTCAACAAACTGTAAGGCAAGTATCAGTATATTTCTTCAGTTCTATGACACCACTGATTAAATAGCTCAGGGGAGTGTTGAAGGAGGAAAAAGGAAAGAAGAATTACAGTATACACATTGATTGCAGCACTCAACCCAATATCAAATGTGTTAAAATGTATTTCTCAGAATCGAGGAATTATAATGATAGATATCCACACTGTAACACTGAGAAAACAGAAACATACAGAGACCAAGAACCTTGCCTGGGATCACAGAGGAAGTTGCACGGCTGGGATTTGTCACACTACACTCAGACACCAACGAAGGCACTAGAGTCACTGGTCTGTGATCTGAGATGATCTACAAAAAGAGCTTGGCTTCACCTCTCTGCAGATGAACACAATGGACAATGTAGTGGAAAGTTAGAATTGAACCTGGCTATGAATCATCATAGATGTAAAGTGAACATCAGCCCCTTGCATTTTCTTTTTTCCTTTAGTAAGATAATCAAACAGCCCCAAAGCTGTCAAAAGCTCTCTGTCAATGTAGACGGTAAAAAACAAAGAACAAAAACACCTGTGTTCATTATCATGCACTCTAGAAAATGATGGTGAAGAAGCCATATCTTTTTATTTAGAAAGACAAAACACTGCCAAAAGAAAAATCAGGACACAAAATTGGATAGTATAGTTTAATCTACTATATTTTTTATTTTTACTTTTTAATTTTTATTAAAAAAATTTTTAATGTGTATTTATTTTTGAGAGAGAGAGAGGCAGACTGCAAGCAGGGGAGGGGCAGAGAGAGAGGGAGAGACAGAATCTGAAGCAGGCTCCAGGCTCTGAGCTGTCAGCACAGACGTGGAGCTCAAACACACAAATCATGAGATCATGACCTGAGCCGAACTTGGATGCTTAACCAACTGAAACACCCAGGAGCCCCTACTATATTTTTTTTAAATAAAAGAAAAAACTAGCTTCACATAAGAAGATCATAGAAAATATGCCAAAATCATTGTTTGATCAATTGTGGATGATCACTTTTTCTGTTTTGTAAAGATTTTATTTTTACATAGAAATAACCTTTAAAAAAAACACCTAGAAAGAAAGTGAGAAAGAAAGGGCGCTCTCCCTGTGCCCACAACACCAGCATTCTCTCCCAAGCCCCAGACTTGTCAAACTCAACATTACTTTCTACCCACAACGAATGCAGCGATCTTTTGTAAAATCATAAAGACCAAAGTAAGATGCTCCAAAAAATACAAAGTACAATTTGTAGTAGATGTTTCTCCTTTTGTGGTACGATGTCTTGACAGCATTCCTTTAAAATTCAGATTGTGAAAATAAAACGGGGAAAAAAGAGATGGGCAAGAAGCCTAATCATGAAAAAAAACAAAAAACAAGCGTGTCAAAATGGATCAAAACCTGTGCCTTCTGTCAGACTTAAGTCTAATAAATAGGTGCCAGAGTGTAAAGGTGGGGCAGGGCTTATTTCCTTCCTTTTCTTTAAATCTGCAATCCTTAGAAATGCCTAGAATGTATACTTTGTCTAGTATAACTTCTTTGAAGATGCTTCTTGACTATTTTTCTAAAGATGTAATTCTAAAAGCATTTTTATTGCTGCTGTTGTTATTGTTTTAGTTCCTCATAATTACTCATTATTTAGTGTTCTGGTTTTACTTCCAGGCTTTCTTCCTATTTACTGTAGCTTTTCCTCAGTATGGGTTTTCTTTTGCTATTATGCTGAATGTAACCTGACTAGCTGTGCCAAGTTATTTCAATTACTCCCCAGGGTTTTTATTGGATATAGGAAAAGTCAGCCTTCTATGCCCTGCATATTTATGGCTACACTTATTTTTCAGAACCAGCGAGGGGGCTGGTGGTAGAGAGAGAGAAGGGAGAACAAGAAGAAGAGTTGAATGGAATATTAAAGACTTCCTTAAAAATCATATAGTAAGAATTAAAGAAACAGCTCTTAGTTTCATCTTGATGTTTCTGAACAAGATCTGGAAAATGTCTGGTTCACCTCTACCGTGAACCATTGCCAGTGATTGTAAAGCACTTTAATATGTAAAATGTCGAAGTCATCTTTAATTTGGGTGCTAATTCCCCAGCAAGTCCTCCAGCTAAATCTTTAAGATGGGCAAAGGAGATTTGCAGCTAACACCTACAGCTCCCAGCTTGCCCAAAGGTCCTGGGGGAAGGGACCGTGTAGGGAAGAGGGAAAGGGTCCATACACCTCCTGGGTGGCTGGCTCCTCACAGAATGCCTCCTCACTTCTCCAAGATACAAAGCAATTCCCAGAGAACAGACAGCAGAGGTATCCTGCTCTTGGTGCTTCTTAAAATCATCTCGTTTCCTTGCCGTGTAAACTAGTAGGCTGGTTTTGAATTTAGGCCCTGGAATTGGTGTGTGCCTTGGACCAATGGTTTAATTTCCCTGGCCTGTTTCTGCATCTATAGAACGTGGGTCATGGTTCAATTCACACAGTTGCTAAAGGTGACCTGGGATGTTGTTCTGGGTTACCTAGGCAACAAGCTAGCCCGAGTAGGTCACCCTCACCCTATTTTGCAGAGGGAAAGGCAGCACCCAAAGTCAGTGGGTGATGGGGTTTGGGGAACAAGCTCTGGCTTGTATGTTTGCCCCTTCTCCAATAAAGCCAATTTTTAAACTACATCACATGACATTGCAGAATTCATCACAAAACCCAGATGGGGTCCACTTTGCACCGCGGGGATAATAACAGGCCATACTTGAACTTCACAGGGCTATTATAAGGTTGAATGGGAAAAACGCAGTTCTTCCTAAATGTCCATCATCATTGCTAACTCCACCTACCACCTGTCCTATTATTTCCTCAGCATTTTAAAAAACCAGTCACCTTTCCAACATACATTGTTTCTTTAACAAAAAAAAGTAGATTTGAAAACACAAAAATACATTTAAAAGATGCATGCCCACGATGGGAAGTCCTATTGGTCCCAGAGTGTAAGGACAGAATGAGGAGGCATCTGGGGTTGGGTCTCCGGGCCCGTCACAACAGCAGTGAGCAGGAAGGTCATGGGTTGAGGGGCAGTTGGCTGGACTTGGAGAATCTCACAGAAAAAGAGTGCTTCCTCTGGGAGGAACAGGCTGAGCGAGGGATAGGAGCTGGAAATGTTGGAACTGGTAGACAGCAGGTCTGAGACTGACCGAGGGGAGCTGGGGCCAGGGAGAGAGGAGAAATGGGTGGGATTTCGAGGAACCCTGAGGAATGGGAGCTGGGTGCCACCCAGGCAGCAGGCTAGGCTCCCCTTGCACAGCTGGAAGAAAGTAGGACAAGGGCAGGATTGGGGTGGAGGGGAGTGAGAGCTGAGGGTGAGGCAGCGAGGACCCCTAAGGATGGGTGGGACAAAGGATGGAAGCTGTGGGGTGGTAGAGGCTGGAGAACAAGCCTTGACTGGTTGAGCTGGGAGCTCTAGAACATTCTAGAAGGTGGAGGAGCAGATGAGGGCTTTCAAAGATGATAGACTCTCAGAGGCTAGACCTATAAATGTGGATGCCAATCAGTATCCTTCTGGGAGTCCAGTGAGGCAAACATGGACTCCAAAACTACCTCTCATACCTATGCTCCATGGCATTGGGCCTCAGGGCCTCACGCTCAGTGAAGAGTCAATGAATGCTAGCTTTCATTCAGCCCTCACTGTCCTTGCCTGACCTCATTCCCCCCATTCACACGTCCAGCAGAGCCAACCTCCCGCCACCTTACATAAGCCCTCTGTTGCCGCCTCTGGTCACCCTTTCCTTGGCTTGTAGCTGCGTTTCTTGCTTCAAGTCGAACTTTCCAGTGCGACAGTGAGCATGAGCCCTGACAGAACCATATTTGTACTCCTAGCACTGAGCTCAGCCTCTGCTGCATGTAGTAGGGACAGGTCAACCCAACACACTTTTTTTTCTTATAAACTCGAATAACTCGCAGGAGTTACACTTAGCCTTTGAAGAAAAGGAAAGCACACACAATAATCCTTTGCCAACCTGAATACCTCCATAGTGGGCAAAAGCCGTGATTGGCAAGATTACACTTCATTTTTAAAATAAAAGTAGAAGAAAAACAAATGTTAAAGGAGTATTCAACGTGTATTTTTAAGTAAATAAAAATTCATAAGTTACCCACTTCTAAAATAAACAAGATTCCTCTGCTTTAATCCCAGCCCCTGAGCCCCCATGACCATAGCACACAGCCTGCAGAGAGGCGCACTCTGACAGACCGGTTCCTGGGCCACACGAGCATCTCCACAGTTTCCCAAGGAGACTTTACTAACCTCTAATGTCGTCTTTCACTGGTAGCCTTCCTCACTTTGATTCTGCAGGTTTAGCAAAACCTTAGTGTAAACACCTATTTGGGGTTGTTTTGTTTCCAGAAAGTCAAAAGTTCTTCCAGGAATTTTGTTTTCCAGGCCCTATCCCCCCTACAGTGTGAGGCCTCCCCTCTCTGCACGCATGTGCTCCCCCATGCACCGGAAGTGGGAGCAGGGGGATATACCTGGAAGTATATAGATAAGAAACTTGGAGAATTTTAACATGCTGCCACAGGGCATGTGTCGCAGCCTCACCTACGCAATCCCACCTCAAACCAGATTTGAGCTTGAATCCCAGCTTCTCCACATTGTCCCTCCCCCACTCCCAGAACTTCTTGCTCGTTCCCTTCTTTTGGCTTGCATTAAACCATCTAGAGAATGGGAGAAAATCTGGCAGACCAGAGAAACTAGGGTAAAGGGGCAAAATTCAGGGAGGCATATCAAATTTATATTCAGGCCATCTACATAGTAAAGTGCTAGGAAGGCTAAGTGGGAGGCGGGGGTGCAGAGGGGTGAAGGAAGAGTTTCCTGGGCAGAGGGAAAAGGGGGGCATTCAAGGAGCAGAAGCAGAGGGAGGGGAGAGGGAGGAAAAAGAGAGCAGGGTACTACATGTCCATGATGGCTATGAGCTCAGCTCCGTGCTCCCTCCTGGTGGCTGTTCAGCTCTTTCTTCTACAAATCACTGCTCTTAGATGAACCCCACAAGATTACCAGCAAAGAAAATCACCTCATTCGTGCACCGCAGTACAGTACAACTCGTTCCTGTTGCTCTCCAGTGAAAAGTAGGGGGAGAGGAGAGCCCTAAATTCATCTCTATGCTGATATTAAGTCTGCTGGTGTTTTTGAGCACCAGCTGCTTATAATAGGCAGAGTATAAAAAAGACTAAACATTAATGGATGCATGACCGCATTCAAGTCCTGACCTCTCACTGACTGGCTCCATAGCTCCAGTGAGTCCCTCCCTGTTCTTAGCCTCAGTTTCCCTCTATGTAAAATAAAGGGCTTTAACCAGATAATCTGAACTTCCAACCGAGCTCTATGACTCCAAAATTCTAAATCAAATTGTTTTCAACTAGCAATCTTCAGGGTCACTCCATGTTTAAGTGCTTTGTTTTTAATCTGATTTGTTGCTGATATTTAAAACTCAAGAGCTTTTGCATAAAAAATCCCATTTTTATCTATCTCCAAAAATCGGCAGTTCTGGCAACACAGCTGCACTCCCACCTGGCAACGATTACTTGGAGCTGAGTAGTGTCCTCTCTTTCAGGTGGACTATGGGTTTAGCTACCTGGCCCTTGTGGCCATTTAAGGCTTTGGACCCCCTTCCAAGTCTTAAGTGCCCAGGAACTGTTCAAGTAAAAGTAGAATTAGGACTTAAGTGTACATTAGGTCAAAAAGTGCAAAAGTGGGGAAGAGCTCCTACAAGGTGACCAGGACCTGGGTGAGAAGCAGAAGGAGAGACGATGCTTCTGGGGGATGTTCTACCAAGAGCGGACATGACAGAACCATCCATCCTGCTGTTAGACTTAACAGAGATTTGCCAGAAAGCAGTTTGCTTTCTCAACAAGCAAAAGAACCATTGAAGGAGCTTGCCTTGGGCATGGAAACACCACTATTCAGGCTTTGCTCCAAGCCAAAAAGAACACATTGATGTCTTTTCAGGCCCTGGCCAGCTCATCGTGTGTTCTACCTGGGGAATACTATCGAGGAACGACCGTTGGTCAGGGCATGACTCCCCAGGAGCACCCATTAGCAGGATGGGTGGATTTAGCCGGAGAGTTCTTGAAGTTGCTATCGTTATTACTTTTATAGATTTTCGCTGCCACTAAGTACTGCCGGCTTAGTTCAGACTGCTTTAACAACAACAACAACAACAACAACATAGACTGAGTGTCTCATAAATTACAGAAACTGATTTCTCACAGTTTTAGAGGCTGTAAGTCCGAGATCAGAGTGCCAGCAGGGGGAGTTCTGGGTGAGAGCCCCCTCCTGGGTTGCAAACTGCTGACTTCTCCTTCTGTTCTCTTGTGGCATGGCAGAAAGGAGGAACACTAGCTTTCTGCCTCTTCTTAAAGAGCACAGATTCGATTCATGAGAACTCCATCCTTTGGACCTAATTACCTCGCAAAGGTCCCACCTCCAAATACCATCACGATGGGAATTAGGTTCCAACATATGAATTTTTGAGGGACACAAATATTTAGTTCGTAATAGGTACCTTCTCTCACCCAGACACTATGCTATGTACTTTACATACTCTATCCCCATTTAATCCACCAAGCAACGCTATTTTACAGCTGAAGACACTGGGGCTTAGATAAGTTTAATAACTTCCCCTAAGTCCATTAGCTCATCAGTGGTGGAGTGTAAACCCATGTCTGTCTCATACCAGCCATGTCAGAGCATGTCTATGTCTGCTCCCGACCACTCCATGCTGTCCCCCTTTCAGATTCTGGTTTCTAAAGCCACCATCTTCACTTCACTGTCACACTGTCAGGATGACCACTACCTGCCTGGAGGAGCTGAACATCGGAATTAGATACCTTGACCCAGCACCTCTGTTAGCCTTCCCTCTTTATCAAAAGTGGTCCTCTCAGAAAAGGAGAGGAAAGAAAAAAAGTAAAAGAAGGATGAAGAAACAAACCAGAAATGAGTATTAATCCAGGCAGAGCTGAATTCAGTTATACATACAAGAACTTACTGTTTTTATTACCACCTCACCCCACCATGATCTCTATTCTCGAACAAAACAGATTTTGTGCCTTTAACTAGCTACCTGAGCACTTGCTCTTGTATTCTTGACAAAAATACACAATCTGAATTTAATCAGGAGAAATCATAACACAAACCCAAATTGAAGGACACTCTATAAAATAATTGGTCGGTACCCTTCAAAAGTCTCAAGGTCATAAAACACTGAAGAATTAGTCCAGATTAAAGGAGATTGAACTGACATAAGACTAAATACAGTATGTGATCCTGAATTGGACTGACCCATGAGTGGAACAATCAATGAAATTTAAATAGGTCTATAGATTAGACAACAGTATTGTAGAAGTGTGAATTTCCTGATTTTGATAACTGTACTATGACTGTGAAATATGTTCACATTTAGGGAATTTGGATAAAAGATATGTGCAAATCCTTTGTTCTATTTTTGCAACTTTTTGTAAACTATTTCAACCTTTGTAAATTATTATAACCTTTTCGAAATCATTTCAAAATGAAAATGTTAAGACCATTTTTTAAAAGCCACAGGGTACTGGAGAGAAGCAAAGAAATTACCTTGCCAAGCAGAAGTAGGCCCTCAGTAAGTATTTAGTAAACCCAACCACTGGGTCAAGTTTTTTATCTCAACCCAGAATGTTGGGAGGAGATGACAGAAATTATTTATAACCAAACAACTGGGACATTTCTATTTGGGAGGCATGATCCAGTGTGCTCATGGCAACAGAGCCAGGTTTTAATACCAGTTTTTGAGATGTTTGATCTAAAAGGTAAATGTAGTTATGCTCACTGCCTGCAAGTATCAAAATTTCCTATTTCTCCTAAGGACCAAATGTATCTCCACGATACACTGTCTGATTTTAATAGAAATTTTGAAAGAAAAACATTTCAATCTGAAACATTTCATAGAGAGGGGCACATTTTCCTCCTTAGATTAGGGGGATTTATTCCCATTTTTAATATTTTCAAGGCTTTGAGTCTCAAAGAATCATTAAACAGTGGAGATATTCTGATCCAAGTGGAACTATTTCTTAGGATTTATCTATGCAGCCCTTCCTGGCTCCTCTTTGCTCATTGCAACTCATCTAGGTAGAAGGAGGCCACCTAACAATGATTATTATGTGAAGAGAATGAGTTTTCATTTCTTCTGTTAGGTCAAGATTTCCACCCTGTACCTCTTGAATCTGCCCACCTACAGAAGGCAAATTCAGAAGTAAACATCTGCTTTTTTTATGTAATTGTCAATGGCAAAGGTTGCTGAAGTCCTAAAGGGTCTCCTTTCAATAGATCCCTTTTGTTTTTAAATATTTATGTGTTTATTTTAAGAGAGAGAGCATGCACATGGGGGAGAGGCAGCAAGAAAGAGAAAGGGAGAGAGAGAACACCAAGCTGACAGCACAGAGCCCAACGTGAGGCTCAGACCCACGAACTGTGAGATCATGATGGGAGATCATAACCCAAGCTGAAATCAAGAGTCGGATGCTCAACCGACAAAGCCACCTGGGAGGCCGCTCAGTAGATCTCTTTTGTTTAGGGTTTGAGATAAAGGACATTGTGGGGAAAGCTCCCTGCTACTTGTGTTGATAGGTTAAATGAATTTGCCATGTTTTTTATCAGCTCCAAAGCATGCTGAGATGTGCATTTTACCTTTGGTCTTCTCTTTTACATCCTTTCCTCTCATTTTCCACTTGATTTTGCCCCCACTACTCCCTCTGTTTCCTCTCCGATTTTGTAATAGGTGCTAGAAATAGAAAGATGGACAAGACAAAGGCCCTGCATTCAAGGAGATCATAACCACATGGAAAAGAGAGACAAATAGACAATTAGGATTCTTCTGAAATGACACTAAAATAGAGGGAGATTGAGGTCTCTGGAGGTGAGATATTTACCTCTGCCTGGAGAAGGAGAGGAAAACTTCACAGAGAAGGTACATTCAAGCAGACTTCCCTGCAGGGAAAAAAAAAAAAAAACACAGGAATCCATAAAGCAGAGGGAAATGGTGACTCAGTGCAAAGAGGCTCCAAGGGCAAAATATCTTTGAGAAAGAGGAAGAGAGAAGTTCAGCGTGGCTGAAGGATGCTTGTGAAGCTGTGTCAAGTTTTGAGACTATGAGGGAGATTAGAGCCATTCTGGGAAGGCTATTACATTCTTTTAAAAATATATGTTTTGGGGAATCATTTATCTAGTTTGTCACAGAAATTTGGAACCACACTTGTGAATTTGAAAGCATTTTAAGTAGTAGAAACACCATCAGAAATTGTCATAACAAACAATTATTAAGTTCCTACTATTTTGTGCTCAAGGTCAATGTATTAGTCTGAATGTTTCTACTTATTGCAAGCAAACATTTTTAGAGAAAAGAGGGAATTTAAATTTCTTATGGCTGATTTTTTTAACTAGATGTATATACATCATACTCTTCAAAATGCTTCCTCAATTATAAAAATACGAGCAAAATCTGCATTACTTAAAATCTAATGAAAGTTAAAAAACATTATTAGATTTACTTTATGTCTGTGTATCACAGCATATTTTCCATGAACATTTTATACTCTCTATAATGCTTTTTAGATTTCTGGTTCTGGGTACAATAGACTAAGTACATTCTACCCAGCCAGCTCCACTGAATGCTGCTATAAAGGCTGGTCAGAAAGTATGGAGCAGATGCTAGAGAACTCTGGAAAGTAAACAGTAGCAGGTTTATTGAAGAAGAAGACCAGAATGAGTACCACCAAACCAGCAGTGAGGTTAGCATTTTATTGTCTTCTGATATCTCCAGACCTAGACTCAAGGCTGCTCCAAACCCAGAAGTGGGCAGAGTCACAGAGAAAATACCTTCAGTTCTCACTCAGGAAGTGGGAAAGGGGTCTCCTGGCAGTGACAGGTTCTCATAGAAGAGGTAAATAATGGAATTCACATATTCTCATATAAGAACTAAAATGATCTAGTTCAATCATTACTAATGTTTATTGTTAAATTGGCATCTGAAATGAATTACTGCTTACTAGCTGTAGGACCTTGAGCAAGTCTCTTTCTGCCCCTGGGCCTCATCTGGAAAGTGGGCTGCCTAATTGCATGCTCTTGGAGGTCCCACCTGGCACTGATGCCCCAAGACCTTACACATGATCATTAAGAAGCACCAAGAGGCAGAGTTTTGAAGCTAATGATACTATAGCTTGAGGGCCTCCCAAGCCTGGTGACCATATGAATTTGTAAAATTTTTCAACTTAAGACATTTAACCACAATTGGTTAAGACCCTTGTCTCTTTCCACTTCAGCTTCCCTTTATGTCAGGTCTCATTTTTGTGTTTTGTGTCCTTTTCCTTAAAGAGGATCCCCCAAATTATATAAGCTTCAAAACTTGAAACCTGGATCTTCCCCTGTACTTTTCAGAGTTACAACAGAAATGGCATTAAACCTGAGATTTCTTTCTGCATCATGTGTAAAAAGGCAACAAATATTTTATTGGAAATTAATTAACAAGTTATTGCCTTCGAACATCAAGAAAGGAAACACCTACTTTTCTTTCAGTGCGCAGCTTAACGCTTCTTCAGGTCTCTGAATCCTCATGCTTTATGTTCCTTATTTGCCTCAGAACTATAAACTTCATAACAATAGAGACCACATCTGTTCTACTTCCTGATGTGTCCCCAGCACCTATTACAATGCCTGGCACAACCAATGCTGAGATTATGTGAAACCCTTCTTCTCTACTTGCAATGCACAATTCCTCATTTAAAAGGCACCAAATGAGGGGCACCTTGGTGACTCAGTCAGTTAAGCATCCGACTCTCGATTTCAGCTCAGGTCATGATCTCAAAAGTTCACGCAGAGCCTGCTTAGGATTCTCTTCCTCTCTCTCTGCCCCTCCTCCCCCGTCTCTCTCAAAATAAATAAATAAAATGTTAGAGGAAAAGGCACTGAATGAGCCAGAATTCAAACTTTGTTGGCCAAAAAAGACTCGCTTCTTCCTTTAATTGGGGACAGGTAGATTCTCCAGTGGACCACCTCGATGAATAAATAAAATGCCCCTATTTCATAGTCACATTTTCCATTTCTCTGAACTACAATTGTAGGGACCATACTATGGATCTCTTAAGGGTAGTGACAGTTCTTCAAATGTCCCCCTTGTTTTGCCACATCCCACAGGCTAGGAGCTTTCTTTCCTGCTCATATCTTACAGTTCCAAATGCTTAGTATTTTCTACAATGGCAGCAGTGAAATCAGCAACTGAGAAGTCTATATACAGGAGGAGGAAGACAAGAGAGCTTGGGAGGGAGAGAGACAGCAAGTGTTGATAGGGCTTGAAAAGGGTAGCAGGACAACAGGAAAAGGGAACTAAGAAGTGAGAGTGATGTGGAAATTACCTAAGCTAATTACATAATCTCATAAAACTGAGATTCCCAAAAGGAAATGTAAATCATGGAAGGCACAACAGAATTTTCTGTGCTCATATTATAAATATTCACCAGGAAAAAAAAAACCTTAACATTTGAGTAAAGAAGAGTAACCACGTGGAAGTTTATGACTTCTGTTTTGAAATTCACCACACCCAGTTGTGATTGGCCTGCCATCCTTGTCCTGAGCTGCAAAGGGATGTGGGTGGTGTGGGCAGCGGGAGGGGGCAGCCCATGTAGCAAGCCATGACAGGTTTTCATTTGCATTTCCCTCAAGCTCTGTGGGTGCTCAGCACCTCAAATTCCCAGCTGTACTCTGGATAATGAGGAAAATTATTGGCCTGACCTGGTCCTTTAATTTTTTTCCCACTCATGGCTTGAGCTTTCATTAGTTTTCATTTCTTATTAAAAGAAAAATCAAAGAGTGAGAATTAAACACCTCTTGATTGTTATCCTATTGAAAATGGGAAGTTGAGAGTCATGGGGCTGGAACTGAATGAAAGACCCAGCCAATAAAATGAGTAAGTCACCATAGGATATGTCAGTAGGCAATGGCTGTCCTCCTTCTCTTCCCTCTTGAGAATGATGGGAGCAATCTAACACCCAGAAATTCTTGGAGTCTCTACATTTAGGACTTGGTGTTGTAAAATCTGGCACATTCTCTGAGCAGAGATAAGAGTCTAACATCACACTGGGTTTTCCTCTTTTCAAGCATTGGGTTTGGATGGGCATTAAAACATTCACCAGCACTCAGTTACGTGCTTACCCCTTTAGATGCTGCTCCTCAGATATAGAGTCTGTGCCTAACCCATTTTTCAACTCCCTACTGTGTGTCAGGCATGTGGCCAGTGTTCAGCAAATGAATGGGGAGGGCGAATGGATGCATGCATGCTGAGATGAACTGACTGCTCTTAATTTCTGTGTTTGTGTTCATATTGAATATACCCTGCCTCACTACATAAAGGGAATAAAAACAGTATGACAGTTCCTCAAAAAAAAAAAAAAATTAAACATAGCATTGCCATATGGTCCAGCAATTTCAATTAGGTATATACCTAAAAGAATTGAAAGCAGAGACCTAAAGAGATACTTGCACACCAGTGTTCATAGAAGCATTATTCACAATAGTCAACAGGTAGAAACAAACCAAGTGCCTATCAATGGATGAATATATATATGCATACAATGGAAACTTATTCAGCATTTAAAAAAGTGGATTTACTAACACATGCTACAAAACTGTGAAAACATTGTGCTAAATGAAATAAGCCAGGCACAAAAAGACAAATATTATATTATTCTGCCTATATGAGGGACCTAGTTATTCCTTAACGGGTACAAGTCCTCGCTTTGGGATGATGGAGAAGTTCTGGAAACAGATAATGCTGATGGTTGCATAATAATATGAATGTACTTAATGCTACTTGGACACTCAAAAAAAAGTTATAAAGTTTATGGGTTGTATATTATACCACAATAATAAAGGAAATAAAGCAACGTTCGTTTAATGTACTGACATTTCTGAGTCAACCAAGAGAATATCCCATATAGCACTGCCCATATAGCTTGATTCTACTGTACTTGAAGAAGAGGCAGTCACTGCGTCACACTGCTTCAGGGGAACATGGGCCATCACGGCCTTCATGGCTGTGCACACCCCTTTTCCTCATGCAGATCTCTAAGAACCCTCACTGACTCTGTCATAAGATGCACCTGTCCCCAGGCTACAAATTATAGGAGAATCTTCCTTGTCCCTTGTCACCACCTGATGATTACTCACTTGTTAGGGTAGACCAGCCTCCAAGGGACAAACTAGCAGTAAACCCATTTGGGCTCACTCTTTCTAGACTCCCAGCCTAGAGGAGCAATGCCACAGCTCAGCATTACAGATAGACAGAAGGGACTGGGTTTGAACAGCAGCTCTCCATATTATTAGTTGTGTGGCTTTAGGCAAGTCACTTAAGTAAGCCTCACTTTTCTCGTATAAGATGGGAATACTACTATACCTACCTCACACAGTTGTGCCAAGGCCTAAATGAACTAATAATATAAGTACCTAACAGTGTCCACAATAAAATGAGTATCTAATAAATACAATTTTTATGTAAGAGATACATTACAGGTGGTAGCAAGGAGAGGGGGAGGGTGGTCATTCATGTCATCACAGGAGTTGAAATATATCACCTGTACAATATGAACCTCGAACATGCCAGCCAGCCAGGAGGAGCCTCAGGTGTGAGCAGAGACACCGGCAGGTGATTAAATGGGGCTTTCTAAGGAGAAGGGTAATTCTCAAAGAATCCTTTTTTACTTCTTCTCATCCCTCACCTAATTCCTTAAACTTTGGGGTAGTTTTTCTTCAGTGATAGATGTATATCATGTTCTCACCTCTACTAGAAAGTTTACTCATTCATGCTTAGGAAATATCTTGAGACTTGTAAATCCAAAGAATTTAGGATTGTGTTAATATAATGCCAAGGAAACAGAAAACTCATTAAGGAGAATGAAGTTTATTCCCATCTGTGTGATGCTGCAGACAACATCTGGCTGCACAGTGATGTTTCATCCATGATTTTAGTCGATCAGACTATCATCCTGATTGGTTGAATTGAACTCACTACCTTTAATTATTTTCTTTTAATTATTCAGGTGCATCTTCCAAAAACCTGCAGAAATTTATAGAAAGGTAAGTGAAAGAGGGATATAACAAGTTGTTTTTAGATTGCATTTCTGATTTAAAACAAAATAGTGAAAACCCTCTGTGGCTACTCTGTAATCACTCATACTGAGCACCAGTACCTTGCTAGCCACTCCCAAACATTGGGACATTATCACTTCTTGGACCAGTGGGCATAGGAAGTGATCAATTTGCATATGTCCTTTAAAAAGAATCATAAAAAATGCATACAAAGGGGATTAAACTTAGGTCTGGCCGAAATAGCTGAAAAAAGACCCAAAAAATGTATTTCATTTTCTTGCTTTATGTGTTCATTTTGAGCTTAAAATTCAGAGGCAGGCCCCTGGGTTCCCAGAACAGAAAGATTGGGAAAACTTTGAATCTGAAGTTCAATACAGGAGCACAGCTGTAGGGATGTCCTACAAATCTGGACAGAAGTAACCCAGCAACACCTAATGACAAATGCTGGGAAAGGTCCTAAGAAGATGGTGTCACATGCGCCTACTGGAGACTTCAATCCACTCTTCTCAATTCTGTTTACTTCTGTAGTCTTTCCCTAATGGGGAAATGGGTGACAGATTATACCCAAGAAGGGGGAATGAGAATGGTGGTACTAGAATGAAAGAAAAATATAAAAATGTTATCCAAATTGGGGGACACACAAAGATCCTTTCACAGATCCAGGCTGTGACATCAGTTCCAAAGCACGGCTTCTGAGTGTTTGCCATTCACATTCCATCTATGTCTTCTCAGTTTGTCCAGGAACCAACTGTTGGATCATCCAGCCATCGTTCTATACGCCATGGTTGGAAACGATGTCTGCAATGGGTGAGTTATGGAGAAAGAAGGTTTTAAAAAAAAACCTGAACTCTGGATTCCCCTTCTCCACTGCACTCCACCACATTCCAGTAGCCTGCTGTTGAGTTGAATTTCTCTGTCTTAGCAAGTCCTACGCACATATGAAATCAACAGAACCAACCTGTAAAGCTGAAAGGCTCCTTTAAGAAGATCTGATCTACTAATTCTCTGTTCCTATTCACAACATATGGGTGTGTCATGCTATAAGTTCTCAGTTGTATCACAAGATACATGCTGCTACAGGCCAAGAATCCAAGACTGAATATAATGGCCTTTTAAATAAAATAAAAGGCCAAATTACTGCTATCCCATAAGAATAGCTTCCTCACTTATATTCTGATATAGGTACTCATGGTAGAGACAGAACAGACTTAGAGCATTTGCAAAGGAACTGTGTAGAATTCATGGCCAATTCTATTTATGCCCATGGCCCATAGTAAGAAAGCAGTTTTGCTAAACTGCTAATATCAGTAGTGATTTCAAAATGTTGAATGCCTTAGTTCCCCCACACCATTTTGGAAGGTTTTTCAAAAATTGTGTGTACCCCTAAGAATATGCTGCACATGTGAATGCCATCTGTCCTGTGATCATGGCCAAAAAGAAAAGAAAAAAAAAAAGGTGAGATCAGATCTAGAACAACTCCCCAGTAGCCACCCACCCACCATTTTAGAAAACAGAAAAGTAGAGCCAAGAGACATTATGTGACTTGCCTGATTAATTGATTAATGGCAGAGCTGGCCTCCAAGCCAAGTGGTACTAGAAATAGGTCATTCTACTCACTGCCCACTCTTTGCTTTCACTCACCGAGCTTTCTAAGCCTGTGCTAAAGCCCCAGTTCAATATTATGAAAATGTGTTTGCCCTCACCAGTACCTCCACGAGTTGTGAGAGCCCTGGAACTCTCAGTGAAGGAGGTGTAGACCTAATTAGTGAAATGAGTTCAGGCCAGGAGATACCATGCTGTGATGCAAAGATATTGATGTGCCAGACCCTGCTTTGACACCTTGGGTTGGTTTACCACCCTCTCCAGAACCCCAAATCTCCCAGAGCTACATACTGGGGACCCAAGTCCCAACCTCTGCAATGAGCCACATGGAACTCTCTGGTAAATAGGAAACAACTGCAAAACCTTCCACGAGCCAAGAGCCACACCACTCTTTATATCAACTCATCCCCACAGCAGCCTTAAGAGAAAAGTATGATTGTCCCCACTTTACAGATGAGGAAACAGTTTCAGCAAGGTTAAGGAACTACTTATACTGAATGAGTAGCAAGGGTAAGATGCAGACCAGGTTCTCTGACTCCATTCTGTGCTCTTTCCACAATCCACACTTGCCTTATTTGCTTCCTTTGGGACAATCACTTTTTAAAAAGTATATGTTGACCACCAATGATGTGCCAGATTCTGTGCCAGGCTCTGGGACATTATGGCAAACAGGCCACAGTGCCTGACCACAAGGAGCTTCTAGCAGGAAAAGCACTGAGCTGTACAGCCCCAGGCCCATCACAAAACAGACTGAACCCGTGTCAGATCATCCAGTGCCCCTCTAGCCTCTGGATCATGTTCCCCTGGAGGGGACCAAGAGCAAACCAGTGATACTGAGCAAAGAACACCTGCAGAAAGAGACTTGGACTGCAAGAGCCCAAACCCCTGAAACTGCACTTTTCCAACAGAACCTGCTTACTCAGAGGCCCTTCCAGCCCAGTCCTGCTTTTCCTTTTCTAAAGAGCCAAAGGGCAGGCAGACATCAGCCAGAGACCTGTGCCAGCCTCTCCCCCCACCAGGGATCTGGGCAGAGAAGCAGCAAGCATTTGGGTGAAAGAACAGTGTTGGCAGTGTGGGATGTCCCCGCGGTGCCCACTTTGCAGTGTCCTGTGGTGGGGTTAGAAAAATAAAGACAGATGGCAGCCTTACCTCCCCATCTGCCAGAACGTCAAGGTGGAGTAGACAACCCAAAATGAGCAAAGCAATTTCATAAAAAGCTCAAGCCAGCAACGAGTTGCATAATAAGTTCGTCCTGGAACAAGTTTGGGGATATTTGCTTGACTTTTTTTTTTCTTTTCTTTTTTATGATGATGCTAGCTGCATTTACTGAAATAATGCAGCTATGTGCTTCTTTCTCAATTCTCTCAACTCATGCAGTTACTCAATGAATACTTGCTAAATGAATGAAGGTCATGATTGGAGGACAGATTTTAGTGTCTGGAATTTAAGAAGAAAGGTCACATAGACAAACCCAGCTTGCCCATCATGATTCTACTCAATTTGGCCAAAGCTAACCCAGCTTCCCCTGGGCTTTCCTATCACTGCCCTTAAAAGCTATGGGATGTCAGTGATAGGAAGGAGGAAAATTCCTGGAAATAGGGCAAATTTGAGCGAGCTACCTCAGCAGAACCTTGAGTAGCAGGGGCAGCATGGGAAATGGGGGTGCCCTTAAGAACCTCAAATCATAAACCCTTCCTCCCCTCAACCCCCCAACATGACATTGCTAAAAAGAACATTGCAATTGCCAGAAATGTGATAGAATTATAAAAACATCCAATACTATCCACATCAATTGACATGGTTCCATTTTTTTTATAGTGGACCTAGAAATAATTAATTTTATGTTTTTTACCTAATGGAAAGAGCCAGGACCACCCCTACAAAAAGTTGTCTGCCTCCCCTGCTCCCAGGCATGTTTTTTTTTTTTTTCTGCAAGGTCATTGTTTCTGACCTAGGGTGGCTGATTAGACAGCAGCAAGAGGAAACCAGTCAAAGTGCTGGTACCAATGTGCTCCCCAAGGAGCCTGCATTGGACGGAAACAACCCTTTCTATCCAATGAAAGGGTAGAAAAACCAGCCGGGAAGGGAATGCTCAGGGCAGTTCTTTCTCCCAGCCTCCTCAGTCGAGGAGTGGGTGGTCAAGGGAAGGCTAAGGAGCTTCCCAACTAGCCAGCATGCTCCAGGTCACACCCACTTTCAGCGACCCAGGATCTCTATGCATGAGGTAATGCGGGCCCAGTGAGTCCCCATCTCCTTCCCAGTCTGTGTCAAGATGCCTCTTCGAGGTGGGTAGGTGGGAGGCCAGAGATGTGAGTATGACTGGCTGGCCTGCAGAAAAGGGCTAACTATATTGCCTGGCAAATGCTAGCTGTGCATGAGGTCCGAGCACTCAGTCGCAACAAGCCTCTAGGCTTTAGCTCTGGTTCTGGGAAGTGTCTTTCATAGAGGCTGCTTGTCTTCTTCCTTAGGAGGGGGCACATCTCTCTGGCGTCAGCCCGGTGAAATCTGGCAGGAAGAGCTGCCAGGGTAATGAAATGATCACAGCCGGCCCTGCACCCAAGTCACCAGGCTTATTTTCATCATCAGACACAATTCATTAGGACAAGGACAGGCTCTGAGCCACCCAGGGGGCGAGGCTCTTTGTCTTTCCCCTGCCGGTGTGTTCCTGACCTTTGAAACCACAGCCGAGGGCGCCGGCTGCTCTCTCATCATTTTCCCTGGTGGAAGTATCACGTGGCCCAGGCTTTCCCTCTGTGAGCTCAGCTCCCCCAGCCCCTCACCTCTCCGCCTGGGTGACTGGCAGGAGCTCACCCATGTGTGAAAAGGGGTGCAGGGCGCAGGAGTGAGCAGGCAAACCTGGGCTGCCAGTGTGGATTAGACACAAGCTCCAGGACATGTGGGTTTAAAAGGGTTAGACACTTGCAGCTCAGCCCATTCAACTTTTGGTGGACATCAGAGAGGGCCCAGGAGATTTTTCCCAAACCACTGGAACTGTGGTCTCCAAAATACTAATGCCAAGTCTCCTCAAAAACCACCAGAGGAGAAAGAGTGCCCAGATCAAAATGACATTGAGGATTTTTCGGGGACAGAGTCAGAAGGCACCTTCTATGGCATCCAGAAGAGGTGACCCACCACGTATCACTTAGACCCATTTGCCCTTGCCTGAACTGAAAATCAGTTAATTTGGGGGTCCCTGTCTGGTTTAGTGGGTAGAATATGTGACTCTTGATTTTAGGGTCATGAGTTCAACCCCCACATTGGGCCTAGAGCTTACTTAAAAAAATTTTTTTTAAATAAATTAATTTGGGGGCGCCTGGGTGGCTCAGTTGTTCAAGCATTTGATTTCTTCTCAGGTCATGATCTCACAGTTTGTGGGTCTGAGCCCTGCATCAGGCTCTGTGCTAATAGCTCAGAACTTGGAGCCTGCTTCAGATTCTGTCTCTGCCTTCCCCCCTCTCAAAAATAAATAAACATTAAGAAAAAAAATTTTTAAAGAATCAGTTAATTTTGCTATGCACATTGAAGGGTTTGATTGACAACACACACACGTGTAAATTATGTAGCTGTACATGATGGAGTAAAGATGACTGGAGAATGTTCCATCAGCAACACAAGGCTTCCATTTTGATTTCACTTAGTCATTTGGGTTATGCTTGCTTCACTTATGGGGTGCTGGTGCAAAAGCGCAAATTAGCTCAGATTTTTTGTTATCATCAGGGTTGTATCTCTAGCCAAAAAATAATCATTAAATAGGGAGTTTGGGAGACTTTTCTCCATCTTAATTCATCTTGGCTTTATGTGATTGGAGAGTCATAGCTCAGCATAATTGCTTCTAGCCAAAGTGCTAGTGTATCAGCAGGAAAAAAAAAAAAAAACTGAGGTACCAAGGCAAAAGTTAATAAGCAGTATGTGGTAGCTTTACCCATGATTGAAGATACGGTATAGACGCCCAGCTTGCTTTCCTGCATCCTCACAGCCACACTCAACACACACAGTGAAATAGAACCCAGTTACTCTGGGTGGGTGCTCCCGTGCTGAGCAAACTCACCAGGTAGCCCCTTCACAAACTGAGATCCTTCTAGCCCTTCTCTGCATATGCAAGTCAAGCCAAAGCCCCTACCCAGCCTTCTGCGCTTAGTAGGTAGGCAACCTATTCTCAAATCCTTATGAGGGCTTTTTATGCAAGTTAGGGAGGTTTTTACTCATAAAGTAGTATAATTTTTCCCAAGGTAACAAGACACATGAATTTAGCATTCTGTTCTATATGCTAGGATAAAATAGGACAACTTTTTCTTTCCTACTTTCTTCTTTCTTTTTTTCTTTCTTCTCTTTTTTTTGGGTGTGTGTGTGTGTGTGTCTTAGCAACCTATTATATAGTTTAGAAGCATGTATACCTCCACAACTAACACCCTACCAGCAACCCCTGAATCAGACTTGCTCTGCCTTCTCCTCTGTATGGGTACATGTTACTTGTCACAAATGAACCAAAGTGATCCTCGCATCCATGATCAGCCTGTCCCCTCTGGATAGCAGCAATTTAGAAAGTGATTTTATTTGACTAAGTGAAATTAGTGGAGAGGAAATGACATAAAATTACAATGCTTTCTACTTTTCCCATTAAAAGTTAGTTTTTCCCTCCTTTAGAAAGAATAAAAATAATATGAGAATCTGTTTTATTGTTATTTTTCTGATTACAAAATAACATCTGTTATGAAAATGTCAACTAATACAGGGCATAGAAAGTGAGTTTTCCCACCCTCACTGCCTACCACCCCCACCACCTTGCTCCAAGCCAACCAATGGAGACAGTTTAATGTATTTGTATCCAGATATTTTTCTATACAAATTCTAATTTACAGACTGATTAATATTCATTGAAATGAAATAATATTATGTTTACTGCTCCGCAATTTGTTCTTTTCAATCAATAATACTTTTCCATGCTAATACCTACAGATTACTTCATTATTTTTTTAAAAAAATTTATTTTATTGAAGTGAAATTTACATAATATAAAATTAACCTTTTTAAAGTGAGCAGTTCCATGGCATTTAGTAATTCAAAGTGTTGTATAACCATCACCTGTATCTAGTTACTTCATTCTTTTTAGCGACTGTATCCCACTCTACCTCATGAGTGTACTATAATTTATGTAGCCAGGCTTTTTAGCTTTTTTCTAACTTTACACTGTTTCACACAATGTTGCAATACTTGTATACATCTTTGCGCATTTGTGGAGGCGTTACTATAAATTTCAAGGTCAAAAGTTAAGCCAACTTAAAATGTTGATACATTTTGAAAAATTCCCTCCAAAATGGCAGCACCAATGTCATTTAGGAGCTCCCTTAAAAGTGTTAATGGCAGAGGGGGAGCAGGCTGGCTCAGGAGGTAGAACTTGTGCTTCTTGATCTCCGGGGGTTATAAGTTCAAGCCCCACACTGAGTGTAGAGATTATTAAAAAATAAAACCTTAAAAAAGAAAAAAAATTAAGTGATAATCGTGGATATACCCAGGGACTTCTTTCTGTACCTTCCTTCCATGTCACGTATGCCTTGGATCCAGCCTGTGAGTAATAGACTTCCTTTTTCTGGTTTAGAATCTGTGTTAAGTTCCCAAGGGCTGCCATAACAAAATACCACAAACTGGGGGACCTCAAACAACTCTCACAGTTCTAGAGACTAGAAATCCAAAATCAAGGTCTCAGAAGGGCTATGCTCTTTCTGAAGGCTCTAAGGGAAAATCCTTCCTTGTGTTTCGTGGCAACATAATTCCAGTCTCTGCTTCTAGCAGACACACAGACCTTCTTCCCTGTGTGGCTGTGTAACACTTCTTCTTACACTCGCCTTTGGATTTAGGGCCCACTCTAACCCAGTTTGATGTCATCTTAATATCTGCAAAAACCTTATTTCCAAATAAGGTCATATTCTGAGGGACACCACTGAATCCACTCTAAGATCATTATGTAACCTTGGGATTTTTAAGGGCTCGAAATAGAAAACAACTTATTATTCCATTTAGGTTAACAAAAGGCAGTTTTAAGCCTAAAGAGTAGATGAAAATCTTAGAGAATTCTATAATCTACTCCCAGGTTAATGCAAGTTAGTATCTTAATTCAAACTTGATGTATTCCTAAATGTGTATACATTCACATTCAATGTAGAAAAGGAAGGATGTTGTGTGGATACATGATGTCACTTTATTTTTCAGTGAGGTTGTGTTTTCCTAACTGTGATATATGTGAAGAGTTTAAAGATGAAGTTACAGAATTCAAAGGGTCAAACAAATAGTAAGGAATACCAGACTCCTTGATTCCATTAACCATGTGTATCAGTCAGGATAGGTAAACTTATGCTGCAGGAACAAATAGCCTCAAATCCTAGTAGCATAAAACATTTACTCATACCCCATTGTCCACCAGGGATCACCATGGGCTCTATTCCAGGACTCAGATTAGTGAAGCAGCTGCTATATAGAGTATTTCCCAGACTCATGGCAAAGTGTATTTTAGAGGTTCTCATATTACCAAATGTGACATATGACACTTATGCTCACAAACTGATAGGCTAAACCACTCACATGGCCCACCCAACCACGAGAGAGTCAGGAAACCTAAAATATTTTGCAAATAGCACCAATAACTACTACATTGTATGTATGGGACATAGGGAGGTGGGCAGGGGGTACCATGTATGTGTACACATTTATCCTTATCTACTAAGATATTTTGTGTTTCTTTCACCAACAGGAAAGCTGACCCAGTCCCAGAAATGACTACTCCTGAGAAATTATACTCCAATATCATACAGACTCTGAAGTATCTAAATTCCCACCTCCCAAATGGCAGCCATGTTATTTTATACGGCTTACCAGATGGAACGTTTCTCTGGAATCATTTGCACAACAGATATTATCCTCTCGGTATTAATTTGAAGATATTTTTACTCTTTAACAATGTTAGTTATACATAGTTCAAATATATGTGGTCCAAACCATATAGGAATACACCTAAAATGCCATCACAGTGCACAGGTCAGAACTGGTAAAGGCAAGAGCCCTGAGGCGTGGATCTAAAGGTCAGTATCCAAAGGTAAGCAGAACCAGATCCAAAGTCAGAAAGGGCAGCAATCTTTAATGTAGAATTAGGACAAATTGAAAAGTAAGAGTTTAAATCAGGAAACTCCTTTAATGAAAAGTGAAATCTAGAATGAGCGGATGAAGCTCACATAGAAGAGGATTTCTCCAAACCTCAATGGTGAGTGCCCCCTGGTGGCCAGAATTCTAACGCACTCTGTGGACTTGTGGACAGTTAAAATTCTACACAACACATCCTCCAGTGGCCTTGCTTCCTGCTTCCACACTCACTTGGAATTCTTGGCTTTGAAATGCTTTAAAGATCTCCAGAAACTTTGCATCTCTAGCATGCCATAGGCTTTATACACATTGTAAAAGTAGTAGTAATTCACATCAGGAAGGGCTGATATGCTGGTCCTTAAAACAATCCTGTAAGATGTTTTCTTTAATTCCATCTTATAGATGAAGAACCTAAGGCTCATAGAGGCAGTCAGCTTGCCAAATGTTGCACAGCTTATTCCATATGTAACATATGTGTAGCAGGGCTCTCTCTGTGTTTTGGGGGAGAATGTCCTTTTAAGAAATATTTATTATGTGCCAGGCACTGTTTTGGGCACTGCATAACCATCAGTGAACACAATAATCAAAAACCAGTACGCTTATATTCCAGTGGGAATATGTCATAGGATGATAAGTGTTACTAGAGAAAATGAAGCAGCGAAGGGGGTTAGGAAGTGCTGGTCTCAGTCCTCTCTGACAGGCATCTACAATGAGGGGCCTCGGGGACCCTCCCCTCAGGCCCACATGAACAACACCTGTGTCAGTCTCTCATTAAAAAGGATGCCCCTTCCCTGATATTGCCATAGCCTCCTCTTTAGACCAACCCCTGCTAAAGTGTTCTGGAGGTCCAAGCAGTTTCTAATGAGTCAGATGAGCAATTTAAAGGGAAAAACCTGAAACTCCTTCCTCAGTGCCCACCTTAGGGGGTGGGGGTGAGAGCTTTCCCTTGTATTGGTAACTTCTCTGTGTCTTTCCAGTCTCTCCTCCTCATCCTCCTCCTCCTCCTCCTCCTCCTCCTCCTCCTCCTCCTCCTCCTCCTCCTCCTGTAGTCCCTGCTTAAGCCAATCCCTCACCATCACCTCCCTCAGGAAGTTCCACCCCTCCTCACACACAAAATGAGTAGGTTCCCTCTAACCAGTTGTCAAAGGGCTCTGGTCCCTTCACCAGGGCGACAACAGTAAATATCCACTTTCTAGGATTCCCACCAATAAGACTGAAGTCGTTTTCTGGTTCAGTTACCAAGTGTGCCCCAAATGTCATTATCATCCAAGCCAAATACTATCCTGACTCCCATAAGGAAAACATATTCCTATCACATCAATGGGGACTTGACTTTGGGTTTTCTGACTTCAAATCCCATTTTCTTCCCATGAACTCTGGTTAGACGACTCCATAAATTCTCTGATATGCCACACAATTCACTTGACTCAACCACAGTATGTAATAATGACACCATGCAATTTGGAAGGGAGCAAGGGAAGGAAAGAAGGGGGACTCATCAATCACTTTGGTGGATTCTCTAGGCCAGTGGTTCTCATCCAGGGACAACTTACCCATCCTACTCATCACAACTGTAGAGAGTGTGCTACTAACATATAAAGAGTAGAATCCAGGGATGGTCCTAAACATGCTACAGTGCACAGGACAGCCACCCACAAATAAAAATGTCAGTAGTGCCAAGGTTAAGAAATCCTGTTTTAGGCTTTGCCTTGTCTTCAAATGGCCTTTCTCCAGCCACTAATAAGGCACTAGCATTTCACAGCACAAAAGAGGAAGAAGGAAAAGGTAGAACAAAATTGTTCTATATAAACAACACTGGTTTTGAAAAAAAATCCAATTAGGAAGAAAATCGAAACCCTCTAAAATTTGTTTAATGTTTTAAAGTTATTATTCATATCCTAAATTATCCCTGCTGCCTGGTTGCCATGGGAAATAAATTATAAATTCTTCAACGAAGCATCAGTGTCCTTCCTGGACAGCCCAGGGAAGTAGGTGGGATTTACCCAGCTTCCCCATTTCTCCTTCAGCTGGCACATAACTCACATAGATGAGAGGCTTGAGGGGAGGGCTATTGCCCTGTGTCCCAGTTCTGCTCTAGCTTCAAATCCAATCTTTGGACCTTCACTCCCACCAGACATGAGCCAGGAATAAAGCAGGTTAATGCTGGGCCAGCCTCAGGGTTTGGCCCTAGGTTAGGGCCGGTCTCATCTTAGTCAATAGCCAAATGCCAAGTCTGATTCCCAGGGCACTGTGTTAAGGATTGTGTAGGCAAATAAACAGGGTTTTCCATTTACTTCTGTATTTGACCATGCTGTATTAGAAGCATGGTGATGATAATCTCTAGACTTGACTGTAGCCACCCTTTAAGGATCAAGAAAGAGATCAGGAAGTGTGTGGGTGGCTCAGATGGTTAAGTCTCAGACCGTGCCTCAGGTCATGATCTCACAGTTCATGAGTTCAAGCTCTACATCGAGCTGCCTGCTGTCAGGAAGCAGAAGGGGTCAAGGAGACCCCTGGGTCAGTGATACATTCTCTGTTGCCTCAGTAGGACAGGAGCAACTCAGCCTGACTATTCACCTAGGAAAAGTTCAATGCCACAACATCAGATCCGCAGGTAATGGGTGCCTAAGGCAAGAATATATTCCTAGCTCCTACTCCTGACAAGGAAGAGGGGGTAATAAATCCCTCTTAGCATCTATTAGCCCTATTTGAGTCACTATCCAGTCACTGCCTGGCTGTCAAGAGCTGTGACAGCCCCACAATCTCTACCAGCAATTAACATTCCTAGCAAGATACACAGTCTTTTTGGAGAATTACCAGAAAGTAAGTCTCACACATTAGGATTCTACTTACGTAGATCTTTTCAAGCTTGACCAGGGATAAGTCCTCTCGGGCACAGTCTATGAGAAAGGCAATCTTTCCATAAATACATTGGAGATACCTATTATGTGCTTTGGAGGTAAAGATGATACTAAAATGGAGCCCTTGTCCTCAAAAGAGAGAGGAAAGACAATTCCATTGGGGAGAATACAATATAGATCCTGACAGTGAAAATCATCTTGTGTCAATGACACTGGTACAAGTCATAAGCTGGGAGCTACCTGAAAGGTTAGACTATATAATCAAAAAGTCCAGGATTGCTGGCTACAAAGAAGCCTGCAAGTAGGCCTTCCTTGAAAGGCCTCTGCCACAAAACATCAACAACAGCTTAATTTTGTCCCAATTACTCTTAAACTTGAAACCTAATGTATTCTAAAATACCTTGTAGTAGTATACCTCTTATTTTATTGCTGGATTACCCCCTATCTGACTTCATGTGGTTTTACTAAGGTTTTATACATTCAGATGGTACTTCATGGAAGTGTATCAGATCTTTGTTGGTACTAAGTTTTTATGGTGCCTAAAATTTCAATTACAGTCCCAGCATTAAGTAAATGCCAAAGACTCTGCCCTAAAGAACTTAGAAATGACTGAGACACAAGCTGCTACTCTAGCCAGTAGGGGTAGGACATGCCCTTTAATTTTCAGAGGCCAGTCTGTAGGCTCCCCACCCCTTACACACACACACACACACACACACACACACACACTCACACTCACACACACTGATAACTCCTCAGCCCTGATAATTCCAGTCCTCTTGCCCCTGTCCTGGCATTCTTGACCAGCTTTCTCCACCAGATTCACTTTCTGAACAGGATATTGCAAACACTGCCTCTTTATAGGTATGACATGTAGGTAGGATCACTCTTTATATGAGGACTCCTCAATATACAAAAATACCATTAAAATTACAGGGATAAAAACTAATACTTAAAAAGAAAGAGTGAATTGACAGCACCAATACGTGAAGAAAAGAACTACTTTCCCTCTTCCCTTTCTTTAAACCATCAGCCTATCACAAGCACTCCCAACTGATCTTCCACATGGCCAGCCCAGAGTCACCCTACCTTCCACAGCAGAAATCCTAGCGAGAAGGGAAATCAACCCATTACATCTTTCCCAGTTACCTCCCAAGTACAGCTAGAATGCCTTTATCCTATTCAACAGACCCACCTACTCACCTAAGGATTTTTCCTGTATTGACCTTGTCTAATTAGAGTTAGTGCCAGAATAGCAAGAAAATGGGGGGAAAGGAACAGGAATTGGGAGAAGGTCTAGGAAGACACACCTGTGATCTCATCCTCAGGAGTGCTGGGACCTCAGCAGTAGGACAGCAGGGAGAGAGGAGTAAGCCAGAATGGAACAAGGCTGTCTGGACTTAGCCCCTCATGGAGAGTCAGCAGATGAGTTCCCAGTATCCAGGAGCAGAACAATCTCTGGACCCTCTGGACAACAGAGTAATCCAGCCTTGCAGGTGGGAAAGGGGAAGACGCAAGAGTGTTACTCATAGTCAGGCCTGAGGTGCCATCACCCCCAGGTTAAAAAGACTTCAGCCACTGGGCAAGGGAAAGAAAGACAGGCCACTTCTCGGGGAGAGGGGCCTCATCGGGGCCAAGCAGGTTGACAAGACCCCCAGCTAAACTATCTAAGATTTATTACAAGGCCCCAGCCCAACAACAACAGATGGCAGAGGGAAGGCTGCAGCTCAAGGGTAGTACCAGCAAGGGGCAAGAGCTGAGTCACTGGGACACAGTGGATGGAGGATAAGGAGTGCAGATAGGAGGTGTCAGTCACTGCAGCTGGCTAGGCTGAGACAGATGGGAACACATACAGAAAGCAAAGGACACTTTTTTTCTTTTAAGTTTATTTATTGTGAGGGTGAGAGTGTGTCTGAGCCAGGGAGAAGGGCAGAGACAGAGGGGGAGAGAGAATCACCAGCAGGCTCTGCAGTGACAGAGGGCTCAACCTCACAAACCCTGAGATCATGACCTGAGTCGAAATGAAGAGCCAGACGCTTAACCAACTGAGTCACCCAGGCGTCCCCAGAAAGGCAAATTACAACACACACACACACACACACACACACACACACACACACACATGCTAGAGGAAAAGAAGGCTCAGTGACACAAAGCAGGATCTTGGAGAAAGATGGGAGCTCAGGGCTCCATGTTGAGCATAAAATGAAAGCAAAGACAGAAAAGCCAGTGGCTTGGGATTTATCTAAAATATGAAGATACAGACACCTTTGGAGAACAGAGGAGTCCTGGTGTGTCATTGTGACTTTAATGGTGGTAATAAGCCTGTGGTTTTCCAGTCTTGGGATTCACTCACCCATACACAGAGAGAATATATTTTTCCTCTATGACAAGAAAATTGAATCTATCTTTCAGTCTAACCGATCTGAGGTATAAGTGAAAAATAAGACTGTGTTCCGTCACCTTCAATCTTTCTCTTCACTCCGAAATTGGTCCTATTATTTTCCTTTATTTTTTCAAGCGTGTGAGAAGTGTTAATGGATGAGACATCAGTTATTCAGCCCTGAGATCTGGGAGGGCCTGGGTTTCCTGTCTCAGCCATAGCATGAAAGTCAAACCGCTTCTGAGGGGGTGGATAGGCTGGGAGGTGGGGATGGCAGGAGGGGAGAGGGGCAGTGTGTGGGAAGAGAGAAGAAATAACCCCCACAGATTCTGGGCCTGCAATTGATGTTTGGAAAGACTCTGGATGAACTCACATATGGCACTTAACACTTTATTCTCTTTTTTTTACGTTTTATTTTATTTTATTTTAGTAATCTCTACACCCAATGTGGGGCTCAAACTCACAACCCTGAGATCAAGAGCTTCATGCTCCTCCCACTGAGCTAGCCAGGCACCCCCGTCTTTATTCTTATGTACCTCTTTAACCTGCACCAAAAAATAAATGAAGGACATATCTACTAATTAGGGCTAAATATGATATGCGCTGGGCTGTGAAGGGACATGATGTATTGTCCTCTCCCATCCAATGGCCACCCAAGCTCTTTTGGAGGCTTTCAATCTACCAAACTGCAGGACAGTGCATGGTCAGAACTTGAGACACCCAGAATGTCCTGGCAGGTCCTTAGCATGGGATAATTGGGCAGATAATTGGGTTACAAAAAGTTGAAAAGAAGGGTTTGATCAACTACCATCTTGAATGCTCCCTGTGCCCCAGGGGAACTTGGCATCTCATATCATTGCCAGGAGAAAGCCATTGCTCTGCAGGTCCTTTGTCAGTGGCATTCCATTCTGTTTGGTACATTTATATCCTTCTACCTAAGTTCCAGATAAGGTCAGGACCTTCAGGAAGATGGGAGTAAAGATGGAAATGGGAGTAAGGTCCCTAGGGCCCCTCCCCAGCTCAGTCTGAATTTGTAGGGCACTCAGAAAGAAGGAATGCACAGACTTTCTTCAAGAGCAATGCCAAATGAAAAATCAGGGCAGGTCCCTGGCAGTGCCGTCCTTCTGCAGGAGAGGCAGGGTCACCCACAAGTGTCCCTCGTTGGCTGCTAGATCTGAATACGTACAACACACCAGACCTCTCTGTCTTCCAGGCCAGCTAAATAAGGACGTGACCTATGCACATTTCTACTCCTTCCTGAACTGTCTCCAGGTGAGCCCACAGTGACCTATTCCAAGACCACACTCTCTGTTACTGGCCTTGTTCCTCTGTCATCAAAGTGGTATTTTCTTATTCTCAGGTCAGCCCCTGCCACAGCTGGATGTCCTCCAACAAGACGCTCCGGACTCTCACTTCAGAGGTAGGGCTGTAGCAGGTCCTTTGACGCCATCTTTGATTATTCCTTCCCTGTGTTTACTGCAGCGTTTCCGCTGGGAATGGGATTTGGACAGGGCAATGGTCTCCAAGTTGGTGAATAAAAATGTCAACTGCTAGGGTTCTTGAGAAGTCGAGAGAATGTGGGGTGCCCTGTCTCTCTCTTTCTACCTCTCTCTGGGTCTGTGGCTCTTGCTGTGTCTCTCTGTCACTGTCTCTGTGTGTGTGCCTGTCTCTCTTATGCATACATGTACACACATACATCCCTTTTAAAGCTGGTCTTAGGCATATTTGTAGAAATAGAGAGAAGTGAGCAAGGATAGGCCTATGTATGACAGGCATTCTCCCAAGGTACATGAGGACCAGGTGCTCAATAGCCTTCCTGTCTTCTCTGAGGGAATCCAAGGTTCACACACTTCTTTTTTTTTTAATTTTTAATGTTTATTTAGTTTTGAGAGACAAAGAGAGACAGAGCACAAGCGGGGGAGGGGCAGAGAGAGAGGGACACACAGAATCCCAAGCAGGCTCCAGGCTCTGAGCTGTCAGCACAGAGCCAACGCGGGGCTCGAACTCACAAACCATGAGATTATATACTGAGCCGAAGTCGGATGCTTAACCAACTGAGCAACCCAGGCGCCCCATCACACACTTTTTTCACTGATGGTAAATAATCTCTTTGTAAGAGATCTATTGATTTTTTTTTTACAAAAGAAATATATTTCAATTTTAAAAACTTGGAGAATATAAAAACGCACAAAGAATAACAACAAAATTCTACCACCAAATTTACCCAAAATCCTACGACCTAAAGTCAGTATGTATGTATGTCTTTCCAATATTACTTTCATAGATATTTGGGGGGTTGTGTCTACAGAGTATCAGAATACTCATATTGTTTTGTGCCTTCCAATGTTCATAAGTTATTCCTCCACATCATAATTTTATAATCATTTTAAAGTTTACAATATATTAATATACCATGAGTTATTTCCCACGTTAGTGTTAGACATATAGGTTGTTTCCAATTTTTCAGGATGAAAAATAGCATTGTGATGAACCTGTGTGTGTGTATATTTCTTTCTATATCATGTCAATTTCCTTCAGACAAATTCTTAGAAAAATTATTGGGTCAAAAGGTATGCCATGGTTAAGGGTTTGATACTTATTTCCAAATTGCTCTCTGGAAAGCTTAAACAAATTGACATTCACAGTCACCTCTCCCGTGGCAATATTCTATATTATCATGATTATTCATCTTTTCTTTGCCAATCCTGTGGGAAAGAAGTGGTATCTTATTACTTTAATTTTCACTGATTGATTCCTAATGAATTTTAACAGTTTTGTGTGTTCGTTAGCCATTTGTACATGACTAGAATTTAATGCACAGAGCAACCCACTGCTGATGGCTTGGAGTGAGGGTGGGGACTATCAATTTCTTTGTTCTGCCTGAATTGTCTCACTGAAGTGTAGGCCTTAAGGAATTCTCCCTGTTTCCTTTGTATTCAGAGAGCAAAACAACTCTCCAATACACTGAAAAAAATTTCAAGCAGCCAGAAATTTACGAACTTCGATCTTTTCTATGCGGATTTTGACTTCCAAGAAGGTAAGTTTTGCTGAGAGTGGGTGCTGGCACAAGCTGAAGTAGCAGCTACAGTTTAGAGCCTGACTGGGCAAAACGTTTACAAGCCAACAGGCAGGAGGTTGGGCAGGGAGGCTCCTGCATGTTCTGACATACTAATAATTCTGAGTATTGGAAAAAGGGAAAGTGTGAGACCCTCTCTGGGATGGCAGACGTTTACCATCACATATTCATTTCAGCATCATTGTAGAATCCCTGAAGCAACAGAGCCAACGACCAGTGGGAAACCAATTTGGGCTGGGAGCCAGCAGATCAATGGAATCACCGAACTCATTCTTGCCAGTTTAGCAATGGCCTGCTTCCCAAAAGACGAGGGTGACAGGAAAGAGGGATAAGGAAGTGCCTCTCAGATGCACACAGAATTACCTATAGACTCAGTAGCAGTTCAGACTCCCAGACCTCACACATGATGTAACTTATAAGAGTCTTGAAGGGAGGGACCTCAGATTTGCCTGTGCATTTGACAACCCATAACCCAGCTTTCTGGAAAAAACGTGACTGTTTCTTTCCTAGCATTCTGTCCAGACACTGGGGTCACTGATGAGTAGCCACACAAAAACTAGGCGTGATTATTGGAGCTACTGATTTAGCCTTTACATCTCGACTCTGAAAAGATGGTTATTTATTGACTTTGTTCCTCCCAGCCTCATTTTCATTGCTAAGCACTTGTTATACAAGAGAAAAGCCTCCTGTTGATTGACTGCCAGCTGAGATGATGCTAATGGAAAGCTTTACAGCATATGCAAATGATGGAAGGTGTCTCTTCCAAGAGTTTATCTTCTCTGTCTCCCCACCACCAACAACCCCAGCCCCAGCATCTGGGATGGAGCAGATGGCCATCATGAATTATCAAACTTTACATTAGCTGACACGTGCTGCATTGCACACTCTAGCATTTCAAGTCTGAACATCTTTTCAACAGGACTGATCTCCCTTAACTAGATTTCCTGCCCTGGTGATACATAATTCTCTCATGGGGAGAGACATTTTGATAAATAACCTCTCATTAAAATGCAGAGCTAAAGACTCATTAATGAATTCCTGGTGTAAACAAATGCACCACCAAGTGATCTTTGATGATCATCAACCTTGAATGTAGATAGAGTTATTAAAAATATAATAATGTCTAACATTCATATGGGACTTTTCATTTTCCAGAGTAATCTCTAGCTCTGTCGCTTAGTGTCTTCGGGAATGTAGGCAACTCCCTGAATGTGTCTAAACTCTCCTTTCCAGACCTGGAACTGGGGGCACCATTTCTTCGTAACAAATCTTTGTGATGATTATGTGAAACACATGTGTAATTCTCCTAAGTGCTGTGCCTGGTACATACGCCAGTGCCCAGGAAAGAGCACCATTCCCGCACACCCTTGTTCCTCAATGTGTGGTTCAGAACGAGCAGCATCCACAACACCTGGGTGCCAGTTACAAATGCAGAGCCCCCCCCACTTGTAATTAGGACCTACCTCACTAGAATTTTGCATTTTAACATAATACACAGATGAACCATATGCTTGTTAAAATTTAGTAAATGGGGCCCTATAATACTACAAGATTAAGATTTAGTCAGTCATCTGATTTGTCCTAAGTCCCACTATATCCTGTGTAGGTGCTACGAATATAGCTGTCAGAAAAACAAAACAAAATAGTCCTTATCTTCATGAATGATACAGAGAGAAGAGCTTTACCCTTGACTTGGTACTAACAGCTTTCCACGGGTGACCTAACAGCCTTGAAGTTGAGGTTCATCAACCCATTCTTGTCCTCACAGCGACAGCAAATGCAGCAGAGAAGCAAAACATTCAATTAAGCTGAACTGAGCATTCTAAACCAAAATGGCAGGGGCTCACCTTACTGAGAAACCTCCTCGGCATTTGTCCTTGCTTGGCAACTCTCATCAGCAGTTTCAGGAATTTCCCGGAGGCATTTATGAAAAATAAATCTGAAGACCCAGTTTTGGTTGAGGGCCTTCTTTGCCTTCTCCGTGTGACATCAGTGGGCACAGTGGAGGGATGGTGCAGGCATGGGGAAATGGTGGCCCGGGATCTGCCCCCCTGAACCTCTGATACAGCAGAGGGATCATCCACTCCCAGATGTATCCCGCTGGTAACTGCCACTCCTGGGCAGCTCTCCGTCCCGGAAAGCCCATAGGTGCAATGTGCTATGATAGAAAGAGCCCAGGTAGAACTGTGCCCCTAGCCCAGCTCAGACTCAAAATAACTGTGTAACCAACCTTGAGTAAGTTAAATAACCAGTCTGCTTTGTTTCCTTTTGTGTAAGGTAGTAGAACTAAGCGGGGATGGGGGTGTGGGGAGGGGGGGTGTTATGTGAACACTGAGCCAACTCTGCCATGTACTGAGAATTCTGTCAGTCTCCCGCCACCACTGCCATCAATGTATGCAAAGCTCCTAGTACATTCTTCTAAGGCTTATCATAGAAGGAGAATAAATGTTGCTTCTCTTCCAACATCCAACCCACCTCCCATCACCAGTCATACCTGTGGATCACTTTGGGTTCCCTAGAGGAAGCTGTGGTGGAACGTGTCTCATTAGCGCTGTGGTCTTCTGTTACCAGAGCCAGAAACTGTATAGCCACATATTAAACTGGCAGCCTTAATGGTCACGTGAAAATCTCCCCTCTCCTTTCAATGCTGTATTTGACTGTTGCATCACAAATGTCCTCATTTTTCATATGAAATTTACATGTCCATACCCTGTGACACAGCAAATTGCCATTGAGGGTCCCTGTGCCCTGAGGGCAGGCATGAGACCTATCTCTTCTCTGCTCTGCTCTGACAGTCTCAGTCCCGCCGTGAAAGGCTATTGCTCATCTCCAAAGACTCTTTTGTCTCTTGCTGACTCATCCTCTAACTGGTTATGAGCTAAACAGAGGCAGCAATGTTTCCTTCCTTCAGGAAATGCCAACTTGAGCAGGTGATGTCCTTTTTCTTTCTCTGTACCACACCTCCCAAACAGAGAAAGGAAAATGCCGCTTGGTCGACAGGGCCACTTTTGCACTGACAGTTTAAATATACCAGCTGCCCTCAGTTTCCAAGACAACTCAATTGGAGTAACCTTGGTTCTTAGTTCTTCCCATGTGTATGTTTGTAAAAATAACCAATGACTTCATGGTGCAGACCAGAGTTCAGATTTCTTGTTTTAAATGTCTACTAGTGTTACTGTTCATCAAGATGCTATCAAGGGTTTTGTGACTCTTCTTCAGTGATTTCTATTGCACCTCTGAAAAGCCAGTCATTAGCAGAGTTACTTTGACTTTGCAGATACATAAAATACATTATGCACCAAATCCTGAGAGATCATTCATGACCATTTAAAAAGCTTCATTCAGGTCGTCTGAACAAATCGGAATTCATTTACCTATTTTTAAATATGGTCCCAAGTAGGAAGAAAACAGACCAATTTACCATGCTGCCCCTGCTTAGACCTCCACCTCTAAAATCAGTCAGAGAGGAAATAAGACCACTGTCTGGTATTGCATTTATTCTAAGAAAGCAAAATTTCCCCCTGAGATAAACAGATGTAAAAGGGTCACTCTGTCTAACATTGAGCACAACACAGTAAAACCTTAGCCTCTTGCCTGTGAGTTAGCTATTCTTCCTTTAAGTGTTATAATACTGATGTCTACAGATGGGCAACGACTGGTAACCCTCACGGACACAATAATCATGTGAGAAAATGATGGTTTTCATTCTGAATAGTCTGATTGTAGCCTTGGTAACCTGTGGCATTTCTTTCAATGCCTATTAGGTTTTCTATATGGTAAGTTCTTCTAAAGGTTGGACTCCCTTGTAGTGGGAAGGGATGGGGACTTGTGAAGCAGCAGGAACATGTTTCCTGGCAGGAAGTAATATGTTGTCACTGACTCCCAATAAAACCCATATGCAAAATATGAAGGAGTGGCTCAGGGGCGGCCATTTTGCCAGGGAAGAAGACAACAGGAATTGGTGATCCTGTGTTTAGGGCTTCAAACCACCAGCAGGAATTTTTTTCCTGAGCTCAGAGAGGAGCAGCAGTGTGTGCAGCCCCTCAGGGAACAGGCATTGGGTAGCAAGCAGGGGTGGCACGCTGTGATATAAGGACTAATTACAAAAGTGGCATAGTACCGATTCAGCTCTGGAGCAAGCTTCACTTGTCCAGTCAAAGCCTCCAGTAGAATTTCCATTCCTTCCCTTGGGGCGAGATGAGGGGGTGGGGAACCAAGAGAGCGCACATCCCAGCTCTTGAGTCTTTGTCAGGTGGAGGGGAAAGGACTGAAAAAATCGCAGCTGTGTCTGCTCCCCTCTCTGGACACCAAGGAAGTAAGTGAAGGTATGGGTGATGCTGGGAGCGGTAAGTTTCAAATATTTCTCTCTGGAGGCTCTCTAAGGATTTGAAATTTCCTTGAGGAGTTCTTCCTGGCTATGTAATATTACAGTGTAGAGTTAATGGTGGTGTTGCCTTGGAGCAACTGACATTCTTGGTCTCTTATTCTCGTTAAAGGGCAGTTTTATTGCTTTTCATCACTCTGGGGCTCATAATATTTCCTCTGTAGCCATACTCACTGTAAATGTGATGTTGAGATAATTTTATATAATTATATTCCTGACAAACTATGTGACTTTTAATGGTGATTGCTTGACATACGCCGGCAGTATCTGGAAATGGCAGTCCACATAAAGAGATGTTAACAAAATGTTTAATTTTCCCTCCTTCTCTTGCAATACTTACCCAGTGAGAAATGAGATGAATTTACACTGATGTTGAATATTTCAGAGCTCACCTTTTCCCACCACCCTCCTCACTGCACAAACCACCTTCACCTAACACCCTCACACATTTTCTTCCTGAGTCAGGAAAAAGAAAAAGACCATACAATGGGAAGGTCATTTCCATTCAGAGAGCCTCCAGACCAAGATAATAGCCCAGGGTAGCCACAATTGAGTAAGCATCTCCCAGGGGTGGTGTGGGCAGCTCCGACATTTTCCACATGGTCCTTGCTCTCTAACATCGACGGTCACTCAGTCACTCATGGAAGCATGCAGCTAACTTTCTGGTTGTGTGTGTGCCCTGCAGTCACGGAGGAGTGGCAGAAGAGAGGCGGGCAGCCCTGGCAGCTCATTGAACCAGTCGATGGATTCCACCCCAATGAGGTAAGTGCAATCACACAGCAGGGGCTGAAGGCTATCTGTTGGGTTATTTTTAAAATACAGTTATGCATCCATGTGTTTATTTTTATCCCATTTTATTCCAGAACGAATTTGAGGTAATGTACTCACATGTGTAAGATAGAAGATTCAGTACAAATAAAGTGAAAATCAGAGTGAAAAGCAAATAAGATAGAATTGATACCTGGCTTCCTGACTTAATATCCACAACTCATTAAATGTGTGCAGGGTGGTCCTGAGAAACTGCTGGTGGTAGCTTATAAAATCAGCTGTGTTGTGTAGGGACTGATGTAAAAAAAGGCATAAGTGATGGCCTACATTAAAATAAATAAATACATACATACATAAATACATAAGTAAGTAAACAAATAAGTAAGTCAAATACTCAAAAACAATCACAAGGATTCCTGGAAGAGAGACTTATGAGAAATTTCTTCTATGGCTCTTTCCAGAAATGCCACTGAATGAGAGGAGAACAGTGTCCTTAGCAATACCCTGCAGTAAGAGCTATTTCTTATCTAGGATTCCAAGGTACAATTCTGGAAAGTAGTTCTGCTCTGGCCTCTTCCCAGAGCAACGGGAGCTGAAGGGACTCTGTCCCCTCCTACCCTCACCCACACCCTTCAACAAGGGAAGCACCACTTTCATCTGTTACACCTACAGGACTTGCTCATGAGATTTCTTCATTTAAAAAACAAATGAATAAGTATGGGGGTAGTTCTGTCACTTTTCAAATTTGGAAGCTGGCAATCCTTTGCAACTGTAGTCTTTCTGGCCTAGCCTTTGGTGGGTACAGCGTGGCAGTGACAAGGGTCTAAACCAGAGAAGCACTCCTGGTGTGCTCCCCCCGTGGCCCTGGTCTCGGTGGTCAGCCCGACCACAGGGAGAGCTGACCGTCCCTTCAGGAGCCTGAATGAAATGACTCCTAAGGAGTACCTACGGACAGGGCTAAGAACTGCCTCAAAGGGAAAAACAAGAGTGCCTCTCTACCAACAGATGAATAAACAGTGGAGTCCCACAAATGCTGGGAAAATTTAAAGTAACAATTTAAATGCCCATCTCCCTGTTTTCAACAACCAAATAAGTAAAAGTAATCCATCTCAGAATATCTAATTTTCCTCTGTATCATTTGGATGAACTGATCCAACAGAATTATTGCCTAGAAGTTGGCTAAATACTAGATTTGTTCTCCCCGCAAAAATGATGACTTTTGTTATACAGTAGTTTTTAATATGGAGAATTTCTTTGTGGCAATAATTAGGTGGTGGTTCTTGTCATTCCCACATGTCACAGAATGTTACCTTTCAGATTCTGTAGATAATTGAGGATATAAACAAATAGAGAAGGAGTTAATTAGGAACAAACTGTAAAGCAGAGAGTCAAAAGAAGCTTTGTTTTATCCTTCTGGTCCTATTTGTCTGATCCATCAAAAGACCATCCTGTCCCTGACACTTAAAATAATATTAGGGTTCAAAGTGTGTCAAATTAAGGCTTTATCTTAAACTCAAACAGCTTTGCCTATAACTGATTATTGAGAACAGGGTCAAAAGCTGAAAATATGGGGGGGTACCTGGAAGACTCAGTGAGTAAAGCATGTGACTCTTGATCTCAAGGTCGTGAGTTCAAGCCCCACGTTGGACATGGAGCTTACTTCAATTAAATAAATAAATAAATAAATAAAAGTAAAAAAACTGAAAATCGGTATGTTCCATAATTGTATGTTATTCCTGAGAGATTTGTTCACATGCTGGTAGTGGATGATAGCGTGGTGGGTCCACATCGCAAGTGGGTGCCATGGGTAGCCATGCGTAAAACCTGCTATTCATCGTGTATATGGAACTGAAACGTGCAGACTGCAACTTGGCATCCAAAAATGTTCATTGAGTGCCCACCCCATATCAAACACAGTGAGAATTCAAGACTGAACAAGAAACAGCCCCTGCCATCTGAGGAGATTATAGTATAAGAGGGAGAGAATGACAAGTGAACAGATAATTAAATAGAAGGTGGTTGATGCTTCCGGTTGTGAGAGCACGGTGCAGTGGGAGCATTGTGAGGTCTGGGTTGGGAGAGAGGGCTGTTTGGAAGAGTTTTCAGAGGTGCCCACTCAGAACTAAGACCATGAGCTGATCAAGTGCAAAGAAGAGGGAGTGTCTGCACAAAGTGTTCTGAGCAGAGGAAACTACACTGGCCAAGACCTGAGTGCAAAACAAAACAAAACAAAACAAAAACCAGCAGGGCACGTTGGAGGAATTAAAAGTACTGTAGTGAGGCCAGGGCATAGAGTATGGGAGGGGGATTGAGGGAGAGGAACCAAGAAAAGTATTTAGGGACCAGGTCACGTAAGGCCTATAGTGGGTTTGACCTTTCTCCGGTGGGGAAGAGGGAGCCACTGAAGATTTTTAAGCAAGAAAGAAAGATAACCAGACTTGTGGCAGCAGCCTGGAGAGTGGTGTGGCGGGGCCCACCTAGAGGGAGGGAGACCATCTAGAAGATGCTTCTGCGTGTGAGAGATGATGGCCCAGCAGAAGTGGGCAGAAAGAGAAAGGTTTGTATTGGAGTTTCATTCACAGTTGAGTCAACAGAACGTGGTCATTTATTGAATGTGAGGGTGAAAGAGAAAGAGATGCTAAGCGTGACACTTTTCATGACTTGAGAGATTGGATAGATGATTCTGTTGCTCACTGAGGTGAGGAATACACAGGATGAGGTGGTTTGAGGAGTTTGCCACATGTTGGACTTAAGGAGCCTACAGGACATCCAAAATGAGTATGTCCTTTTAGCAGATAATATACAAGCGTAGAGCTCAGGAAGGGTTCTGGGTGGGAGCTGCAGATGCGAGCACATTAGGATAGACCTGTGACTTGTGCCTTGAAGGGAAGCCTCGGGATGTACCTGCAAACTCCCCTCCTGATGAAGTACCTTACAGCAGAGGCAGTGTTAATGGATTCTTTTAGAGCCTTATGTTATTAGTTTAAAAACTAACAACTTAAAACTGCCACACACACACACACACACACACACACACAGCTATGGGAGTCCACATCTTTTCCATTTTAAAAGAGCCAGATGGGCAAGGTTGGGCTAAGGACCTAATGCAAATGGCATGGGCACAATACCAACCAAAGGAGTAGACTCAGGCCTTGTTCAAGTGCCCTCTCACCAATTCCTGTACATCTGAGCAAAAACAGCTGGTTCTGGCCCCTTAACCACCCAGGGGGGAACAGGCTTTATCCTATCGGCCTATTCTTCCTAAAACTCTGCTAGAGAAGCAGCAAAAGTGTCTAACCACTGTCGACTCAACTTCTCCAATTTTCTTAGGAAGACAAGTTTAATTAAGTATAAACATGAATTGTGTTCAACAGTTTGAATTTATGATTTTTAACCAAATTATATCCACCATCTAAACTCTTTGCTTAAATTTTAATGGAAAATAACCAGGCATAGAAAAACTCCCGATATAGACTGAGAACTGCTTTACCTTTTCATCTCACTCCCCAAATGTAGAACCAGAAATTTAAGAAATATCTTCTTTCCAGTGTGAGGGGGAGACGTAGAAGGTGATAATGCTGGACTTGATGGTTGATGGGATTTGGTGGGTAGGAAGGAGATGACTCACAGGATTGGGCATTTGAATGAACAGATGTGAAAAATATCAAGTCAAGGAACACCAAAGAAGAAGGGGAAGATTTGAGCATTCTGAATTTGGGGTGCCTGCACAAAATCCAGATGGAATTGTCTAAATCGCCATTAGATCAAATTGATGAGTTCTGATCTCAGGACAAGGGCCCGGCCAGGGGACACAGGTGTGGAAATCACCAGCATCTAGTTGAGAATTGGAAACACTCTCAGGGATGACACTGGCCCACGGTGTCAAATTGTGACCATTGTCCATTGCCTCCAGCAAGAGCAGGTGTAGTGAAGAGGGGAAATGGGAGGCAGACTGCTGACAAAATGCAAAGGAAGTCTGACTTATAAAAGAGATGATGTTCCAAAGACCCAGGGCCCAGACCTGTGGCCTGTGGAAGCTGCAGCAATTCTACCAGTTCAAATTCACACTTTCTTAAATCTCTGCGAAGTTAAGCCTCTGAAGAGGCACCTAAGAGATTTCTGGGCCTCAAACCAGACAATAGTAAATAAGAAATGCTGAAAGAGCCACAGACATCAAGTCCAGTTTCCTTGACTACTCTGGGACCACCCAGCTAAACATCCCTGACCTCTCCTGCCTTAGCAGCTTTGCCCAGCACACCTCTCTGCTCTCATGATGCCAGTAGCAACTGAAACCATCCTCCTAAACCTCTCGTTGCAAGCAATAAAGTTTCCATGACATCATCTCCACCTTCTCTTGAGCCCTGGACCTTGTACAATACTGGAGGCAGACATAAGATAAGTAATCAATGGATTCGTTTCGCATTATATATATATTTGATTTTAATATATATAATTGGTTATTAAATATTAATAGTCTCCAGGTGTTTGTTTATCTCAGCGTGTAAGCCCCTGGGAACCCAAGGTCCCGAGAAGACTTGTGGAGTCCCTCTAAGAAGGAAGCAATGCTGGCAGGGGGAACGGTGGAGAGGAGGGCCTTCTGGGCCAGGGAACCCTCAAATCCAGTCATTTTAGGCTGGCCCTGCCCATGCACCAGCGACCATGTCTCTTCAGTTTCCTTTATACATGAAGCCAGCTCGTAACAGTGCTTTTGGAATGACACACCGAGTCGGCACAGAAGGGCTAGAGCCGGAACTTTACATTTTCCCTTCGATGTAAGTGTTTCAGTCCATCTTACACCATTGTCATGTTGTCAGTTTACAAATTTAAAATTAATTGGGACCAAAAGTAACCAGGTCCAATAGACTGCGTATGTGGGCAGACGAAGAGCCCAGAGAAGCAAACCCATGCCTTCCCTGTGGTTACTTAGGGCTTCCCTGCAGGCCTTTAAAAGCAATCTTACCAAGATAGCCCAGAAATGTTCTTCCTACAAGAAAAATACATTCAGAGTGCATTTTTAACTTTGGTCTCATAAAACCCCAGAGTTAAATTTAGCCAGGGTTCAACTTAAAAGGGATCAGGGATGATAAGCTTTCGGTAAAACACATACAGTCTTGCTTTGAATTGCATTTCTTCTTTTAAATATTACAAAAAGGTAGTTACTGTTTAGGGTTCGATTTTATAGTTGTCTTACTAAAGAGTTCTATTTTTGTAGCAAAATACATAAAAGTAGTTTATGAAGCAGGCACGTGAAGGAATCCTGGGTTATGTGCAGCTGTGACCACTGCTGGGCTTCTGTTGGGTCCAGATGTGTCTCATGAACTTGCAAATGGACCCAACACAGTTATGTTTGCTTGGAGGACCAGAGGCTCTCCTGGAGAGGAGCTCAGCATAAGTACACATGTGGTTGAGCAAAGAAGTGGGGCTCAATTTAAAAACTGTCATCAGAAGGGAGAGAGATTCTAAAAGCCATATGGTGGCTGTTAGCAAGAGTCCAATCAAGAAACTTCACCAGGTTCCTACCCTCCCATCCCCCTCTCCCTGGTCTTTCCCTCAATCCTGAGGGATTCTGGAGCTACAGATAAAAACTGAAAGACCTGTTTCACCAAACTCACATGAGACATTAGTGTGTTAAGTTACCCTGCTTTGTTGCCCCTTTCGTGAAAACCTCAAAGAGGAGCCTTCACAGTGGACCCCTGACCACCACATGGATTTGGTGCCATGAGGGCTCCTAAGCGGCACAGGAAGTGGACAGATGGGTGGCAATATCCTGCAAAAGCACTGAGGCTGCAAGAGTGCCTGCAAAAAAAGCACCGGTGCCCCTCAGATGTGGGCTTAGTCAGGGGAAGGGGCACACCTGCTGGAATGGGCAGCAGTGTCTGGACCACAGCAGTGCCACCCACGTGGCAGCTATGTGGACTCATGGCAGCTGGGGCCCTGCAAGGGCAGGCAGGTGGCTGAGTCAACTACAGAGGAAGAGACGCTGAAGGGCTACCTCTGTTAACCAGACAACCCCACTTAACCAGAGCCTCCTATTGTCTAGTCTTCTGCTGGACCAGATTTCATCCCATGCATGTATTTGGTAGGGTTACTGAGCAAGGCAGTCCCTGACCCCCTTCCGTGCTGCCGAGGTTGTGTGTGCTGGCGGGAGGAGGCTGTCTCTGTCCCCTGTCCTGAGGACAAATGTTAGGGAGCTGTGTGACACAAGTCTCCACTGGTGAAATAAATTAGCTTGCACCCATCTGATGGAGTACCGTGCACTGAATAAAAACAATGATATGGATCTACCTTTAGTGACACAGAAATATGTTTGTAATATAAAGCAAAGTAAATAAAAGCAGATTACAGATTGTGGGGGCAATTACTCAAGTGTATGCATTTGTCAACACTCATGAAGCTGTTTATCACGGGAAGTTAATTTTACTGTGTGTAAATTATACCTCAGAAAGAGCAGGTCATATAATGATATTTATAGAAGGATCCAATTTGTGTGTGTATGTGTGTGTGCATGCGTGTGCACATGCAAGGCTCTACACCCAATGTTACCATTGGCGACCTCTATTATCTTTGCAGATGACTTTTATTTATTGTTTTCTCTTTCTGCTTCATTGTCTTTTTAAACTTTTCTCCAATGTATAGGTGTTGCTTTACTATTTTAAACTATGACTAGAGAACCACAAAAGAAGGTTCATGTTCAAGGAATGGTTAAGTTGGAATAGTGAAGGTAAAGGGCGGCTGTGCCTTGTCCTGTGCATCATGGGAGTTACAATAGGAAGTTGGTTATAAGGGAAGCCCATGGTAGGTGCTCAGTAAATGTTTGTCAAATGAGTGAATGATTATAGTGGGTCATTTTATCACAAGTCTCTAGTTTAATAATAACCATGTCACTCTCACTTTAGACCCAATATATTAGCAGTGCACACTCATAAATATTTTCATCTCCATTAGAGTGACAGCCAACTAATTGCTTTCAAACCAAACAGTTACCACATGCTGAAAGCTGATCTCCTTCCTTTTAACTTTCCTCTTCTTATCCTCACCCCATCTCCTCTCTTATTAATTTAGATTGGAAAATAAATAACCACAAATGCCTTGGTTTCACATAATTGTTAGGAAGACAGCTTAGGTGTACCAAGCAGAAAGGCAAAACACAAAAAGGAAGAACCAGTAATTTTCCAGACCTGGCAGCAGCCTCCTTTGTTGAGAAATAGGAGGAAAAAACAGCCACAAGACCTTTGAAGACACTGATTGCTTTAGTGTGTGAGAGATGATCACCCCCTTACTGGGAATCTGCTGGCTTGATGGTTAGCCTAGGGGGAGGCGTGGTATGGGTGTCAGTGTGTGTGTGTGAACGTGTATGCGCATGCGTGTGTCTGTGGTATGGGGGGAGAGGGTGGGTATGGTTTGTGTGGTGTGATGTGACGTTTGTGGTGGTAGGGGGTGTGGTATGTGTATTTGTGGTGGGGGTGGGTAGGGTGTGTTTCCACTAAGACATCGCATGGATATGATCAAGATTACATGGTTGGATAGATAGCATTTCAGGTCTACCTCAGAAGTCTCAGGAACATATTAAAATACTGAGGATATTTAATGTAGCAACTAAACGAGTTCTAGTTTTTTCTAACAACTGCTAAAACCGTACACACCATTTAGACCCAGAAAGGTCTTTAAACCGTTTACTCCAGCCCACTCATTTTGCAAGTGAGAGAATTGCAGCCCAAAGAGTAGAAGAGGGCTGCCCAGCGTCACATGGGGAGCTAGAGGCCCGGCCTGTAGGTGAACGGGACCCTTTGGAGACAAAGTCCACTCACTTCTGAATAAAGTTGGGGACATCCCTGAGCATCTTCCCTGAACAATGTGCGCCCCATTAAGGTCTTCAGCAATCACATTTATCTTTCAGCATTAAAAAAAACCATGAGAGAGGCTTGAAGACTGAAAACAAACTGAGGGCTGAAGGGGGAGGGCGAAAGGGGAAGGGGGGTGATGGATATGGAGGAGGGCACTTGTGGGGAAGAGCACTGGGTGTTATATGGAAACCAACTTGACAATAAACTATATATATATATATATATATATATATATATATATATATAAACCTTTGGAGATATAGCCACCAAGGGCCTCAATGCCTAGCCAGGCCCTATTTGCTAAATAAGGGCATTATCTGCAGAGAAAGACTCCTCACCAGAAGCATGTTAATGACAAGCCAGAGGATTGGACAACAAAGACTGGCTTCTGCTAACATCATGAGTAAAGGGAGACCTGCTGTAAAACAAAGCAACCCGAGAGTGGGCATTCAGCTGGGAAAGCCAGAGACAGGCCTGGGGTGTGCATTAAGCCAATGATTCCTCACCCCATCACCCCAGCCACAATCTTCGTGCTCACAGACTCCTTTGCCCCAGTGACCATGCAGCCTCATCTCCCAGGCCCCCAGATTGCCCACCATGCCATCCTCTCCCACACCTCTCTGTTCTCTGCCTTTGCACACGTTGTGTCCTTCACCAGGTGCAATATTTCCCACATAATCCATCTTGGTGAATTCCCCTTGCAAATTCAGCTCTGCCATCACCCTCTTCAGAGAGGACCTTTCCCCTCCTTGCCCTACACTCCCCCCAGCAGAGTTGACACCTCCTCCCCTCCTAGCCTCACACAGTGCCCCCTGTGGGTTTGGTGGTATCATTTTGCACGTCTGGTTCCCTCCCTAGATTGGAGTTCCTTGAAGGAAGGATCCATCCTGTTCATCTTCAAAACCCAAGATGGAAGCCTACAGTTGATGTTAGCTGCCCACAGATAAATGAAAACGTGCATCTGCTGTCTGCTACTAAATAAAAAATCACCTCAGAGTTAGCAGCTCAAAACAATTCAGAACTCACAGTTTCTGTGGGCTAGAGTGCTGGCACAGTTTAACTGGGTCCTCTGCTCAGGATCTCACAAGGCTTATATCCCGGTGTGTTATCCGGGCTGTGTCCTCATCCAGAGACTCAGCTGGGGAAGAATTGCTTTCAAATTCACTTGGGTTGTTGGCAGAATTCATTTCGTTGTGAATGTAGGACTGAGGACCCAGCTTCTTGCTGGACGTCAGCCCTTGTCATGTGGACTTCCTGACAAGCCTTCTTACTTCATCAGTCCCACAAGGAGAGTCTCCCAAGCAAGACTGCCAGCAAAGCAGAGTCTTAGACAATATTATGTAATCACTGAAGTGACATCGATACCCCATGTTTAGAACCAAGTGATAGGTCCCCCCGACATCAAGGTAAGAGGATCATACAAAGACACCAAGGTAGGAATCATGGGGGACTATCCTGGAGTCTGCCCACCATACAAAGGATACAGTAAATCCTGCTGCTAAATTCTTTACTTTGTTGTAATTTTCCTTTTATTCTTCCTTTGGGTTCTCTCTTGCAGGTGGCTTTGCTGCTCTTGGCAGATCGCTTGTGGAAGAAGGTGGAGCTTCAGTGGCCCCAGGTTCTGGGAAAGGAGAATCCATTCAACCCTCAGATTGAACAGGTTTTTGGAGATCAAGGGGGCCACTAAGTGCCTTCAGGATATGCACTCCCGGAAAGCTCAGGGAAGCAAAAACTTGGGTAAAGTCATTCAACAAATGGTTACAGGGCTGCCATTTCAGACTCATTGGTTTCTCTTTAGCAGCAACTTTGCAAAGTGCTTTTCTCTCATTTTTGGAGTGTATCTAAATGACAGCGTGATTCTGTGTGTTTCAGGGATCAGTTCCCTACAATTGGCCTTCACGTAACCTTTAATAAAGTGTTTTGGATGCCATTCCAAGCAAGAGAGTGTCTATGCCCTTTCATAGCTAATTGTTCTAAGAACAACTGAGAAGTCCATTGGTGCTTGGCAACTTACGCGGGGTCTTGGTGTGCCAGGGCTGGTCCTTGCTCTGTTGCTGCTGCTTCAAGATGGTTGCCAAGTGGGGGTTGCCCCTAGGGAGACTGTGGCTGGCTGCCAAGGACTATCACAACAGAACACAGATTATAAACACAAAATTAGGTACGGACTTGGATGTTTGTTTAGAATGAGAAAAGAAATCACAACAAATTACAAATTTTTTTAAGTTGACAAATACCATAAGTCCCATAAAATCCAGAAGATTGAAAAATGTGACAATTTTTCTTTCTTTAAAATGTTTTCTTACATTCTTTGGCTGCATAATCTCATCGTCTTTTCCCAGAACAATGATTTGGTGATATCATTTTCTACAGAAAAGACAGAAAAGTAAAATGCCTCGTTTTTAACTGATAATTTAGAAGAGTTTCTTTCAGCTACACAATTCGTTATTGGTAGAGTCATGTAAATTTTTAGCATTATCAAATTGGAGAGACCTCCATCAAATTTCTTTTGAGTGGGAGCTGTTACAGTCACACTCCCTATTTGTAGTATTGTTGAAGAATTGTTAAAGTTTTGGGTCCACATAAACACAGGAATTCTGGTAAATTCTATTATACTCCATTCTCATTGGTGTGTCACCTCCTTTGACCATCTCTGATGCAGCAACGGATTCAGGGGTCTGTGGGTGTATACCGAGACCCATGTCACACTGCCAGCATCACACCTCAGTGGGCACATCTTCCTACATTCTGCCCTCAAAACTTGCTTGATGAAGCCTAGAAATGTGGGGCAGGACTACCCCAGGGGTCCCTGGAACATGTGAATAAATGCACCAGCATCTTCCTTTAGTGGTCAGTTTGGGAGGCATTCAGTGTGCTTCTCAGGGGCAGAATCAACCCCTTTGTTCATGGCAATGACGCCTTCGATGGTGCTTCCTCCTGTCTTGTACCACTCTCCTTGCTCCCTCTTTCCTGCTTTCTTGGATGCTTCCCGAATAAACCACCTGCACCTAAATCTCTGTCTCAATAAAGACAAAAATTAAAATGATGGTGCGTGTCTAATTGTGTATGCTTTATTTTTTAATATATTACTGATAGGAATATACTTTTGTTCTGGTTTGGTTTGGTTTGGTGTTTTGTTGTTGTTGTTGTTGTTTGTTTTGTTGCCCTCCCCTATACTTCTGTTTTGACTAGGCACCAATGCAAACCAAATCTCCCACTCACGGTACACCATCCATTGACATGGACCAGCTTCTGGCTTTGTGCATTTCATGCCTTGTTTCTCCTCCACGACCCACATACTTCCCATGCTGGGAGCGGTAGGATACTTTCATACTGTGATTCTGCCCACTCGTCCTTCACCCTTGTCATGATACTGGTGGACAGTAAGGGCACACCTGGAGCCCCTTCTATACCACGATGGCTAGCAGTAACCCAGCTGTGCACAGAAATGACTGCAAACCACATAAATATTTCAACCTAAACCCAACCTAAATGGATCTCCACTTCAACTGCCCCCAAATGCCCATGGCTGTCCCACAGCCACCAGATGTAAAGGAAAGTATAACAGAGAAGAAGCAATTGTGTTTAAAATATATCCCAGTTTTGCAAATTTTACAAAGTATATAACCATGCAATCACATAGCTTAGGCCCCTTTGAGGGCTTTGGAAGGGACCCTAAAACTTAATCTTTATTAGACTTATGGTCAATCCGCCTCTGCTCACAAGATTAATTGGCCAGTTTGTGGGTAAGCTTTAGTTTTAGGGGGCAAAAACACTTAAAATGTTGTCAAGCCATTCATTTCTGTCACTTGGACAGAAGCCTTGGTTTAGTGTTACCAGTACACACCCTGAGGGCAGATCAATGGGGACCAGCATGATTCGAGGAGGCTGCTTGGTTCCAGCAGGAAATACAGATGAGGAGAATGAACTGGAGAGTATGAGGTATGCAGGTGTGGCACTTTGGAAACCGGGACATCTGTCTCCACATCTTGCAGGATGTGGTGCAAGAGGAGACAGGTCTTGGTAAGTACATTACTGGTTTTGGTGTTCCAATATCTCATGTTATTTTTTAAGCACTGAAATACCAATACTTGTTGTAGTGTTGTTTTATCATTATTTTCTTAATCTGAAATCTTAATCATTTAGTTTCAGGATATACCCAGGGAACACTGCAGTAAAATTTTTGATTCCTTTAGAAAGAATCCTATTTCATCTTCCGTCTGTTTAAAATGCTTCCAAGCTACTTTATTGCTATTCTAATTTCTATTTCCCAGACTACTTGTGAAGTTGGTAATCTTGTATTGTTGTTGCTCTTGTTGGGGGGATAGGGAGTTCATTTTAGGCCTAGTCACTAGTCATTTTCCAGAAGGCCCTGAAGGACTAGAGTTATTTTAAAAGTTAGAGGAAACCAAATGAGTATATATAGGGAGATTCAGAGAGTACAGGGAAGGGGTTCCCAGGCTGAATTATCCTGAGGCCAGCCACCTCCTTTCTCCCACCCTAGAGGTTATCTCTGTCCCTGACACTTTTTCCTGTTTATATTCTCTTAGGGACTGAAGCCCCCACCTTGGGGAATAATTTCACCAGCCCCATCATTCCCCTCCTCCACAGAACAAGTTCAGGTGGGGAGGCAGAGGTGCCTGGGTCCTGAGCCCTGACCTCACTCCTACAGCATGGCCCCATGAAATCAAAGAGTGGGAGAGGATGGTGCTCCCATCTCACTTTTTTTTATAGAACACAAATACTGCATGAAATAAGTACTAAATACCACTATTGTCTCCTTAAGAACTAGAGTCCAAGGCCAGGCCCTCACCCTGGGGTCAGGAGCCCATAGGTGAGGTGCGTCCACTCCTGCCTCCATCTTTATATTCCACTCCACTCCAGATGTGTTCCTTCTCTGAGATTCAATCACGTCTTTCTAGCTCAGGGATGCTCTGTCCCTATAAAGTGCTTTGTGTACTTCTTATGACTTCTGAGTGTCCAGAATTTACAAGACAGCTGAAGGGGACGACTTTATTCTTGTATTTCTGCACTGGTGCCTCTTGAGATACTGTCTTCAGCCTCCAGTTTTGCAGAATCATAGTGTGTGAGCACTCTCCTCTGAGAGGCAAGTGAAGGACTTTCTCAGGGTGGCTCACATCCCTCTCCATCGCCTGTCCCCGTTTCTGCAGTGGCCTCCTGGTGAGATCCACCGAACAGAAGCTCCAGGAGATAAGAACCTGGCCAGTCATGTTCACTCCTGTATCCACAGCCTTACAACAATGCCTGGTCCACAAGTGCTCAATAAGTAGTACTGAGTGAAGAGTGAATGAATTAATGAATGAGTCAATGAATGAGACATTAATGTTGCCTTCCAAGTCACATTATTATTTCTTGCTATTTAAAAACAAAAGGAGCCTCTTTTTTGACATATTTAAATTAGCTTCATGGGATCACACTTGGGTAAAAAGGGTGAAAGTGTAAAAAAGAAAAGCAATCAATGAGAAGATGCCTTTCTCCCAGAGACCCTTGGTGGGGTGGCTTGGGCCCCTCTATAATCTTCATCTAAACACCCCCACACTGTACTGTCATTTGCTTCTCTTATATTCAGATGAAGGACCTGTCTAGCCCTTTGCTACTGAAATAGAGCTCCTCATTTTCTACATTAACAATTATCAAGAACTTCTATCCGCCCCACCACCACCACCACCCCTAGGCATTTTTCATTTGGGATAGAGCCTGTTGGGTTTGGGCCTTGGTGAAAAAATTTCCAGGGCCCCCAGTCAAAGTAGATTAGCTAAAAAATCTTTATATGAGATTGTATTGATACACAGCATAGCAGGACCTAAGCCCCAGGAACTTACACTGCTTCCCCACCCTACTTTTTCACCAAGTTAATCCCACTAGAAAAGGGATTCTTAACTAGAGTCCATGGGGACCTTACTCCCCCAGAACTAAGAATACCTATGAACTTGAATGGGAAAAAAAAACTGTGTGCAAGACCTTCTTGGGGTGCCTAGGTGGCTCAGTCATTTGAGGGTCTGACTTTTGATTTTGGCTCAGGTCATGATCCCAAGGTTGTGGGATTGAGCTTGCATCAGTCTCTGCACTGAGCATGGAGTCTGCTTAGATTCTCTCTCTCTATGGGGCGCCTGGGTGGCTCAGTTGGTTAAGCATCTGACTTCAGTTTAGGTCATGATCTCATGGTTCTTGGGTTCAAGCCCCACATCAGGCTCTGTGCTGACAGCTCAGAGCCTGGAACCTGCTTCAGATTCTGTGTTTCCACCACTTTCTCTTCCTCCCCCCCTCAAAAATAAATAAAAGATTAAAAATTAATATTTTCTCTCTCTCTGCCCTTCTCCCTGACTCACCCTCTCTCTCTAAAAGAATAAAAGACCTTTAAAAATAAAAAATAAAAGACCCTCTAAAACAGCATTTCCTTTTATTATGAATGTAGGCAACAAGACAGCTGCATTTCTGTCACAAATATTTACACATCACATTACATTTGCTGCAGATACAGCCAATTCTCATTATTCATAGGAGTTGTATTCCATAAAGTCATCTTGAACACTGAATTAGCAAATACTGAACCATTGCTCCTAAGGGAAGTTCAAGGTTATGTTCCTACAAGCCTCTGGTCACAACATTATCATCAACCAATCAATACATAACCTTGTTTCGTGTGAGGCTTTTGTTTAAAAACACATTATTTAATGTATAGTTGATTAGTGAACCTTGAACTCTTAGACAAGAGCACTTTTTTTTTTTTAAGTAGGCTCCACACCCAACACGGGACTCGAACTCACAACTCCAAGATCAAGAGTCGCCATCACACGCTCTATCCACTGAGCCAGGCAGGTGCCTCTCACAGCCAACAGCACTTTCACTCGCGTCTGAATGAAGATTATGTACACATCTATTTTCTCCATAAGGCACATCACAGCCTTCTTGCACTTAGGAACACCAGAGGCACTTCAGCACCACACTTGCATTTTAAACAGTGAAACCACCAACGAAAAGCATAAAAATGCCCAGAACATGACAATAAATATACCTTGAAAAGGACACTTATTTACAGTGTGAAAGCTGAAACAAGAAGGCAAAACACTGCCTGATTAAACCTCAGCTGGGAACATACAGGTCAAATGACTGAAAATTTCACTATTCAAATAACTGCAAAAGGGCCATCAGTATTGACTTGGGGCTTACAAATAAATTTTAGCAAGTAGGCAAATTCACGAATACAGAATCAATCCTGAATAATGAGGATTGACCATTTCTTAAAATATCACTTACGGTCATAATATTTTGAAATAACTGTGGTTATTAGACCCATTATAAAAGAAGTACCTATATTCATGTGTGCCCATTTTTTAAACATTTCAGCATATTGTTAGTAGTTTGATATTTGGTTTCAATACAATTGGTTTCCTTTGTAATTCTATGTGTTTTATTTTTTTCATTTAAAAATGTTATTCTGGGGGCGCCTGGGTGGCTCAGTCAGTTAAGCGTCCGACTTCGGCTCAGGTCATGATCTCACAGTTTGTGGGTTTGAGCCCCGCGTCGGGCTCTGTGCTGACAGCTAGCTCAGAGCCTGCAGCCTGTCTTCCGATTCTGTGTCTCGCTCTCTCTCTGACCCTCCCCTGCTCACGCTGTCTCTCTCTGTCTCTCAAAAATAAATTTTTTAAAAAAAGTTATTCTGGGGGACCCAAATGGTTCAGTCCAGAGAGCATGCGACTCTTGATCTCGGGGTTGTAAGTTCGAACCCCGCCTTGGGTATAGAGATTACTTAAAATCAAAATCTTAAAAAAATATATTTTATTCTGAGAAAGGATTCCCCAGGCTTCCCTGGCCTGCCAAAGGGATTCAGGACACAGAAGGTGTATGCTTTGGGGCGTGGTGCTTTCTGAAGGAAGAACTCCACAGTCCAAAAAAGCTGCAAGAACAGCATAATTTCTCTGCTCCCTGGAAAGTGACAGGGTGGAAGTTCTACAGTAAAGAAATTTGTTCAGTTCAGTTCATCATTTAGCCCACATTTCTGACCTAAAACCTTTTCCCTGTCTGATAGCTATTAACACCCTGTGGGTACCATGCTCTCTGGAACCACCTTGGGAGATCCTGCTTAGAGGAATTAGCCTCTGTCTAATATACTCACTGGCAGTGTAAGAGAGCAATTTCCCAGGCCTAGCTAGACTAGAATCCCCACTCCTCAGCTTTTCTGTGAGGCAGAATGTCTTTGGAATCCTTCTCATTGCAAGAACAACTTTCCTGGTTGAAGTTAAAAGGACAATAGCATCACCTCTCTGGGCCCCTGAGAGGCACGGCACACTCACTGTGTGTCATGGAATTCCTGATGAATGGATGCATCAATATGCTATTACCATGTCGGTTTCTCATTAAATCGGAGTACAGAATCAGTGTTGGCCCGGCAGGATGAACTCCTCTAATCTGATCTGGCAGAGGTTCTAGCATAAATATTCATACAAGCTAGGGCTCTTTTAATCTGGTCCCTTGCTTGGGGTAAAGGGGGTGAGGAGAGGTTGTTTTTGAAGGCTGTTTCTGGGTCACTTCTTAAAACCGCAGTATCAAACAGTAATGGCTTCATCATCTCGAATCTGTCGTTAAGGAGGATTACACTTCTGAAGCTCTTGGATGGATAGAAATGCAGAGGAGAAAGAAAGAGCTCACAATGAGGCTTGCTAAGGATTTCTTTGGGCATCGGGCTTCTGGCTGGCTGCTTTGTTTATAATTAATTACACGGAGCATTTATAGGAACCCTTTCAGCCTCCGATTGCTACAAATGTAACTTGCGGGTTCACAAAGCCACAGTCAATAAGCCACAGCAGAAGGACCCAGGGAGGGACGCACCCACGGCTCCTGTGGCAGAAATGACTTCAGGCAGCTTCAGACCCCAGAGACTTTCAGTCTCACTGGAGGACTCTGTCCTCAGAGGCGCACACTTTGCGCAGGCTCAGAAAAAACCCAGGTGTTAATATTTTTACAGTGACCTCCACCTTGTCGTTCTGTAAATATCAGCCAGAGCATAGACCTTGAGTGAGGCTGTTGGGGAAGCAGAGAGCTTTTGAGAGATAGTAAGTGGTGACTCCAGGCTCATACAACTCTTGTGAAAAGAACAAACCTCTGTCCTGCTGCCGCTGGAGCTGACAGACTCGTCAAAACACAAGGAGTGGGGACTTCATGAAGCAACAGGCTTTGGAGACACTCATCTGTATTTGAATGTTGTTTAAGTCCCTGGTGCCTCAGTCATTTTTGCTTTAAAATGGGAGCAATAATACCTGTTTCCCAGCATTATTGTGAGCATTAACAAAAAGAGCTGATGCTTACAGAGAGCTAAGTGACATATATAATCCCACTTAACCCTTACACAACTACATAATGCAGGTCTACCATGATTATCTGTTTTCATAGGTAAGGAAACAGAGGCAGATAGCAGTTAAATAACTGGAATCAAGAATTTGAAGCCAAGCCCTCTAGCTCCAGTTTCCATACTGTTATAGGCAACACTGCCTTTATTAAGTAAGAAATGTTTGTCCAACATGACAAGTAATCAGTCAGCACTTGCTCGTGGTCTATACAGCCAGGGTGTAGTCTGGCCACCACACAGGCTGGAGTCTGCCTTGTCTAAAGAGTAAAAGCAGCTGGGCGCCTGGGTGGCTTAGTCAGTTAAGCGTCTGACTTCACCTCAGGTCATGATCTTGTGGTCAGTAAGTTCGAACACCGCATCGGGCTCTGTGCTGACAGCTCAGAGCCTGAGGCTCCTTGCCACTCCCCAGCTTATACTGTCTCTCGCTTTCTCTCTCAAAAAAATAAACATTTAAAAAAAATTTTTTTAAAGAGTAAACCCAGAACTCATCAATTGACAAATCCCAGGCCTCTGTAGGCTTTTTCTTCTCCTGTCTGTTCCTTCCTTTATCTTACATCCCAGACACAGGAAACTTGTCATTAAAAACACGGGCGGTGGGTAGGTGTCCAAAGATGGCTGCCAGCCATGGTGCCCTGCCCTCTGCATGTGCATGTGCATGCCGCTCCTTCCACAAAGACATATAGCATCTATTCCCACCCCTTGAAGCCAGCCTGGCACAGAGAAGGAGGTGCAGGGGAGACTTCCACCCCAAGCTTAGCACCAGGAGGCAGAGTTGCCTCTTTACCTCTTGAGTCATAGAGCCACCCTGAAGGGAAGTTGAGGCTCTGCCGCCATGAAAGAGGCCCTACTGGATGAGACACCATGTGGAAGAGAGAGACCACATCTCAGAGATGTTAAAGAGGCTTTCTTGGGACTTCCAGCCAAGCCCATCACCAGCTGGATGTAGCCCAATGGGCAATCCCAGCCAGGACCACATGGAGCCCAGCCAGCCTACAGAGTCATGGGGTATCATCCACTTCTTATTTCAAGCCTCTGAGATTTTAAAGGGGTTTTTACGCAGCCACAGTGAACAAAAACACAGGTCTAGTTCTCTCACAGCGCCATGTCCTCCCACAGACTGTTTCCTCAGCCTTCACTCCTTCTCTGATGGAAACACTCTTTTTTTTTATGCTTGTATTTAGTTTTGAGAAAGAGAGCGAGTGCAAGCAGGGGAGGGGCAGAGAGAGTGGGGGACAGAGAATCTGAAGCAGGCTCCATGCTGATAGCAGAGAGCCCGATGTGGTGCTCAAACCCACAAACTGTGAGATCATGACCTGAGCCAAAGTCAGATGCTGACCTGACTGAGCCACCCAGGCGCCCTTGATTGGAACCCTCTTATTCATTCTTCAAGACCCAGCTCACCCCACTGTTGTCACAGAGGAGAAGATATAGACACACACCTAATCTGCAGGAAGGTACTGGAATCTCTAGGATTAGTTTCAGCTAATCCTAATATGTTTTCATTATGAGTGAAAAAATAATAGTGCTTTAAAAAGAGAGGAAATTATTTCTCACATAAAAGACATCCAGTGGTGGGTGATGCAGGCCTACCAAAAGACAGGTAACACCTCTATACCAAAAACAATATCTTGCTGGAAGACATTTTAAGAGATCTAAGTAAGTGGGGATATATACCTCATTCATAAACTGGAAAACTCAGTATTATTAACTTGTCCATTCTACTAAAATTGATCTATAGATTCAACATAATTTTAAACATAATTGCAGAGATTTGTCTCATAAAATTTAAGGCTGATTCTAAAGTTTATAAAGAGATACAAAGAATTTAGGTTAGCCAAAGCAATTTCAGAAAGAAAAAAATAAAAACAGTGGTAGTATTTCACTCCCTGACTTAAAACTTACTATAGTACTACAATAATCAAGATTGTGTGTTACTGACATCAACACAGACAACTCAGTGGAACAGAACACAGCACCTAGAAACAAACCCCAATCAATATATGTGGTCATTTGATTTTTTTACAAAGTTACCAAAGAAATGCAAGGAAAAAAGAAGGTAAAAAAGAAGGTACTATTACTATTTAGTAAATAGTACTGAACAAGTGGATATTTTTTCATGACTTTCCACCTCTATTTCATACCATAGATATAAATTAATTAGACATGGATCATAGACCTTAATGTAAAAGCTAAAACTAAAAAGCTTCTATAAATAAAACATTTTATTAATTTTTTCATGTTTATTTATTTTTCAGAGAGAGAGAGAGTGAGCTGGGGAAGGGGCGGAAAGAAGGAGACACAGAATCCAAAGCAGGCTCCAGGCTCTGAGCTGTCAGCACAGAGCCCGACGCGGGGCTCAAACCCCCACTCTGTGAGATCATGACCTGAGCTGAAGTCAGACGCTTAACCAACTGAGCCACCCAGGTGCCCCTAGAAAGAAAACATCAATATATATGTCTATATGTCTATATATCTATATAATCTATCTATCTATCTATCTATCTACCTATATTCACAGCCTGGGGATAGGTAAGAGTTTCCTAGCCAAGACACAGAAACAATTACAAAAATAAAACTTTAAAAACCTGATACACTTTAGACAGAACTAACATTATTCTGTTAAATTACACAAAGTTTAAAACTTCTGCTCATCCAAAGGCACCACAGATTGGGAGAAAATATTCACAAAATGTGTATCTGACAGATGACTCCAGAATATTTAAAGAACTCCTACGGCCCAACTATAATAATAAAAAGACAACCCATTTTTGTTAGCAAAAGATTTGAAAACATGTTTCACAAAGGAAGGCATATGAAGAGCCAACAAGTATATGAAAAAGTGCTCAACATCCTTAGTCATCAGGGAAATGCAAATGAAAACCACAATAAAATACCAGCTCACATCCACTGGGATGGCTAGCGAATGAAAAGATTTGACAGCAGCAAGTGTTAGCAAGTATGTAGAGCAACTGAAACTCTCACACAGCAGCACTTTGAAAAAGTTTTTTTTTTTAACTTTTTAAAAAAATTTTAATGTTTATTTTTGAGAGAGAAAGAAAGACAGTGTATGAGCAGGGAAGGGGCAGAGAGAGAGGGAGACACAGAATCCGGAACAGGCTCCAGGCTCTGAGCTGTCAGCACAGAGCCCAACGCAGGGCTCAAACTCATGATCTGCGAGTTCATGACCTGAGCTGAAGTTGGATGCTTAACCAACTGAGCCACCCAGGCGCCCCAAAAGAGTTTCTTATAAAACACTAATTAAAAAAGATTTACGCACCCCTATGTTTATTGTAGCATTATTTATAATAGCCAAATTATGGAAGCAGCCCAAGTGTCCCTTCATAGAGGAATGGATAAAGAAGAAGTGGTATATATACACAATGGAATATTACTCAGCCATAAAAAAGAATGAGATCTTGCCATTTGCAACAACATGGATAAATCTAGAGAGTTTCATCCTAAGTAATTAAAGTCAGCCAGAGAAAGACAAACACCATATGATTTCACTCACATGTGGAACTTTGGAAACAAAATAAATACACAAAGAAAAAAAGAGAGACAAACCAAGAAACAGACTCTTAACCATCAGAACAAACACAGTTACCGGAGAGGAGGAGGAGGGTGGAGGGAATGGGTGAACTAGGTGACGGGGATTAAAGAGCACACTTACTGTGATGAGCGCTGAGTAATGTATAGAATTGTTAAATCACTATATGATACACCTGAAACTAATATAATAGTGTATGTTAATTATACTGGCATTAAAATAAATTTTTTGAAAAAGAAAAGAAAAGGGTTTCTTGTAAAACTAACTGTAAGTCTATCCCATCACCCAGCAAATTTACTCCTAATTATTTACCACCATACGTATGGCCACAAAAAGACTTGTATGAGAATGTTCATGGCAGCTTTATCCATAATTGCTAAAATCTGGAAATTGTCCAGATGTCTGTCAATAGGAAAATGGAATGGATAAACAAATGAAGTACCACTCATCGATATAAAAGAAACTACTGACACACAGAAAAAGAATGAGCCTTAAAATTATTATGCAGAAGAAAAGAAGCCTTACACAAAAGAGCATACACCATATAATTTGAATGTATGTGTATACACATGAAAATTCTAGAACAGGCAAAAACTAATCTATGATGAAAAAAATCAGACAAGTGTCTGCCTAAAGTGAGGGAACCTAGGAAGAGCAAAGAACTTTGAGGAGTGATGGTTCTATCCTGATAAAAGGTTTGTATTATACAGAGGCATGCACTTATCAAAATGAAACACTTAAGATTTGCACACTTTATTGTATGTAAACTTTATGGTCAGATGGGAGGCAAGGCGTGCAAATGCAGGACTGCCTGTATCTGCTAGCTTCCTTTATAAAAACAAGTCAAGGTTTTTTTTTTTCTAAGTACCTCAAGCATGACGTATAGATATATGTACACTTATATAGATGAATCATTTTTCTAACAGAGCTTGAAAGTCTATAAAAGGGCACTGGAAAAATCCATTAAAATGTTACACAGTTTATTGTGACTTGTAATATTTTTACAGGAATATAAAACGAGTTTTGTGTCCATGCAATTGCTAAGCTATTGGTTTCATTACAAGAAGAAATATCCCGGGAGGGGGGGCAGAGGTAACTGTAGGCCCCTAAATTTTAGACAATAAATAAAATTATAATTTGGAAAAGAGAAAGACATAAAGGAAAAAAGAAAAAGGATAATTAACACAAAAAAAGGAACATGGCTCATGAACTACCTTGAAAGCACAATTTTAAAATATGATTATCTTAATCCATTTCCATCATGAGAAAATGAACAAAAAAAATCAAGGATTCCTCCCTGCTGACAACTTTATTAAGCCAAGTGACTTCTGATATCCCAATCAATTCAAAGAAGCAGAATCCCTCTATGAGAGGCCAGGCTGGTGCAAAATTTTCAAAAGGAGGCCAGAGACATTAATTAGATGACGTCAAGGCTGATCAGTGGCACGGACCGAGTACACAACGGGAAACGCTAACCGCTGGAAAATCTGGCATTTGGAGCACTGACGCTGTGCTCCTGAAGACTGCCGACCTGCTGTCTCCCTAAGTGGGTGAAGCTGCTCTGTGTAGACGCCAGCCAGAGGCCTCACCTGCATGCATAGAGGGTGCACTGGTTCACTCTGCCATCTTACCTTTTCTCAAGGACCACAAGGTAAATAAAGAATAGTGCAGAATATGGGTGCAAAGTCAAAAGCTGACAAGGAGGTGAAAGAGTTTTTGGTATTTTAGAATATTTAGCATTTATATTACGCATAGAAAGTGATGTAACATTTTGCTTTCTAGAATCAGACCAAGGTTTGAATGTTGGCTCTGCTGTGTGACCTTGGGAAAGTTACTTAACCACGCTGACACTCAGGTTCCCCATAGTCTTATATCCTTATATTTAACATAGGCCATCCATGAGAATTAAATGAAAAAGCACACGTAAAGCACTTAATTACAGCTTCCACAATACCTTATCTGAATTCCCCAAATTTGAAAATGCCTACAACCAAGGTTTGTCTCCTAATTCATCTAGGAGCAAAACCTGACCTGTTCCCTGACATGAGGCCAGTTCGCCTTTATTTATCCCATTTAATGTGAATATTCATTTCTCTCTGAAGAAATATTAATGTTTTGACTATAGGGAGTTGCCTTAGACCCTTCTGGAGTATCACATAATATATATAGACCACGTTATAAATTTTACTTTATAAATTCAAAATATTCTGAATTCCAAAGCACGTCTGGCCCCAAAACTTTCAGATAAGGGATAGTGAACCCAAATGCCATCTTTATTTTATTATTACTTTATGAATTTCCTATTCCCGTTTCATGGCATATTAAGACCGCCTATTAAAAGTCGTTCCGAAGCTGCACTCTTTAATGCATGGACCCGCTCATCAGTGCTTTCTCTAGCTGGGCTCTTTGCACCAACCGTGGATTCAGTACATATGGATTCAGTTTCTCTTACAACAGTTTTTGTGAGTTGATTATGGTTGCTGTCGAGTGCATTATAGAGTATCAGTGAGTCTGGGGTCATCTTCCAAAAGAGGAGCACAGCTTCTGAGCAAACCAGTCTGCTGCCTCCGGACAGCCCTTGAGTCTCCAGGACACAAAGTTTAAGGAGGAAAAGTTACAACCACTCCTGTTCAGAAGACACCATTGAACAAATGCATGGAGTCAAAAAAGGGGAAACAAAGGAATGGCTGTGCCGTTGGCTCAGTTCCATCTGGAAGACCAAGAAGACAGAAAGTGACCCGCTTTGCCACCTCGCCCCCCCCCCCCCACACACACACGACAGCCCCCCTGCAGGAAACACCCTGATGTGCCGGGGTATGCATTAAAGAGTGCAACTTCTGAACAACTTTTAATATTAAATGGCTGGTCTACAATGCAGCAGATGGCCTGCAAATGGAAATTTCGGAAAGATCTCACTTGTAGAAACTGGATTTTGGAAGTTGTATAAATTAAATATAAAGTGTGAGTACATTTACAGGAAATAAGTAGCTCTCCATTCATTTCAGGCTGCTTAATTCTTTGGCATAAATGGTTCTGAAGGATGTGATACATGTGTACTCATTTTTAACTACACATAAAGTTGAATTAATAATAAAAACCTTAATTTGGTTAAAAGCGTAAGTTACCAGCCTTTCCAGTATCTCTCAAATGCCGCTTGAGAGACCAAAGCAGCTTGGCAAGACCCACTGGAGAGGCATTGGTGCCATCCTCTGGTAAGACTGAAAGCTGCAAGTAGACGTGAACAACCTTGAGCTAACAAACTCCGACCTTAAGCCAGACAGGTCCACCAACCAGTGTTCCTTCTTCAGGTGCTGCCCGCCTTCCAGGATTTCTACATTCGGCCGTGAAAATTCACATAAATGGGCTGCATATTCGCCAAGTTTATGTTGAAAGAAAATTCAAATGAAAAAAGGTTTATAAAGAACTAGTTTATAAGAATTAAAATACATGTACATGTACTCCCAGGTCCCCAGTGTTCAATACTTGGAATCCTTTTACTCTGCCTCAGAAAACCTTAGATAGCACTTAATGTGTTAAGTAATAAAGACACAAATATTGTGAGTAATTGTCTTTAACATTAAAATGTTGCCTTTGGGTGAGATGTGAGAATGCGGGAGATCAGAGAAGCTGTGGCAATCGTGGAAATAACAAAGACCACTCAAATGAGAAGACGCAAAGAGTATTTGTTTAGGGATTACTATAGCAAGGAAGCCAGCCACCATCGCTTTTGTGAGCAGAGAGTAAAGGCAGGCAGAGAAGTGGGACCCCCCTCTGGTGGGAAAAAGGGAGGGCATAGGTGTGCCCTGGTTGGAGGCTGTTGGCACAGGGAAGCTGTAGACAGGCCAACAAGAAATATGGCATCCCATGTGACCTGCAAGGGATGCATATTTTGTTTTCTCAGCTTCATCCTAAACTGGAACTGGGAACAAAACTTAGGGACACTGCCGGGTATTAACCAAATCCTGCCCATTTGGGGCCAATTGTTACAGAGGCTATTGTTTGGCTTCCTGGATCAGGTGGTAGAGATGGTCACCTGACTTCCTGGCTTGGTGGTCTGGCTTGTGGATGGCAAACTGGCTTCCTGCACTGGTTTTTGTAGGTAATCGGTGGGTTTTCTCACCTTGTGGCTACAGGTGGTGGGTCAGAATTCCATACTGTAGAATAAATTCCCAGAAAGGGATTTCCCGAGTCAGAGGATACACTTCTACAATTTTGACAGCTACTGCCAGCTTGCCCCATAGGGGGTTGTACTGCTTTGTATTTTTACCAGCAACTCAGCTCTAAGCAGGGCCTGGGTCAAAGTACTGTGAAGACCTATATACTATTTACATCAGAGTATATGTAAATCTTATAAATTAAGCTAACAAGCTGCTAAATAAAGTATGTATGCTCTATTCTGATGCCATGATGAATACACCTTCCTGAGGACCTGGACGTCCAGATTTGACTTTAGGAAACATGGATTCCTCAGAGTTCTCTATCAAAATGTGGTGAGCAGCCTCTGGCCGGCCACTTTCTATCTCCGTCGCTGTCTCTGTATCATATTCAGGGGGCCTTGTACTTGCATACGTAGATACCCCAGCTCACACCACCAAGCTCTTTGCACACCACCCTATGCATAGCCACCTCTCAGGGAAACGCAGGTACCATGGTTGACCCTTGAGAGGATGACCCAGGAGAAAGGCTGGAACAGACTCTGGTCATTTGGGCAAGGGATTCAGAAGACACGTTTGCCAGGAACATGGTCTAGAAGGGGGGATGTAAGGTCTGGGTGGGCACATCCCCTTGGCCTTGCAGAGGAAGTGCATGGTTGGAGGTGAGCTAAAGGAAGAAGGGCTTGGAACCCAAGGAAGGGGCCTTATTATCTGGAAAGTGACTTTCTTGAGTCTTCCTCAAGAAGTAAATCTCCTACAATGCCCTTTTCCCACTTTCTAACCGCCTCCTATCTGTAGATTCTGGAGCAGGATTTTGAATATTCCCTTGGCTAAGAGACATATCTGTCTTCTCCAAAGGCCTGCCTATGGATAGAATAGAAATATCGCAGGCGCCCCTTCAGGCAGTGTCCAAATTCAGATTCTTAATGCTCTTAGCAACAGTCACAAGCCCTTCTTTATATAAATCCATAGCAAAAGTGAAGTTAATGTCCCAATTCTAAATAGCCTGTCCCCACTGGTAAGCTAGTTACCTGGATTTTTAGTTGCAGAGATATAATCTTTCTATGTGTTTGTATTGGCCATCAGGATTACATTATGCCTCAAGACAAATGTGTGTTATATAGATTTAAGGAGAAGGAAGGAAGGAAGGAAGGGGAAAAAAGGAAGAAAAGAAGGAAGGGAGGGAGGGAGGGGCAAGCAGGGAGGGAAGGAGAAAGCGAGGGAGGAAGGAAATTCTTCCTGGGAGTCTTTTGTTATTTACCTTTTATAAATTAATTCCCATTAGCCAGTAATTCTTTCCCAAGGTCGACAATGACAGTATCTTCCAACCCTGTTATGTTACTCATTTGAAAACATGTCAAGAGCTACCTGGAAATGACTTTGCTATTTTGTTGTCAAACCTATCACTTAATCCTTCAGCTATTCTCGCTGCTGCTCTGAGACAAACAGATTTCAAGAGTCAGCTTTATGACAAGGCCTCAGAGCTTTTCCTAAAATACTGCCAGCTGGTAAGTACAAAACAGTCCTTTTCTTAAAAACAGAATAGAAATTTATGCAATCCTATTGTGACAGGAAAAAAATGTTAAAATTAAAATTCAGAAGGAATCTTTTTGTCTAACACAATCAATTAATTGAAAAAGCCAATTAAACAGGGAAAGCATTATGAAAGATTGCACACACATTTCAAATATTCATTTTCATTCATCAAACATATTACAAGGACAAGCCCTTTTCTTTGAGCAGAAGTCTGCAAAATGAGTTTTACGGCTTCTTCCTTATATAAACAACCAATGTACTCTGTGCAGGAAAAAAAAAAGCAAATTTAATATCACTTGTGAAATAATCTCAGAGCAAAGTCCTTCTAGATTTCTATGATTTTCCTCTGTTCTGCTTTTTAAAAAAATATATTTTATTTATTTATTTTGAGAGAAAGAGAGTGCGTGAGCAAGGGAGGTGCAGGGAAAGAGGGAGCAAGAGAGTCCCAAGCAGGCTCTGTGCTGTCAGCGCAGAGCCCCATGTGGGGCTCAAACTCACAAACCATGAGAACACTACTTGAACCGAAATCAAGAGGCAGACGCTTAACCGACTAAGCCACCCAGGTGCTCCATCCTCTGTTTTACTTAATATAACAGCAGTTTCTTTATAGACCCCTTCATGGTTCTTGTAGAAAAAACTTCCCTTGGGGCACCTGGGTGGCTCATTCGGTTGAGCATCCAACTTTGCGTTGTCAGCTGGCTCAGGTCATGATCTTGCGGTTCATGGGTTCGAGCCCCGCATCAGGCTCTGTGCTGACGGCTCAGAGCCTGCAGCTGCTTCAGACTCTGTTTCTCCCTCTCTCTCTCTGCCCCTCCCCTGTTCGCACTCTGTCTCTTTTCATCTCAAAAATAAATAAATATTTTTAAAAAATTAATTTCCCTTTTCACACTTTATGTAAGATTTAACTATATCATTTATAAAAACATTTACAACTGATATGATCAGATTTGGGAACAAACTACATTGAGTCTTCTGCCATTTGCTTGTGGAAACAGAAATGCACACACACATTGGAAAGCAGCCTACTGGCACCTGGGTGGTTGTTAATCAACAGATTTTCCCAAGGGAATAAGCGAATTAATATAGTGAGATGGGTAAATGAGACATGCGGCCCATTTATGATACATGCACATACGTGTGCATACTCTTTCTCTCTCTCTCTCTCTCTCTCTCTCTCTCTCTAGTTTCTCAGAAGTGTGGATCCTAAGGAAGATCCTTAAGTTTTGATGGGAAATGGTGGTTTATGGAATACAAATGAAAGAAGCCAAGAGGGCTAGAGACGTTTGCTGGGTAACAAACTCACCCAAATTAAGCAGTGTGAATCCACACCCACTTATTATCTCATTGTTCCAGTGGATGAGGAGTCTGGAAGAGCTGGGCTGGCGGAGCCGGCTTAGGGTCTCACAGGCTACATCAAGGGACCAGCCAGGTTATGCTCCTTCCTGGAACTTGGGGTCCTCTTCCAAGCTCATATGGGTGTTGGCAGAATTCCTCGGCTCCTAGAGGACCCTACAGGCTCCTACAGGGCCCTGTGGCCCTCTCCATAGACAGATCAAGTGAGAGCAGCTTTCTTCTTAGAGACCGGTAGGAAAGTGTGTTTCTCCAACCTGCTACAACAGAGTCTTATAACGAAACATAATCATGGGAATGACCTTCCATCACCTTTGTCATATAACACAACCTAATTAAGGGAGTACTGTCCCATCAACTTTGTCATTTTCTGTTGGTTAGAAGCAGGTCACAAGTTCATCCCACACTCCCCCAGGGAGGAGATTGTATGTGTAACTAACTTGGGGGTCACCGTAGGATGTGTCTGCCCCAGGAGGGGAGAAGCTGGGAGAGCCTGAGGACAGACTGGTGGGGTGTGGGGGACAGTGAGTTGGGAGAGACATTGGAAGTTTAGGCAGCTATCTAAGGCTCTGGGATTTGGGAGACACAAAGAAATTTATAGGGAACATTTTGACATGTTCCCTATGTCATATAGGGAATATTTTGGCATGATAATCCCCTCTATTCCATCTCTGAGAATATTCTTCGGTAAAAATCCACACTGTTCTTCAAAAATTTTGGAATCAGGTTTGGGTTACTGTTTTTCTTGTTTTCTGTTTAGTTGGTTAAAAGTTTAATTCTCAGACTGAAAAAAAATCTACTTCTCTTAAAATAGAAAACATATGGCAAAGTTTTACTTAACTTTTTAAGGAGGAAATCGACAAATGAAAGAGCTGACAAGAAGAACACTTGAAAAATGGGGATGTAGTAGTCAGTGGGAAAATGAAAGCAGAAATGAGGAAGTCTAGTTAGATATAAAACTGATTAACTTTCTCTAGAGCAATAATACTATAGCAATAATACTATAATATTTGGGGTTGTCCTCTATTGGGTCAAAACACACACATACACACACACACACACACACACACACACACACCCCACATCAGCTTTCACTAAGTTAACCTCTAACTTTATGGGGCAGTTAAAATGGATGGACCTTCATCAGTAGTGGCTAGTTGGCCAAAGCAAGTTACATTCTCCAAGAGATCTTACCAGAAGATGCCATGATATTTTAAAATAAAAACAGTCCAATTATATTTTGGCTAAATATTTTGCTACTTATGGCATAAAGATTAGGAGACACTTCATAATGCTTTTAAACTGAAGAATGCATTTAGTTCAGTATTATTACCAGTTTCTAGATAATGAAACTGAGGTTCAAATAAGTTCACCTAATTGGCAACAGTCAGTCCAACTCTGTTCTCTCTTTCCACTACAGCAGAGAGAACTGTTCAAGTAAATAGTATTTGTCTAATATAGGAGAACATCTGCTTTTTGTCCTTAAAATTTCAATGAAGTAGAAATTCACTGAGTTACTATGAGAACATAAGACTTTTAGAGTAGTAATCACATAGTGTTTCAAAAGGTATTTTTCTCACCAAACGTGAAAGCTTTTCACGGCTTTATCTTTACACAAGAAAGCTGATGACAGATCTCCTGAAGGTTTTGAACTGGCATTTGTATCCCTTGTCGACAATAATAATGTATCACATATGGCATAAGAAAGAAAAATGGACGGTGCATAAAGAGAGTGCCATTAGTCCCTATACCTTCTTCCTTAAAGGAAGAAAACATTCGCTTTCTCCTTATGTGTCTATCAAATTCAACCAAAAGTCATGTCTCAACAACCATCTGAAATCATCCAAGATGTGGAAGTAGATGAAAAAGATTACAGTGTGCTTGTGCAGTGCCATGTTGGGCTTGATTTCCTACTGAATGAGCCATTTCACAAATCTTTGGGGGACAGAGGTTAATCTGTAGATTTTTGTCTAGCAGAAATGCAAATAACTTATGTTTAGTAGAACAGATAACCCCAAGGGTTAGAGTTTATTGTCCTGTCGGACATTAACCAGTTTTGTATCTAACCCAGCAACCTTACCCAAACACTATGTCTAAATACCTTCGTTCCTGAGTGCTCTTTCAACTGGTTTTAGTACCTCATGCTACTCTCATTAATTAGTGAGTTTCCAGAAAGGCTTTGACTCGTGTTTATTTTGTATTCATGAACAAGTCATGGTTTTACTTCTTTGAAAATAGACTTTATTTCCACCATGTGGAAAGTGGGAGAAACTCTGTGGAATGGCCAGCGAATTGGGAACTAAAACCTTGGATTCTATCACTTAGTAGCTACATGATCTTCAGCAAATCACCTAAGCCCCTTGAGGCTCAGCTTCTTCATCTGTTAGGTGGAAATAACAGCAGCGCCTTCTCAGAGGGTTGTTGAGACAGTCAAACAAAGCATGGAACCAACTCAGCAAGTTCTTGTCCCCAGGTAAAAGTTTACTGACAGCTCTTAAGCTTTTGTAACAAAAGCTGCTGGTTCCAGTGAAGGGAGGCGGTAATAGGATTCTGCAGAGGTTTTGAATTTGAGAACTGAAGCTGAGAACTGGCCTTTCACCCTCGGAAATAAGTCCCATCCCAACGAAGCAGGATGCGCAGTAGCAGTTTCACAGTTCACATTTTGCCTAGGAGTTTGTGCGTTTTCAGGTTAAACAAGAGAACAGCCATATTTGCATCTATACTTCAGTTACTTCAATGGAAACCTAGTTAAGTCAGAGCAAAAGACAAATCCAACAGGAATCACCATGTACTCCCTCCAATCTCTCCAGCCTGCAACCATTCCATCCTTGAACTAAAATGTTTGTGTAGTGTATTTTTCAGATCATACTCTACACTCCGTAAGATGATCTGAATTCATTTTTTCACTTTCTCATCCAAATCGGTTAAATTGCAGTGAGACTTCTCTCGGCCAGATGCTGAGCTAGAGCCAGAAACAAGCAAGAAAAAGCCCAACATCTGGCCGTAAGGAACCTCCATCAGTGATCAGACACTGCTCAGTAATTTAGAACACAGACATGGTGACAGCAAACACTTCTCTGCCTCCAGAGTGGGACCATTTCATAAAGAAACTCAAAGCTACCAGGCGCTAAAGCCCAGATTGGGGCAGCTGTGACATTGTCACCTTCTTCAGGGACAGAAACATGGATTCTGAGCCATAAGCACAACCTGCCGGGAATCTCTCATCAGCTTTCTTTTGCAGATGGACTCTTAGGCTGTGAAAAACTGGCAGGTTTTCTTTCCAAAGGCACTGTGCAACAGAATTGCGGGAGGGCTCTCAGGAGACACCAGACAATTGTGGCCACAGTTTCTCTTCCTTGGGAACTTTTCTATGTTGAGGAACCATAGTTGGAAGTATAAGGTAAAAGAAAGCTAAATTCCCCCATAATCGGACAAAGTGTGTTCAGGTATCCGGATTCTTCTCTCTATAAAGCCATTCTCATTCCTTCTCCTACATGTGACTCTGAAGAGAAAAGAAATTTCAATTCTGAGACACAGACATTTGTCGTTACCTAGCTGGAGCAAATATAGAGGATGGTGTGCGGACCTTGCCGAGCAAAGGCCATGTCACAGTCAGTAGCGCATCGTCAGCCCGGGGCCCACATCTCACCGCTGTTCCGCAAGAGTTTGTTAAGTGAATGAAGAAACAACTGTCAAGTCTCTCCCTAGGGAGGTTAAGTCAGAGAATCATTTTAAGCAGGGTAACCAGCAAGTCAGCGTTGCCCAGGACGAGAGCTCTCCATGATGCTTAATGCTAAAACAAGGAAAGTCCCAGGAAAACCAGGACAAATTGGTCATCCTACTTAAGGCTTTCCAGTACTACCTAGGAGTCAACATTATGGCACAGATGTTTTTGAACTGATTTGGTGGAATTTAGTTAAGTTTACAATATTTTAGGAACAAAGCAAATATTTCCCTATAATAAGTCAACAGAGCACAGATATCCCCGTTATTCACTTTGTAACACTGCTCTCTGGTTTTCTTCTTTTCTCATCTGGCCCATGCCAATGCTACAGGGCTCCTTTTAAGCCACACACACACTCGAGCCAAAAATACTTAGGAAATCTGTCTTGACTGTGTAAAACACAATTTGGAAATTCAGAATATGCTAAGAGTGGAAAAATAATGTCTGAAGCTCACTTTCAAATGGTCCAAATATGCTGTTTTAGCCACAGACTTCAGCTTTAAAAATATAGAGGTGTATAGAAAGAGCAATATGGTGACATGTTAACAACTATTGAATCTCAAGGGTAGGGATATGAGTACAATTCATTGTCATGTTCTCGGAACGTTTTCTGCATGTCTGAGATTTTTGTTTTAATTAAAAAGTTGGAGGTTGGAGGAGGAGTGAACCTGAACAACAGATCGTTTTCAGCAAACACTAGGAATTCCCATTAGAGGTCTTACTCTCCTACCCTGCCTTTGATGAAGTGATTTCAGATCGTTGCTTATATGCAAAGATTGTGTTTTCCAAGCAGGAGACACTTCCACAAGTAAAGGGTAGACTGAAGGAGTAGTACTTAGATAGTTTTGGTAGATGCCAGTGTGTTGAGTATGTACGGTTTAGAGTCTCTGGCCATGGATATTATACAACCTTTAAAAAAACAATGTGCTTTACTTTTGCTTCTACAGCAGTGATGAGAGCAAGCCTAGAAGAGCAATCCAAGATCTCGGGTTGTCACCATCAATACAGGTGTTCCTCTCCCTTTCAGAGGTGGCAATAGGATAAAAGTAGGGAAAGGAGTGGTTGGTGTATGTTTGGTTTAGGTTTGGCAACATATACCAGAAAACCCAAGATGGCAATGGCCTAAATCCACGAAGGTTTATTGTCTCATATAAGAAAATTGAGGGCTAAGAAGGTGTGGTGGCATCATCAAACCATCAGGGACCTATGTTTATTTTATATTTAAGCTTTACAATGCTTGGGACATGGCCTCTACTCTCTTGATCCAATATGGCTGCTGTAGCACCAGTCATTATGCCGTATTCCAAGGGGCTAGAAAAAGAAAAACATTCCCCTCATTGTCAGTCCCTTTTTAGTCTTCCTTATATATCATTGATCAGAAATAAGTTACATGGCCATATCTAGATACAACGAAGATTAGGAAATGTAGTCTTAAATTTAGCTAAGCACATTGCTCTGCCCGTCTGACCCCCACATCTTGCTCAGTTATATAGCAGTTCTGATGTGTGTGTGTGTGTGTGTGTGTGTGTGTGTGAGAGAGAGAGAGAGAGAGAGAGAATAAATATCAGTAGGCATCTAGCAGTATAGACCACATGGGTTTAGTTGCCCAGAAGATAAGCCAGTGGTCCCTCAGACAGATTCTCTAAGCATTACCCTGCATGTATGTGTTCTACATGACTGGGGCTCTGGGGTGCGTATCCTGGCCTAGCTTCACGTGCTGCCCAGATCCCGTTCCTAAAGCCTGGGAAAGTCAAAATAGGAGGCTAAGTGAAACTAGGAAGGATGTTTACCTGAGGCATCTTAGCCAGAGTGGAAAATTACAGCTTATAGAAGCCAAATAGAGTCAAGTACTATACCCAGAGGAGCCGAGATGCAAATGGAAGAAAAAGCAGCAAAAACAGTATTTTGGAAGGTTGACTGCAGGGCAGAATAAGGAGTTCGGAAGTGGTCAAAGGTGATTCATAGTGTTAAATGGCAAATCCACCCTGGCGCTTACCTTCATGTGGTCTAAGGCATTTTCCAAGCAAATGGTGTCACTTAAAGGAATGCCACAGGACGAGAAATTTGGGAGAGGGGGTCTACAATGTACATTTCAAAGACAATGGGAAATAGTTACTGGTGCTGGATGTTCTTCTCTGGGCTGATAACCAAAAATCCATCCTGTAAATCCCATGTGCATGGCTCCAAGTATAGATCTTTACTAAAGTTCAAAACTCCCTGAGAAATAATAGGTCTTTATGCTGTTACCAAGCAGTTACACCTGAGTGTGGATAGCATTACAAGCTATTTCAGGGAGTGTGGGAGAGAAATTATCAGGACACTGAGCACCTGGGAGAGAAGGCCGCAAATGCAGAAGCGAAGGACAGGACTAGATCAAGGGGCAGGCCGGTCTGGCAAGCTACTCAAGGAGCCAACTCGTAATGGGCACCAAGGTATCACTGGAGTAGAAGGAAAGGTGCCAACTGGCTTAGATGTTCCCATGTAGTTCCTTGCTTTCTTGGAAAACTACAATGGGTCCTGCTCTCACCAATTCCCCCAAAGTAGAAGTGGACATTTGAAAAGAAATTCTCCCATAAGCCACTTGCACAGTGCCAAATTCGTCCTCTCCACCAGTGATGGAAGGTGGATAGGCTCACAGTCGTACGATGAGGGCAAAGTCAGGCAACGCTTTGGCACCTGTCGACTGGAGTGAGGGTTCCCTTTGCTGTATATGTTGTGACCCTCTAATACGCCACCCAAAACGCTGTCTGATTCAGAAAAAATAAAACTGAAGGAATATAGGATCTACCAAAAAAAAGGAAAATAATTGCCATTGTGAAAGTTATAAAAAGGTTTTGAATATTTTTTAATAAAACTTTATAAGTATATTCATTTGTTATCCTTTATCATTAGAAAGCATGAATAACTCTGTGGAGTTATGAGTGGTGAGAAAATTGTGAAATAAAAGACATTTCTAAGGAAGTTAAAATATTCTTTACATTTAGGCTAAATAATAAGTCCTAAATTTGGAAGAAAGGGACATACAATTTTTTTAAGTGAAAATCCATTTCTTTCCTTCTGCCACCAACTAAATGAATATGGAGCAAATAATGGAAGTCCATTGGTTTGGAGAAGACCCACATTCCTAATCTGCCTTGGGTATCACATGTCTGCCTCAGTCCCAGCTTACAATATCTACTCCCAGTATTTATTTTTTCTTTTAGTTCTGGGTGAATGCATTTTATTCTTTCATTCAACAAGCATATCAAATGAATGTCAACTGCACGTCAGGTGCTGTCCTAGATACTCTCAAGTATCATCACATTGTATCTTTACTGCAAAACTATCCAGATTTTCACAAATGAGAAAATGAAGTTCGTTTCAGAAGCTAAGTAACTTCCCAGACTTCCAGATACATATTAACTAATGTATTTAATGAATTGGGGGTTTTTTTCCTCACCACATTCCAACAGGGATTCAAGGATTTTCATTTAAAAATAAAACCCAGGGTGCCTGGCTGGTTTAGTCAGTAAAGCACGTAACGTTAATCTCTGGAGTTGTGAGTTCAAGCCCCACACTGGGTGTGGGTTTTGCTAAAATAATAAATAAATGAATGAATACATAAATAAATAACCCTACATAGGCGTTTCTGATTCATGATGGTTCACTGGACAGACGCGTTCACCCTGGCTGTCTCCCGGAGGCCCACGAAATGACAGCAATGAAGTTGTTGTAAAGACCACACGTAGTTACAGGGTCAAAGTGAATGAGAGAGGAAACATTAGCAGTGGCACATGGAGAGTGAAGTGAAAAAGCAGCTGACTAGGTCAACCCAAAACAGCTGAGAGCCAAACGCGCAGAGAGGGAGCCCAGAAGCAACCTGCCTCACAGAACTTCACAAAATCTCAGACACAGGCAGCACCAGGGACCTTAAAATTGTGGGTAAAATCAGAACTGAAAACAGGAAGATAGCTTAAAAATCTAGTAAGATGCAGTAGATCCCCCAGACCCCTCCCCAACCTCAGCAAAATGGCATAGGTTGATTTTTTGAAAATGGGGAGCAGGAGGGACTCTGCCCCCAAACACTGGGGCCGAGCTGAGGTTTCAGGTGCGTGCTGGAAACAGGTGGGCTTGGGAAGCCTGTCCATGGAATCTGGAGATGTCCCAACAGTCCCTGCCATATTGGCGGCCAGGTCCTCCACCAAAAGACTGGGACTTCCTCCTCTGGGGATTCGAACCGATCCTAGAAAGAAAAAAAAACTCCACATATACTGACACTGTAGGTTCTCCAGTGAAATGCCCCACCCGATGACACCTCGGTGGAGCCCTCCATGCAGAGTTTGCATTCAGCAGTAGTGCCTCATTATGCACATGGACAGATAGCCACGGGTTGACATTGAACACTTGGGGAAAGTCTCTAACATGGAAAAAGGGAGCCCCACACTAACAAACCGAAGGAAGAAACCTAGGGAAATAGGAAATGCAGAAGGAAGAAAACTTTGAAAAAACTCACTAAGGCTCTCAAAGGAAGAGAAGATATTGTCCACAAGCCCCAAGAACAGAACACTATAAAAAAGAAATATTCAGGAAACAAGAGAGTTACAATATATAGCTGAGGAGTGTGATAAACAGACTTCCAAAGGTATCCTGAGAAGATCTCCATCCCCTAGTGACACAAATGCTAACCTAGATGCCACTGTGGAGACACTTCAGGTCTTAAAAGAGGAAGGTGATCCTGGATTATCAAGTGCGGCCAGTGTAATCACATGAGCCCATAATTGCAGAAGAAACCAAAAGACTAAGTAAGAGATTTGAGGTGTAAGAGGGTGTGCACTGTAGAGGCCTCATCAAAGGACCTAGAATCAGAATGTCTTTGGACTTCACAACTGAAATGTTGGAACCCAGCAGCGAATGGAGCAAAGTCTTCCAAAGTCTATATAAAACTTAGTCTAGTCTAGAATTCTATAACTGGCCAAATCACCCCTAAGTGTGAAGGTAGATCAGTGACATTGTCAGGCAAGTTAGCGCTCATGAATA
>CM053559.1:61034862-61103989 GCA_028646485.1 Cryptoprocta ferox | reverse complement strand
GACAAACTCGGGTAGGAAAAGTGTCTGAGATTTGCCCTACTGTCACTCACCAAGTGGCCTGCCACAGTTTCATGGATGCTGACAGGAGATACAGGACTCCTGGGTCAGAGACAAAGGACTGTATTATAGCAATAACATTAGTCAAAGTATCAGCATTTGTGCTGGTTCCCAGGGCAACACAAAGAATGCCAGATAATACCTGCTAGTACTCTGCATTGCATGACAAGAGAGGAGCCCTTAGTATAGGAAAATTACATCTTTTATAATGAGAAGTAAGTCTGCTTTTTGTACTTGAGAACGACACTGTCTGTGTATGCCAAGCACACTTACTCTTTCCTCCAAAGGCAGACACTTTATCTTCCAAGGCTGTTCACTATATAACATACTTGAAAGGATCATCCAGAACAAAAGTAGTCAGTGCCTCTCCCTGCAAAAGAAGTGCAAGTTGTGCAGAAGTGCAAGAGAACCATGGGAACTGCCTCCCAACAGTGGGTGGGACTGAGGAATGCCAGAAGGCAAACTTCAAGAGGAAGAAGTCTCAAGAGAAGTCTGGGGAGTCCCAGAGATGGATCCCAAGCGTCAACGAGACATGAAGTTCAGATCATAACAACAGCTGCCACTGGTATAAACGGCTAGAGCAGAAAGGGTGCACTGTGCAGACCACAGTCTAGGGCGGTCACATGTATCTAAGGATGTTCAGGTCACCATTGGAAGAAGTCCCAGGAAATCTACATAATCTATCGTTAACCCTTGCTGCTTACACAAGTTACAGGGTCCCATGTAGAAATGGCTGCAATTTCAGAGTCATGGAGAAAAGGAAGATGGTATTCCTGGTCACCTCACGTCCAACGATGAGGTTACTTACATTTGTGAAAATAAAGGAAACCTCACTTAAAAATGGAGTCGGCAAGCCCTCCAGGGGGCATTCACATGCACATACCACTATTTGTAGCCTGCCTAAGAAACAGAAAGAAGAAACAGAATCATTTTGACAAGGGAAGGCATATAGAATTTAATTCCTGCCTTTAAGAAAGGTAAGAAGGGTTGGGTGGGTCAGTTGGTTAAGTATTCAATTTCTGTTCAAGTCATGATCTCACTGCTGGTGAGTTCGAGCCCTGTGTCCAGCTCTGTGCTGACAGTTCGGAGCCTGGAGCCTGCTTAGGATTCTGTGTTTCCCTGTCTCTCTGCCGCTCCCCAACTCACACTCTGTCTCTCTCTCTCTTCAAAATAAATAAACATAAATAAATTTTTAAAAAAAGTAAGGAAGATCCCTCCCTTCCTGCCCCAGCCACAAAGCACCAACCACCACCTGCTGCCAATGAGAAACCACCACCACCTGGAACTCCTGTTCTTCTCCAATGAACTTGTGTTCAGAACAGCCCTCCCCAGCGACCTCTTAAACCTAAACAAACCTCACCTTCCCTTTGTGTTGTTGGACTTGCCTACGGTTCGCCACAACTTATATGTCCTGAATTGCAATTTCTCTGCTATTCCCAAATAAATTCATTTTGCTGGTAAAATTGGCTATTTCATTTTGAAGGTTGGTGCATTTTATTTAGGCAGAAAAGTGACCCCATAATGTCCACATCTGGGGTGCCAGAAACCACCAGGTCAAACTGATCAAACAATCCTGGAATTTTTTAGTAATCAACATGGTTTTTACTATATCACATGCACATGTCTCCAGCCCCTTCTATCTTCCATATTACTAACCAGCAGGTCATGCCTCCACCTCATTTCCATCAGGTCCAGAGGTTCTTTATTGAGTATCTTCCACAGCACCCGCCTTGCTATTCCATTCAAAACATTTACCTGCCTCTAGAATGGCAACATTGCAGCTAAAAGTCTCCCTTCTGGCCTGATCGTGGGTCCTGATATTCCGTCTCCCACAGTAACAACAAAATAAATTTTGAAGGAAGGTGCATCAATCTTAATTGACTGCCCATCCAGAATAGAGATATGTCCAGTGATGTGTTGGTACATCATGGGAGGGAACTGGGAAACTGATTTTTTATTTGTAGTGTTTTCCAATCTCCCTGGTATTTATAAATACCCCCACCATGATGAATTTCAAGCTACCAGACTGACATCAATTGAACATGAACTTGGGAACAAATGCATACAATTTCCAATAAGAATTGGCTTCAGCACTTCGCAAATATGCCCCAAAGACTTCTCACTTCCAGATTGACCGTCCTATGCAGGAGGTGTGGAATTTGACAGTGCTGTGGAATTTGAGGGGGAAAAAGAGAGGAGTCATGAAAAAACACTAATTCTAGAAAGCCAATTTGTGATTAAGTGGAAGAAAAGTCCCTGTCTTTTTCTGAGCCTTTTTTGCCTGCACAAATTGTTTCGTCTTCAATCTCTCTCTCTTTGATGTGTGTCGGTATTCTAAGAATCACTCAGGTTGAACTCAAGACTCTCAGAGTAGTAAGATGTTCACGTAAACTCAATGGTCAGCAATGATTTGCAGGTCATATAAAATTGAGATAAATTTGGCTTCATTCATGCATCCTTGGTGCTTCCAGTGCTCTCAAGATTTCTGCATATTACCAACGGCTTCCCATGGCCCAATTTCCTGTCCTTACTAGGTTCTAAATTTTCCTTTCTTCTCATGTGAAGTAATTCTGTTTGCTTTTCTCCTAGTTGATCTGGATGCAGAATTCAGTTCCTTTTTCTTAATTCCTACCTAATCCACAGAAAAAAGGGAGGAAGAAAAAAAATGAAAAAAAAAAAAAGATGGAAGGAGGGGAGGATGTGAACCACTGCTAAACACATCTTTGAACTTCGATACACTAGAGTTGTGTGTAAAGACCCTTACAGATCTCCTAGTGCTATCTGCTAATTTTACAAGCAAGCTCTTTGAAGCCTATAGAATGTGATTTATCCAAGACCACATTCAAATTAGTGGTAGATTTTAATTGGTTTAATGGACCTTCATTTGGTAAACATTTGGTAAACGTGTGTACCACACACCATTGTGTGTGATCCTCTCCTCATTTAGTGAGCAATACCTCGTTCTTTCCATTAAGGGGCTCAAAGCTTCATGCCCCAGGTCAAGAAGCATCATAAAAGATTTTTCACGTCATAAAACCTCTAGAGCGTTTCTTGCATTTTACAAATCAGGAAGCCGAGTTTCAGAGCAACAGAGTAGTTTGAAATAAGTTAAGCACAGAACTAAGCCATAGAAAAGGAGCTCATATTCAAGTCTTTCTTTGCCCTCCTCCTTCGGTGTGTTCTGTACCAAGGTGTGCCCTTTCACTATGCTCTTCCTTCCTCAACTGACTTACCAAAAAGTGGATGAATGATTTGGATCAACTTGTGTTTTTCCTTTGGTTTTTATTCTCAGATTTTTTACATAAGATTTCCTGCATTTCTACAAGTTTTTGTTTGGCACAGTGAAAGCTCGTTGTACTTTTTTCTCATTGACTTTAATATTTGCTTTGATTTGGACTACATTGTTTGGGATTTCATATTCTAAGATTTTATTATGTTTTCCAAAACAATCTGAACCCAGAAGATGGGGAAATGCGCTCCCTCTAATGCTTATTTGAAATGCACTGTGGGAAGCAGAGTCAAGCAAACTGGACCTTGTGTACGAGTCCCCAGAGGCACATAACATTACTAACTGTTCTGAACGACACCATAGGTAATATGGAGCATCTCTAGAATGCTCATAATAATACATTTTCTATTCCCTCCTAGTCTTCCTCTTTCCGCCTGGAACCTCGCGTTTTGTTAAACCTCATATGCAACATCCCAACCCCAGGATCTTGAGGAGTACAAGTCATTTTTTGAAATCACTTCATCCACCCAAAAAAATTAACTTTTGGAAGAAATCAAATTAAGTCATTTCATGCATCCTTTTATAGAAGTAAAACTTGTTTTAATTCTCAAGGAGGTCTTAAAAACACAGAAAAATGTTATATTGCACGTAGGCAATTCTAAAACTGTAGTATATTATGGTTATCTTCTCTGTGACAAAACTTCAATAATGCCATGAAGTGTTATTCTTTGCCAAGTGAATTTCTAGCCACTTTCAAATTCCCAGCAACCTCTAACTGCAGAGGGCAAGAGTAGAAAGCTTGATGGGAAGACAGCTAGTCTACCCAGATGTATGTCTGCCTCTGTCCAGATCTTCTTGGGCAGCTAATTCCACAATAAACGATCGCTGTCACTTATTAGGAATTTACTCTTTGCCTTTTTACTGGTCTGAGGCCTTAACATTGACTGTCTTATTTAATGTACCCAACAGATTTTGTGATAGGTACTAGAATATCCAATTTGCAGCTGCAGAATGCAATGCCAATAAAGTAGCTGCTTACAGATCTAACCACATATAACCAAGCATTAATATCCCTAACGTATAATCTTATAAATCAGTTAATATGGACAATTGAAAACTAAACAAAAGACACAAACATGAAATTCACAAATGAAGCAATACATAGAGCCAATAAACACATGGAAAGATATTCAACCTCACTCGAATCTACCCAAATTACCTAAGTAATTAAAAAGAACTCATCAGCTTTGGGACACTTCTTGATAGAATTGATTAAAGAAAAAAATTTATTCCATAATAGAATCATTTAAATTAACATAATTAAGCCCCACAAGATGTGCTTGAGAACTCTGGAAATTATAAACTGTTAAAACTCAATCAGTGGGACCAAGATGGAGTAGATGTATTTCTCTCTATTCTTCCTTTATGCACACAGCCAAAGCCCTAGGCATTATATAAAACAAACACCAGAAAGCTCTGGAAGGTGGAAAGAAAAAGGAAGTCCATCTAGAGACCTTGAGACCCAAGGAACAACATGATGGTGAGTTCTCTGCACTTTTACTTTATATGATATATTCTGGACTGAATGCTAGAGAGGCAACCTAGAAATGCCAACGGCAGCAAAGGAAAGTCTGCTTTCCATAGACAAAGGAGTAGAACAGAAGTGACTTAGCAAGAAAGCAAACTTTTGGACAATAACCAGCCTACCCTAGCCAAATACCACAGGAGAAAACATGGTCTGCCAGCAAAGGCAGAGTGGGGAGCCTGTACTTCTACCCTTGACCGGCTGTAAAGAGGCACCCTGACTGTGTCAGGAGCGTCCACGTGGGGAGCCTAGACTTCCACTTCCCCCCACTGGTAATGAGGCGCCCCTCCCCCTCCCTGCCGGAGTCTAAAGAAGCCAAGGGCCAAGGGGAAGCGGGACCTCTTACCACCACCCAGCTGTAACAAGGCTTTCCCCTCCCCTTCTGGGTGTCAGTATTGAGGAGCAGTAACAGGTACCCTCCATCCCAGCCAAAGTGGTGTCAGCGGAAGCCGAGCAGGGACCAACACCCACCCCCACCCCCAGCACTAACGAGGAGCCCCTCTCCCCTCCCCTCTTGCCAACGAAGGCTGAGTGGGGAACTGCACTTTCACTACCCACCTGTAGGAAACAATCTCCCCCATCTCCCCACCAGCATGGTGTCAGAGGAGGTCTGCTAACCCAGAAGATTTAAATGTGATCCAGAGTCTCATACCATGACACCTCAAACATACATAATACAATGTTTAAAATCACTTATATCAGGTGCTTGGGCGGCTCAGTCAGTTAAGTGTCTGACTTCGGCTCAGGTCATGATCTCACAGTTCCTGATTTCCAGCCCCACATTGGGTTGTCTTCTATCAGCACAGAGCCCGCTTTGGATCCTCTGTCCCCCTATCTCTCTGACCCTCCCCTGCTCACGTTCTCTGTCTCTGTCTCTCAAAAATAAATAAAACATTAAAAAAATAAAACTAGCCTTAAAAAAAACAAGAACCAGAGAAAATCTCAACTTGAATGAAAAAAGACAATCAATAGATGTCAATACTGAAATCACACAGATGTTGGAATTATTGAATGAGAATTTTATTTATTTATTTTAATGTTTTAACATTTATTTATTTTTGAGAGACAGAGAGGCAGAGCATGAGCAGGGGAGGTGGAGAGAGGGGGAGACACAGAATCCAAAGCAGGCTCCAGGCTCCGAGTTGTTTGTTAGCACAGAGCTCAATGCGGGGCTCCAGCTCACAAACTGCGAGTTCGGGACCTGAGCTGAAGTCAGACCCTCAAACCGACTGAGCCACCCAGATGCCCCTCGAGTGAGAATTTTAAAGCAGCCATAGTAAAAATGCTTCAATGAGCACCTATGAACATGCTTAAAACACATGAAAAATAGAAAGTTCCGGCAGAAAGACTTCTCAGAGGCCGCTTGCCCATGAGTAATTCCAGGTGAACCATTTTGCCATCCTCATCTGCAGTGAGGCAGAACTGCCTCAGGGAGGCAACTCTTCGCCTCAAAGGAGACACCTTCCTCTAAGCTGTTCTCCTCCTCCACCCTCACTCCTGTTCCCAATTGCCTTTCCCCTGCTTTGCAAAGGAAAAACACACTTTCTGCTTCTCTCTCCCATCACTTTCCGGGGATGTAAAAATCTCCCAATACTAAAAGAAAATGACAATTCAAATAATAGTTTCCTGGACTCTCGAGGCAGAATAGCAAATCCTTTTTGCAGGATAGGTAGCTTTCATACCTTTGCTTTCAACAAAAGTGAAGGAATTTGAAGCAGTGGTAGGGCCTGCTGGTGCTCCCTGAATGCCCCTTTGTGCATTTTCATAATAGACGGTTTGTGCATCTCAGCAGGGTTTGGGAGTCACTCAACTAAAGACTACCTTTCCTAGCAACAAGGTATGGGTGGTTATGTGATTAAATTCTTGCAGGTGGGGGTGTGAGAAGTGATGGGTGCAAGTTCTGTGTCTTGATCTTAAAATGACCAGTGATGAGCTCCCTCTCGCTCCTTTCCTGAAAGCTGGACTCCTGAAGTGATGCAGTGGGGGCTAGCTTTGACTATGAGGACCAGAGTCACATCCTAGGGTTCACTAGGTGTAAGGTCCTTGGTCCCTGGATGTTCTGCAAGTTCAGAACCACCTCTCTACCCAGACTGACACCCTTTCTAGATTTTTATATGAAAGAGAAACTTCTATCCTGTTCGATCCATTATATTTTGTTGCTATTGTTCATTTTTTATGGTAGCACAGTATATATTCTGCCTACTATATCAGCTAAAAATAATTGGGTGTATCATTAAAAAATAATTGATACATCACTTGAAATTCCAGAGAATTGAGTGACTTTGCAATAACAAAGCTTTCATTTTCATCTAATTAGGTTTTCTATAAAAATAAAAAGAAATAGAATCAATGCTAAACCACATCTCATTCCAAAAGGAAATGCTATTTATTCATAGATCCATAAGCCAGGTGATGAAAAACCCATCCGTTTCATTAAGGAACACATTTCCTATAAAGTTTTACTCTTTATGTTTAAATTTTTTCAAATCTATCTACTTTAGTTTTGATCATTTGTGAACTGATAATGAATGTAACGATAATTCAGTTCAAAATAACCTTTTAACATTTAAAATCTATGGTCACAGAACATTTTTAAAATTCCATTTCATTTTATATACACATATTGCTCAAGCATAAAAATATAAATTACATTAGTATAAAATTATGTGAAAGAACGGAAGCAAAAAGAACGTTATAAAATTTCCAAAAATATCCTATTCATGAATTTTTAAGTTGATGATGGAGGACGGGATAAAATTGTACTTGCATTTAGATTTTATTGAATTTGATTTTAAAAACTAATGTGAAAAATTTAATCTGAAGTGGTATTTCCAATGTGATGGAAGTTATACCCTCTGCAACTTTTTAAAGCTCTAATGAAAAATTTTAGGTGTCAGCTTGAAAATGGGAGGGACCTATATAGTCTCTTCGGGTTTAGACTCTTTAAACTCTCTTAGGGTATGAACTCTCTTAGAGTTTAGAGATTACTGCCCCAGATGCCCCTTCACAGGATCTCCGCATTCACTGTGGTTGGCCGTGTTCTGGCTCCCTATCTGAAACCCCTGTGCAATTGTCACACATGAGAGTTGTTGGGGTCTCCACATGTCCCACCGGCTAGCATGTCATGAACGAGGAGGAAGCCCTACACATCCCTCCGTGGCACCTAGTTTTGCATGATAGCGCAGTTTGGGTGCCCCATTTCTTCAATACTTACAACGTTCCCTTAACAGATGCTGACTCCTGGGAGGGCGTCTGGATGCCACCTATCATCTGGGTCTAATCACCATCCTCTCCACAAATTCGTCCTCCCTCATCTCCTACACTCTTGTTGACCACTATCCTTAGGTCCTCCCTCCCCTCTGCTCTCCCCAACAGTGTAGTAACATACTCAGTTCTTTATCCAAAACTACCAGTCCCTCAACATTGCCTCACCAAACTTTTGTCACAATTCCTTTCCCTTCCTGACCCAATTAGCCTGTGGTCTCTACTCAGTCTTCCACGCACTGGATGTTCCTTTCTGATTTTAATTTCTAAAGTATCATGTGCATAAGCAATATGAAAATATTCTCATCATAAGCACACCAAATATTCTAGAAAGAGTCAAAAGTCAGAGCATTCCTCTACCCAACACTGTTCCCAGCCTCTGTCCACTGCCCTTTCCCATATAAAATGTGGTGTGGTTTCTTCCACACTTTCATCTAGATATTTACATGCATATGTTACATAGTGTCATGTTGCACAGTATATCTTTTTCCCATAGGTTGTTCTGGAAAACTTTTTTAACATATATACATATATGTGTATGTATACATATTAGGTTTGCTTCCTTTTTTTTAAATGTTTTATTTATTTTTGAGAGAGAGAGAGCATGAGAGGGGGAGGGGGAGAGAAAGAGGGAGACAGAGAATCGGAAGCAGGCTCCAGGCTCCGAGCTGTTAGCACAGAGCCCCATGCAGGGCTCGATCTCCAGACTGTGAGATGAAGACCTGAGCCGAAGTGGGATGCTTAACCGACTGAGCCCCCCAGGTGCCCCTAGGTTTGCTTCTTGAACACTGCAAGGTGTTTTGTAGAAAGAATGCAGCATAATTTCCTATTAGTGGGCTCCTAGATTCTTTCTCATTTTGTTCCTGTTGATGGACTTTCAGGTTATTTCCTTTTTTTTTTCTTCATTATTTTTTAAATGTTTGTTTATTAGAGAGAGAGAGAGAGAGAGAGAGAGAGAGAGAGAGAGAGAGAGAACACAATTGGGGGAGGAGCAGAAAGAGAGAGAGAAGGAATCCCAATCAAGTTCTGTCAGTGCAGAGCCCAATGCAGGGCTCAATCCCACGAACCTTGAGATCATGATCTGAGCAGAAATCAAGAGTCAGACACTTAACAGACTGAGACACCCAGGTGCCTCTCAATTTTTTCCCTTTAAAACACTGTTTTAATGATCATCCTTTTATGTATATCTTCTCTCACCCACAAGTTCATCTGAGGAGAGTGGAGAGGAAGGAGTTAAAGAAGCTGGGCTTTGGTTCCAGGAAAAGAAGGCAGGTGACACATCTAAATTCTTGTAAATGTACTGAAAACTGGAGCTCCAGGGTAATAGACTAATGATGTTTGCTAGACCTCTTATCTGTGGAATGCTCTTAGAAGGATGTGGCTGGTTAAGGATAGCTTATGGTAATTAAGCTTAGAATTTATGGATCTGTGAGGCAAGACTCCTGATAAAAGGCACACAGGCTAAATATGTATGTATTTATGTATACATGGCATAATATATATGTATTTATATATGGCATATATATGTATGTATATATATATGGCATATAAAATGGCAGTATTTCCTCACCTAAAGTCTCCCTCTGTGTGAGCCCACGTAAGATCTTACCTATTAACCTGGGCCAAAGAGAATGTCCAATATGGGGATGAAAGACCTAGGAGGCACACAGGGTGATGCAGACTTCTCTCTGCTTCACCAGGACCTTGATCATTCGTGTCCCTGAAATTATGAGCAAAGCTTTATATGGGTAAGATCTCCGATGCATGCAAGTCTGACCCTGTGTGTTAGCAGAGGCTACTGGAGGTACCCAAGAGACCATCCAAGAAGGCTGGCTTATCAGCTTCTATTCTGTTTCCTATTTCTGTTTCTCCTTGTCTGTTTCTCAGCAACATCGACTATAGTTGCATCAATTTGAGGGCCAGGAGGACAGTTATACCCATTTATTTTTTTTTAATTTTTTTATGTTTGTTTATTTTTGAGAGAGAGGGTGTGAGCAGGGGAGGGGCAGAGCGAGAGGGAGACACAGAATCTGAAGCAGGCTCCAGGCTCCAAGCTGTCAGCACAGAGCCCATTGCAGGGCTTGAACTCAACAACTGTGAGATCATGACCTGAGCTGAAGTCAGACACTCAACCGACTGAGCCACCCAGGTGCCCCAGTTATACCCATTTAAAATGGAAGTTTTCTGTTTATTCATTACCTAAGTTACCTAAGCTTTAGTTTCCTCATAAAATGCCTATTTCCTAAGGTCAAGTGAAGATTATTATGAGATAATCCACACAAAACACCAAGAATACCACCTGGTACACAGTAAGTGCTCAGTGACAGTTAGGCAATGGAGCTCTTTATATTAAATTGTACACATTAACTTTTTGATTATTACGTATTGCTGTAAACGTTTTCTCCTTGTCGGATGCATGTGTTTTAACATTTTTTCAGGCAGGAATTTTTTTTTTAAGTCTGATCAAATCTGTCATTCTTTTCCTCTATAGATTTTGTTGTAACTTGTTTTTTAATCGAAATTATTTTATTGAATTAACTGCTACAAATTTCAGCTTACATTTTCTTTACCCTGATCTTGTGGTCAGAATCTTAAGATTCTTCTTTGGTCTCACCAGCAATCACTCTTGTATTTCTTTCATGGAAGGCAATTGTGAGCCATTCCCTTTTCTCTTCCCCGCTAAAGAACATGTTCCTTTTGTTCTTCCTTTTCTTTTCATATCATACTCCCTGGATGATCTTATCCACTCTAAAGGTCTCCACAGTCCCCTGCAGGCAGATGACAGAGGACTACTTTTCCCTTTTACCTGGTATTTCTAACTTTATTCCATGATCATCTTACATTTCTTTTAAAACTAAACTTTACATCCCTCTGTATACACTGGGAAGGAATGACTGAAAAGGGACACTGTTGTGCTTTTTTTTCCCCTTCAACTTACAACAAATAGCATGTATGGAATACTTTTAATGAATAAAATACAAATATGCCTGTATATTATGGCTGGAATAAGTCTAGGAGGCCACACAAGAACTGGTAAAAGTGGTTGCGACAAGGGGAGAAGGCAGGCTTTTCACTTAACTTCTTTGTTCCTTTTGAATGTTGTGCCATGGTAGGTAATACGTCTTCAAAGGTAAGTACAAGCTGGTTACCAGAGGGGAGGTGGGTGGGGCGTGGGTGACACGGGTGAAGGGGATTAAGAGTCATACTGAGCACCGAGTAATGTAGTAGAGAACTGTTGAATCACCATATTGTACAAAAACTAATACAAAATTGTATGTTAACTGTATTGGAATTATCAATCAATCAATCAAAAAGCAAAAATAAGTGCAAGTCTATAAATAAATAAAAGGCGTCCACTCATCAATCCCATCAAAACTGTTCCCTGTTTGGGCTGGGGGTGTCACTTATCCGCTCAGTTTCTGCTATGCACTCTCTGGGAAGCACCTCCTCGAATGCACATCTAAGTACTATGTTCTGTTGAAATGCCCCAAAAATGGATCCTTCATCCACCTGCTCATTCAACAAAGACCCTAACGACACATAATAAGTGGAGCACGGAGATGGAGATAAAAAGATGAATGCAGTACTATCAGTCCAACTCCCCCAAGAAGCCCTATACCGCACGCTTACATGGTATTTTGTATGTAACTGATTCCTTAAGTCCTCTGCAAGCATTTATTTGGGTAAGAGATCATAAAATATATTTTTATAATACACATAACAAAAAACACATTCAAATGAATACAAAATTAAATGACAGGAGGTGACAGAATTTAGTGTTTATAAATGAGATCGTCAATAACTTTAACAATTCAGAGAAGATATTCAAAGTGTATTTAAAGTTGTGACCATGCTTTACAATACTTTATAATAAAAAATAAAGTATCAGGCTTTCAAAGGTAATGCATGACTTAATAGTTTTTCAAAAGATTTCACAATGTGCTTCTAGACACTGTCATGCATGGACAGGGAAAAAAATAAAAAGACGAGAACTTTGGCAGGCAAAGTGTTAGTCCATAGCAGCTTGGTGACGTTTACGTTCTTTATACAAAGATTCTTCAATTTACATTTATTCTTGTTACAGGAGCAGAAAGAACTGATATGCCAAGTGGAGTCTTAGCGATATAGCAAAAATAATTATTTTTAAAAGCCTGTACTCTATGGAAATGTGCACCACACAGCATCTATAGAAACTGAATAAATGTAAACCAGGTGATTATTAACTCTTCCATAGAAAATATTTAACCCCCAAATCTCACACAATATCCCCTATGTCCACATCTCTTGTTTAAAGGCAGCCTCAAGCTTTAAACGAATGTACATTTGCTATTTAAAAAGTTCTTACCTCCATTACTAAAAGTGTTTCTGCAAAGTCCCCTGGAAGTTTTCTCAGTACTCTACTAACAAGATATCTCATGATCAGTAAACAATCACAGAGTTTAGGAAGAAGTAATGAGGCTAGAGAAAGGATGACCAAGTCGGAGGTTTCTGTCTCCAACCCCTGGAAGACCTTTCTACTCCGAGACCCACAGCTCCAAGAAGACCACTCGAAATTCCTTATGTTTAAAAAAATATTTTGTCATGAATAACTGAATAATTAGATTTCTACGAAAATGAGCCTTTTAAATTAAGATTTAGCAAACCTGACTATAATGAATTTTCTTCCAATCATTTATGAATGACAGAAGAGAAATCAGTTGCAGTTTAACATACAAAAGATATAAATACTGCATAATTTGTAGTGAATATTGGCACATACCCTCTTGTATTTAAAGCATAAAATGCAATCAGCAAATCTGATGCTCTTAAGATAAACTTATGACATAGCTCTAAAAAACCTCTACACGGCCTGGAAACCTCCCACAGCTTAAGGCTTCCCAATGGGTTTGTAGCAAGCATCGGGTTGCCAGAGGCGAATATCAACGAGAACTTGATTGAGTTTTTGCATCCAGAGATCCCTCTCTTCCTTGGTATCTGCAGACAGCCAGTTCCTAGAGGAAACAAACCGAAGGTGAGGATCTTTTCGCCCATTTCGTTCCTCCCTGTACTCTTGCTAGTGGGGGAAGAAAGCCTAAACAAACCAGTAAAATGAGTTACTGTTTACCGTCTTTTAATGGATGCTGATCAAAAGCCCCATAGTGAGGTGCTTTTTCAATTGCAATAAAGGAAGAGTATCCCCATAGATTGGTTAACTGAATCACACTTCACACTGATCACATTTGGTTAATGATGGTGTTTCCACGCTAAAAGATTGTAACTGTCTTGTACAGGTGGTCTGGCCTGGGCAATCTGGTGGTTCAGGACACCCACTGAGTGTGGGCTACTTCCTCGCAAGAGCTAGGACACTACAGGTCTTTATCTAGAAGCCTCCCAAATTCCTCAGACAGGAATTCCCCAGGAGCTGGAATCTCCAGCTTGTGTACCTTCACCTGCTCTACAGGGAATACAATTCTGCAGTGTCTTCTACTATTTTTGTGTTGGTAGAACATAGTATTTACAATAAACGATTTAAAGATCCTAAGACTTTGTCTATCCTAACCTCTCTGTCCCTATCAGGAATCTCTTCTTTGTACCCATATTTAGCCACGTATTGAATACCCAGTTGATGAGGCAGGTGGGGTAAGGGAGAGAATTCCCTAACTCACAAGCCAGATCATTCTTCTAGGAACAGCAGTTGTTAGAAGGTTTTTATACTGTATTCATTCAGTGTCTTTGTAATTTCTCCCCACTGGTACTAGAAATGGGATAAGCAGTGAACTGATTATCTATTAGTCAACAGATAGCACACAACACTTAATAATAGTGACCGTTTGGTGAGCTCATTCCATGCACTTGAGACTGTGCTAAGTGTGTTGACTCATTAATCTCTGTCACTGCTCTGTGGAAACCTAGGTTTACATCCTGACTCAGTGTCTTACTACCAAATGTTACCATGGCAAGGTACTTAACTTTGCTGGCCCTCACTCCCGATAGTTTATTCTCTTAATCTCCGGCCAGAAATTTGCACAGTAGCGTGAGATTGGTTTTGTAAGTCACTTAAGTTAATTGAGGGCATTTTTGGAATGGAAAGGAAGGGACATGTGAAGTCTCTTTAAATAATACTTGCCTTCTCAACTATATACAAAATCTTCAAACTTAACCCAAAGTACATTAGCTAACTGCCATGGCTACACCATGAGTACACTGGAAAACGTGATTAGCTAAGATATAGCTTGAATGTCATGCTTTTCTTAACTATATTAATTTGGCTATTAGATTGTTCTCTTACTGATGTGTGTGTATTTTCTTTTCTCGTTAATTTGTACTCTCTTCAAAGACGACAAGGACCATCTCTGATATTTCTTAAAGTGGTAACAACATAGTGGGCAATCAATTACTTAGTAGACAGAAGTGTTTATATTTATATTTATAGCCTAATACATACTTGGTGACACAGAGAGTGTCTCTGCATTGGCTAACAAGAGTCTCTCGGTCATCTTCTCTCTGTGGTCGGACAGTAATTAATTCAAAAGTGTTGCGTCTTGCACAAAATTCTCTGTTGGCCGGTTCTATTTGATGGCTTGTACAATTGGCCAGATTTATCCTTCCTATGGGATTCTTTAAAAACAAATTAAGAGAAAAAAAAATCATTTACATTAATAAGCATTAAGCAGTATTTAAGTTGGTATAAACTTAAAATTAAAAAGCCATTAATTTAAAAGTTAAAATTTAATTATAATAGGTTTCGAGAAACACATCTGTTATTGTTTCTTGGTGGATATTAAAATAGAAACCAAAAATGTCAACTGGAGCTTTTAGCCAACTCAAAAAATAAACTATTATGGAATACTTCAAACAGATGCAAAATTAAAAGCACAGTATAATAAACTCCCATCAATCAGCTTCAACAATTAGAAACACACATTACTTTGTAATTATTTATTTCCATTTTCCATTTTGGGGATAATTAATAATAACACTTGGGCAATAACACTAAATTCTTTAAAAATGAGACTCAATTTATCACATAAAATCCTATTACCAAATTTCAGAAATGAAATCAAAATCACTATATTCCTGTGGTGGTTTTCCATTAATTACTATTTTATCGTAGATTTAGGTAAGTCAACTACTAATAAAAACAAAAGTAAATTTAACATATTTCTAACTAAAAATGTTATTAAAAAATGGTATGAAACATTCTGAGAGAAAAGACATATGTGCCCTAAGGTATTTTAAGAGTTGTCAAATCACAGGTAATGGAAAAGACATAAAACTTTTACACAAATACTAACACACACAAACACAGGTCTCACAACAAGAACATTTTTAATGGCTTAGTAAATGCACTCAAAGGGGAATCTGGGTGGGTGTGGAGACCAGAGGGAACTTCTGTATGAAACACTGCATGAAAGTCAGGGCTTTCACCACTAACCAGGACTATTAATATTACCTTCCGTTTCTCATCATCTGGATAAGTCCAATAAGAGATACAATTTCCTGAAAGAACACACCATCTTCGATGCCAGGCACCAAAACCACTAACATCTTCGAATATGGTCTGAAAAGCCAATGAAATACTAACTTGAGAAACTTGAAGATCAAGTAAATGATAAATCTATATTTTAAACCTCAATGTGTTGACATATTTCATACTTTAAAATCTCCTTACAAGATTTTTACCATCTTCTCCCTTAGTAATGAAAATCACTGATTGCTCATATCCAGAAATTGACCCAGATTTTCAATTTCATCGAGAAGCACACAGCATTTCAGAACTTCTAGGCATTAACCCCTAATTAATATCTCTATCTCATTTAGATCTTTTTAAAGCATAGTGTCCCAAACCAAATGCTCCTCAAATAAAAGTGCTTTAAGTGTTGTAGTGTAGAATATCGTGCCTTATATGTTGACAAAACTATTGATAGCTTATTGTTAGACTCATCTTAATACAAAAGACAGGCATTTAATATTTCAGAAGAACAAAAAAGGATGGATTAGAAAGGAGTCATCTCGTGACTATCAGTGCTGATGGATTACTATGATAAACCTCACAGCTCCACGTCCACACCCACCAAGCACAACTGACATAGCATCTCCCTGCAGTCTGGCAGCTGGCCAGCTCATGTCTTAGGCGAGCGCAGGCCTTAGAGACGCAAGCTACATTCTAAGGGAGTGAAGCAGCCGTGTGATTAAGGTCAGGACTCTGGAGCAGGTAACTAACAACATCTGGCTCTTTTCTGTGGAAGTACTTCTATTTAAACAGTGTTAAGTGGAAGCTGCTCCCCCCCCCACCCCCTGACCTCACTATTTTTTCATTGTAGTCTTAATGAGCCCTAATGAATATAAAAGTCTTTACTTTCGATTTAAAAAGGAAAAAAATTCCTTTAGGAACTACTATTTTTTAAAGCACAAAGCAAGGGAAAATGTAGCACTGCTAGAGATCAGAGGTTGGCAAACTTTTTCTGTAAAGGACCAGAGAGTAAAAATGTTAGACTTTGTGGTTCATAAGGGCTCTGTCATAACTGTTCAATTCTGCTAGGGTAGTGCAAAAGTAGTCCTAGATAATATGTAAACAAATGAGCCCATGTTCCAAAAAAACTATAAAAACAGCAGTGAGCCACACTTTGTTGGCCCTCGCTAACATAGATAATCCAAAAGCATCTTCATGTTTGATTTCAGAATGCATATAGCTTTTCCACCTTCACAAGGATCAACTAAGCCTATACCAACCCTAGGATAGTGGACATACACTCTTTCTTGATTCACTAATTTGTGTGAATTTACCAAAAGTTGGCTTGAGTTAGGAGTACAAGCTTTGACTATGGAGGAAAGTTACTTTGTATGAAGAAATGTTTCCATGACAGAATGAAATCTGAAATTTATTAGCTCAATTCATTAGCCCAAATTAATTCGTTTACTCTAACCATATATCCTCTTACCCTACCTTAGTTTCTTCCTCCCCAATTTATCCACTTTCCTCCCCAAGGCATGCTTTTTCTAGGCAATACTGCTCACGACCATCCAGGGAAAAAGACAGGAGTGTTCTTTCAATCTCAAGCACAAAATTAGTGTAAATGACTCACCAGCTCCCTCTTATGTTTATGTTCACCTTTTACATCATCAAGGTAATAGACAAGGAAAAATTTGATGAATAAGAACAACACATTATTATTATACCCTGCTATAATGAGAGAAGAATAAAAAGAGGACAGCATTTTCATTTTTATAGTTGAGGAAAGTTGAGCCCAAGGAAATTGGCAGCACATAATCACAAAGCAGAACTGGAAACTTCTAGCTAATCCAGAACTTCCCTCTCTTGCTGCTCCTCAGTCAAGGCAAAGCCAGATTAGCACCATTTCAGAATCACTTAGCAAGTTTCTCTGGTGAGTAGTCACTTTCCTTCCAGCTGTTCTGGCATATTAGGAAGGAAAACTGAACCAAGCAACTTGAAGTTGCTAACTTTATTTTATAAAGGGTAGAGGCAGTTAAAAGGCACATTTGGCAGAATTTATTTTGGGGAGTTCTGAGCAATTTCTTACTACATATCTGTATGCGTGGGTGTGACAAGAATGGGCTATAGAACCCAAGACAGAGTAAACCTGAAGAGACCTAACGCTAAACTAGCTGAGAGTAGAGCTCAAAAATTAAATAGGTCTGATATTATATGCAAATGAACTCGCTGCCATAACAGAGTCTGTCAGTTGCCAAAGGCAGGCTACGGTAAAGTATGAAAATATTTACACTAAAAGAAAAAGTCAGTAGGTAAACATTGCCTTCAGGTCAGAAATTTATAGAAATACTTTTCCAAGAACGTCTAGTGCCATCTACTGGATTTACATCAAAAAGCTCAGGCAGGACTCATTTACAGTTACATTGGCCACAGAGCTCTTCTTTCCGCGCCCATTGATAGCAATTGCAAACTGATTTTGTGATATCCTTTGTATCATTCAAATTCTTGCTTCACAAAAACCCCCAAAGCGATTAGATTTTCTCTACTTCGAGCGCGATTCCCACAACCTTCTATATATTCTACACACGTACTCATCTCCTCTGATAATGGGAAAAGTATAGTTGACCCTTCAACAACCCAGAGGCCAGGGACACCAAAAATCCACATATAACCTGACACCCTACCCCCCACAGAAGTGAACTACTAACAGCCTACTGTTGATCAGGAGCCACACTGATAACAGAAGCAGTCAATTCACACATAGTTTGCATGTTATATGTATTATACCCTGTAATCCTACAATAAGGCAAGTTAGAAAAAAAGAAAATGTTAAGAAAATCATCAAGGAACAGATATTATACATGGATTTATTCAATAAATAAATCCATGAATAAATGGACACGTGCAAGTGTTGTTCAAGGGTCAGCTGTACTTCTGAGTAAGCTCAAATCCGTGAACGGTCGTTTGGGTCTTACTTCTCACTCTCATGACCTCATTCCACGTAATACTCTGTAACCCTAATGCAGGCTCCCCATTGCATCTTCAACCCCTCTGCCCTATTAGAAGCCACCCATTTGAATTTAAAGATTTTCAAGTCCCTCTGATCTTATTTAAATGTCAACCAAACTCCTCTTTCACCCTACACAGCTCTGCAGGTACCATACTCTTTCCCCTTTGCAGCCAAACTTTGTTGCTGCTGGCGCTGTCATTCCTCACCTCCTACCCTGTCCATAACCATCTGCAACCTAGATTTGCGCTCTGCCTTGTAAATGAGTCCCATGGTCCCTGCTGGGTCCTGAGCTAACCTGACCACTCCCTCTTTCAGGTTCTCTCTTCCTCGGCAACCACGACACACCACCCTCCCCCTAGGCTCCTTTGAGAGCATCTCTTCCTAGATGTGTGGTTTACATGTTAGTGTTCCTCTCGGTTCTGCTTTGCTCAATTCCCCCTGCACTTTAATTACTGTCTATGCTGCAGATTTCCAAATCCTCCTCTCAACCAAAATGCCTATCTTGAGCTTCAAACCCCAATCTTTGGAGGTACCTAAAATTCAAATTGTTAGAAACTTAATTCATCCCGACTTCCCACCTTGGGTAGGGAATGACTGGCATGAAGGAACTTTCTGGGGCAATGTTCTATGTCTTAATAGAAATTTGGGTTACACAGATGTATGCATGTGTCAGAACTCAGGAATGTAAACTTAATATACAGAGGAGCATGTTAATGTCTACAGTACTTTAAAATTCTTCCCCCCCAAATATATTTTCAGCAATGGCCAGAGGCATAGCTAGAAGGATGGCTAGGGAAGAGATACATGATAAAGCAAAGATAGTAAAACATGTTAAAGGCATAATCTAGATGGTGGGTGTACGGGTTTTGTTGTAAAATTCTGCCAACACTGCTGCATATCTGCAAGTTTCCATAATAAAGTTTGGGGGGCAAAAAACACTTTCTACCCAAACATGCACACTTGCTCCTCCCCCAAAGTCCCTTATCTCGGTGGCATCACCACCACCCAACAAGTTGTACAAGGCAGGGATCAGGGCGACATCCTTGCTTCTGCTTTCCACGCCCTATGCCACACAGCCAAACCACTGGGTCTGCCCTATCTCCTGCTTCCTCTCTCCAGGCCAGTGCACCTCACTGCCAGTCCCCATCACCTCTCTTGGAGTGACGGTCTGTCTCCTCACTAGTCTTCTTTAGGACTGCCAGTCTCCAACCTCCTTTCCACAGGTCAGGCAGAATGACTTTTCTAAACCTCAAATTTGATATCATTCCTTTGCTAAAAATCCTGCAAGTGTACCTCACTGGCTTCGAGATAAAGTTCAAATTCTTTCAAAGGCCCTTTAACACCTGGCCCCATCTCCCCTAACCACACTGTCCTCTGCGACTGCTCTCCTCACTGTCCCTCCTGCCCTAGACACTCACACCCTAAACGCTAGCTGAAATACCTGCCACTGTCTGTGTCATCCTTTCTGGTGGGGGTGGGAGAGGGAAGGGCCCTCCAGGCCATTGAACATGCTCTTACCCTTCCTAGAGCACTTCTTCCTCTTCTTTCTCCTTGTCTAACTCACTCGGCAGCTTACCAGTTACTTCTTCCAGTGGCTTATCTTTAAGCCCCTGTACCCATACTTCAGACCTGCTGTCCCATCAATGACCCCCCTGCATGCTAAGCTCCCACTTCTTTCTTACAGTACCGATCGCACTTGGCAGTTTACTTGTACTTTCCCCTACTAAACTAAAAATTTCTGAGGGGAAGATTATTTTTCGTGGCCTATTAGATTCCAATTCCAGCACAGTGACTGGCATATAGCAGACATGCAACCAATATTAACTGAACCAGTTTATCACTTAAGCACATGGGTTTTCATTCCTATGTGAAACCAAGTCTATACTTCATGACATGAAAAAAGGAAAATATAGATTAAGCGATGTTACTTACTAGAAAACCTCTTTCTTCAACACTTGAATTCACTTGACATTTTATTTTTAAATAAATATGACCTTCCAAGGGACATAAAAAGGGTACCTGCAAAGACAGAGGGTAAATTATTTGCAAAACAGTTTCACTGTGATTTTTTTCTTGATAAAACATGTATAAATCATGAATAAAGAGTATTATGCCTTGAAAACACAGTATTTTCTAAAACTGGAATGTAAAGAGGTGGCCGAAAGGCCACTGGTTCCTTAGCAACAAATGCTTTTGAAGAATAAATTCATTCAAGGTAGAGTTTGATAAAAACAGAACCCTAAGTCCCAAGTTAATGTAATAAAGAAAACACAGATTTAAGAAGAGAATACGTGTGCTTTTCCATTCTCCATTAACAGAATATACTCAACGGGTAACTTAATATAATACATTATTACTCAGCAATAAAGAATAGAGAGCGGCAAAAATGGAAAAGCTGATCCTCAAATTCATATGGATTTGTACTATTATTAATTATTAATAACCAAAACAATCTTGAAAAGGAAGAAATTGTAGGAATCATACTTCCCAACTTCAAAATTTAATCCAAAGCTACAGTAATCAAAAACAGTGTGATAAGGGTATAAGGAAGATACAGACCAAAGGAACAGAATTGAGTCGAGAAATAAACCCATATGGCTATGGTCAACTGATTTTCAACAGGGATACCAAGACCAGTCAATGACGAAAGAGCAGTCTTGTCAACAAATGGTGCTAGGGAAACAGGGTATCTACATGCAAGAGTGAAGTTGGTTCCCTGCCTCATATCATATACCAAAATTATCATATACCATAACCTGAAGTGGCTCAACGACCTAAATATGACAGCTAAAACCATAAAACTCTTAGAAGAAAGTATAGGAGTAAATCTTCGTGAGCATGGATTTGGCAATAGATTGTCAGATATGACACCAAAGCATGAGTAACAATAGCAACACCAAAACAGATAAATCAGACTTTATCAATATTGAAAGCTTTTCAGAGGTTTCTCCAAAAATAAAAAATAGAACTACCACATAATCAAACAGGTATTTATCCAAAAGAACTAAAACCACATTCTCAAGGGATGTGTACACCCCCACATTCACTATAGCATTCTCCACAACAGCCAAGACGTGCATACAGACTAAACGTCCGTCCACAGATGAAGGGATACAGACAATATGGTGCTGAATCCTTTCTCGCGACTTCTGAACCTGAGAACTACTCTAGGCCACTCATACTTTTCAAAGTATGAAGTTTGTCTTCTAGGCTCTGCAATTCCCCTGCATATGTTCTTTTTTGTGCCCTAACCCATAGCCCCATACTTTGCACGGCAGATCCTTGAGATCAACTATCATGTCTGTTTCATGTTGGTTCCCACAGCCCACTGCCAAATTCTATCCAGGCATTCAACAAATGTTTGCTAAAAGAATACTGTTTGGCCAAGTAAGTACCCAGAGTTTTCCTATTAAGGAGGGAGGGAGGGAAGGAAGAAGGAAGGAAGGAAGGAAGGAAGGAAGGAAGGAAATGTAGCACACAGGTAACTCCTGGCTTTTCAAAAGTCTGCCCACTTTGCTTTTACAAAAGACCTACATTAGTACCTGTTTTTGCTAACTGAAAGAAATACGAAGAGGATGTTCACTTTTATGAAAAAAAGCAAAAAGCAAAAAGAGCATTCAGCATTTGCTTGGCAGATGGCTGTGATGGAGGCCGTGTGCTCCCCAAACAGCAGAGTGGCACCAGCTCTTTCCTGGGGACCACACTCAGCATCTCAGCATCAAGCCGCCATAGCTCTGACCTGTGTCTGGGAACCTGTGCTTTATTTTATTTTGTGTGTCTCTTAGCAAGTGTGCCCTAGGGTATCAGAAAAGCCTGAGAGAAGTTACTTTTGAGTGTAAAAAACTTCTTCTGAGTTTAAGGTTAGTTTCCAACAATTCAGTCCTCCAACACAATAAAAATAAGGTAAAGGGGGAATTCTTAGCCAAAAAGGATAGATTTCAAGAGATAATTCTATGAGACAAACCTCTAATTTTTGAATCTAAAACGCATCCAAAATGTAGAATGAAAACATCAGGTACCTCATTATCCTTTTTGTTATAAATTCCCTCATTTTTTTTCTTTTTCATATTGTCAGTTTTAGGCTCCTCAGGCTCAGCGCTAATTAACAGAATCCCACGTTGAACCCAGAGAATGCTGCTGGTAAAAAGAATCTCAGAAAAATGAGAAGAAGATATTCACCCTTTCCCTACAGCTATGAAAAGTTGACAATATTCTTGGTCAGAAGCTTGTCCTGATGAGTGAACTGAGAATATTCACAAAGGGGTCAATATTCCTGCCCCCTGTGAAATGTGGAAACATGAAAATGTATGATCCTATTCTGTTTTCTGTTTAACAAAAGGGTCTTTGAAGATATTTGCACTTCAGAGATTATTGTTAAGAGCTATAAAATGTAACTTATAACCAGGGCAGCTATAATTTTTCACTATGTGGGAGATTTCTGAGAGAAAGGGGTACTGTTAATAATTATACAGGCCCAGTGGGCATACACCAAGACCAGTATAGCTTTGGGCACAGCAGAACACACCTAATCACTCTTCCTATAACCTCAAAATTCTACAATGTTAATTGGTTGTTTTACTTCACATTTGTTTGCTCTACTTCTATTTAAATTGCCATCTGCATTTCTGGTAGGGTATAAATACCTATGAGGTTTAAGTCAGAAGATTAGCTGTGGGATGTCCTTCTCTCTTTATCCATGAAAGTGTAATAAAATTTATGACTATTTTGGATTCTCTATTCAAAGAAAAGATTTGAGGGCCTGTGACTCATGGAGATTCATAATTTAAATTCCAGCCAGGATGCCAGACTTAACCTCAAATAAGAAGGCAATCGCTATCAGTGGTATTCTAAATCCATAGAGCAAACAGTCTAGGTTAACCTCAATAGGAATTCCATTCTGAAGGTGATCTCAGAGATACCTTTGTGACTGCTGTATTGTTGGTGATGGCACCAATAAAATAAGCAAACACTCACTCTATATCACTGGTATCTGGTTGGATATGGATCACTTATCTATTTCCTCAAAGCCAATTAAATAGGATTATTATGAGTATAGAAGGTCTTCCATTTTTCTCACCAATTTAAGGAACATCTAAACTTAGCTATTTTATTCTCCTACATCAACTATAAACTATTGGAACAAATATTTGCTTCCTCCTCCCTCTCACAAAAGCATATCTGGGACAAATTTTACACCTAAATGGATTGTATTCGATTTGGAAAGCAATTTTAGAGTATTAGACACAACTAATTAAATTAAGTGGTTTGATTTTGTACTCAATCATGTGGTGGGCAATTTAAGTCATAATTGCAAAGATATTAAGAGACTTAAAATATCAGACTTTTTTTTAATTTGTGAGGGTGGTATTTTGAATTAAAATGGCACCCAAAACATTTTTCAAGACCAGTCAATATTTAACATACTTCAGTGAAATCTCTTTCATTTTAAAGGTTAACAAACTCTCTTACACATGTAGAAACTGGCACTTTGTAAATTTCTATATACCCACAGAATGCTTGCAATTGATATTTGCAAGGATATTAAAAATCCTAAAAAAATTGTAAAACATATTTAGTGTTAAATGCATTTTAACTTCAAAGTCACTAAACAAAGCATCATCTATATAGCAATAATCCTATTAGCCAATTGAGACCACTTTTCTCTAAAACATCACCAGTAGCTCTTTCAATATAGGGGAGGTCAACAATATGAATATATTTTAGTTTTAGTTATTAATTTGGTATTTTAGTATGCAGAAAACCAAAGTTGAAGTGACTATAGAATCTTAAAGAATTGTAACATAAAAAAAAGAATATAGAAGAAAAGACCAAGTACCAAACATGCATGAAAAAAATAAGAGGGCTGTCAAAAAAAAGCTTTAAAGAATTATGAGAGTAAAGAAAAAGACACCCATCTGCAAGAATCTAAAGAAAGAATAATGTACATCATGTCCTTAATTATCTAAAATAACCAAGAATACATGAGAGTGGTTAGTGAAATGAATACATTTGAGCCAAAAATTAAGGATTGATTTTTTAAAGCTCATTAGTTTCAAGGAAAGAAAATATGGCAACCTTTTCCTGGAACATATAGCCCAGTAGCTCTTGCTCTTTTACATCATAATTTATCTAAAACAAACAAAATAAAAGACAAAAAAAGACCCAAGATCACTCAATTTGTTACACTAGCTGAATTACTAAATAAAAAGTTACATAAAGTTTTAAAAATTAACATGTTAAGATAAAATATGTATATGCATTAACAACAATCAAAATTTCAAAGGTAGTCTGTTTTATGTCTATCAACTAAAAGAAAAGTGTTTCATAGAATTTTAAAGATAGATTGTTTTAATATAACCTAATATTCTCCACTGAGAAAACAAGATCCTGGAGAAATGAAATGACCTTGCTCCATGTTAAAAAGGAAATTACTAGCAGGGCCAATACAAGGAAGCAGGCCTCCTAATTTTTATACTTCCTCACCTCCATATTCTGACTAGGAAAATCTCTTAAAATATTTAAAGATACCTCGGTATTATACCACAGGAGTCAGCCTAACAACCACAGTTGGCCACTAGTTCTCTCACTCTTTAAAATGGTCTTGTTGGCTGTTAAAAGTTTAGTCATGTCACATTATGGTGAAAAAGCACTCAATAGTGACAGAATGCAGATCTGAACCACGAAGCTTTTAATTTGGGGAGAAAAGTATGGGAAAGAAATCCCTTAGATTCATAAGTACTTTTCTAAGAAATTAAACTATCTTTCCCTAGCTTGTCAAAACTAAATCTATAAAACAGTACTCATTTCTAAATACTGGTCCAAATGGGCAAGTTATTATGGTTAAAACTGTAAGCGTAACATGCAAAAAGTAATACATACTTGCGTGGTCAGAAGTAATATTTAGAATAAATCACTATACACTACACTCTGAAGATTTAACTATTGAGAGACAAGAGAAAAATACTTTCAACATCAAGAATGTAGATTTTAAATACTTGAAAGTGTTGGGGCATTTCCGTTGACCTAATTTTTCTAAAAGTAAATAACTAAGTAAATTTGGATTACCTTGTCCAGGGCAAATTTAGTGTTTCCTACTGAAGATAATGACAGTGTGTAAGACCCAACAAGGGCAAAGTTGCTGGTACGCACAGCATGGAGACCACCTGGACTGGCCATGACTGGAGAGAAAGGAAATGAAGGTTAGTTCAGAGTGATTTTTGCAAGTATAAATAACAATTCTTCACCTCGCCCCGAATGAATTAAATTAAATCGTCACAGAGAAAACTGTCATTTTCCTCCATCTCTAAAGAATGAAAGAAAACTGTTAAGTATTTTATATTAACTTAGGTGAGGGAGTATAGACATTCCTTATCATTCCTTTGGGATGGATGTAATTTTAAGACACAGAACTTAAAAATGTACACATAAAGCAATTTTCCTAATAGGGATGTAAAAGACTTCATTGCTCTAGTCTAGGATGACATAATTAGCATCAGAGACTGTATCTGCAGTTTTTCTTAGTTGCCCTCTTGTGCCAAGAAGAGACCAGAAGCCCAAAGGAGGTGACAAAACCAGCTCCATCCTAATCCCTTTTGGAAAACTCAGGCCTAAAGCCATTCTAGAGAATGCCTTTCCTAAATTCCTAGGAACTAGAAAGATGCTTTTCTGACACGGATACAAACCAGTCACGATCAGCAAAGTTAATGAGGTCAAGTGCACAGTGTGGAAAGCACAAAACCAATCTCTAGAACAACAGAAGTTGGGGTGAAGAGTGATGCCACTGGCTGTACCTATGGCTGGGTGACTGGGTATCACATGGGTACCGCCTGCTAGAGCCTGTGTAACGTGATGCCTGGCGGCCCATGGCGACATGTGACAGCATGCTATTCTGCCCAGCAATCTTGTGTGTTACTAGAAACCATACCGAAAATATCATTCAAAGGAGATTAAGGTGAGCGTTCAACAAGATGCCTGTGTGTATAAATGATGTGTGCAGTTGCTTAGCTCATTTGCTGATTCTAGTGTTCGACATAGTTCAAGATCCACTCACCTGAAGACTGAAGGCTGCTTTTCTAAAACAAAATCAGTGTAAAGAAGAAACATAAGTTATTTCCTTTATTTGATACAAAAATGTAAATATTAAACAGTAAACTCTTTAACACTGCAAAAGCTACGTTTCAGAAAACATTATTTTTTCCTGTTTAAATATCAGATGTTTCTCCCCAGTAGTATATTTTATTTATTTTTTTTAGTTTTTTTAAATGTTTGTTTATTTTTGAGGAAGAGACAGAGCATGAGTGCCAGGGAGGTGGGGGCGGGGGGAGAGGAGGGAGGGCAGACAGAAAAAGAGGGAGACACAGAATCTGAAGTAGGCTCCAGGCTCCAAGCTGTCAGCACAGAGCCCAACACGGGGCTGGAACTCACCAACTGTGAGATCATGACCTGGCCGAAGCTGGACATTTAACTGACTGAGCCACCCAGGCACCCCCCACCCCCACCCAGTAGAATATTTTAAAGATTTCTACAGTGCTAAGAGTTTAGAAATGGTTAACCAATTTACAGTTGTGTGTAAAATAAAGATTTCTCAAGGGAGCTAAATTTTTTAAGAATTTACTTACCGTGGTTATAGATGTGAGAAGTCGCTTTGGAGTAATAGCCTAGAAGAAAGGGTAACAGTATATTTCCTGCTAAACGTTATGATTCAGAGCTTAAAACTAACCAACCTTGAGATACTCCCACATAGAAAATAATTCTTAAATACGAATACATTTATACTTGAGTTCTCTATTAAGGCTTTCCCCATACTGTCATTCCTGTTTTGGTTAGAGCTAAAATAAAATTCTTCTAAAAGAGGACTTAGACAAAGCACAAAAGAGCAAAAACGGGGAAGGCTAGACACCAACCTACAAGTTGTCACGGTGTATGCCTGCACAGTTACCACATCATTCTTAAGTACTGGTTACCCAAGAACTCGGTGAGGCAAGAGCTCAGAGGAAAGGCGTGAGAAACATTTAAACAGGTTATAAAAGCTGGTTGTCAAATGAATGTAGAGGCGTTAAAACTGATATACCTATTGTTTCTGATAATGATACTTTTCCTGGGCTTTTCATTCTCACCTTGGACTTGTGTGCCTTTTTCTTCTTATCAGGGCCTGAGAGATCTTTCTTTTGTACCTACACGCAAAACCAAAGCATAATTAGTTTGAGATCTACTATGTCTAAGAGAAACATAATATTGGTTATTTTAGAAAGCTGTCACTGCTTACCAAGCTGTAAACTTCAATATTTATTTCAAAGTCATTGGACACATCTTGCCTGGAAAAATAAATCATTAAATAAAACTATAAGGAAAACACATACTTATGCCATTAAAAAATGATTCCACTAATATTGTTACATGATTCTGAGAGTAAAGGAATTCACAGTGTTTTTAATTAACTACAAGCAGTAGTTACAAACCATTAAAGAACATAAGAATTGGTAAGAAAAGTCTACTTTTCCTATAATACGAGTCAAATATTTTCTTCAGTATTTTACAATTCAAGATCTCTAATAAACAATTTTTTTCTAGCTGGATTTTGACTGCATTTTCAAAATAAATTTGTAACACTACATCTTTTCACTGAGTTGGAATATTAAGCACCTTATAAGATTTAAAGCATATATATAAAAGATTAAGGTCCAGACCTTATACATGTTTTTATTATTTATTTATTTTTTATTTTTGAAAGAGAGTGAGACAGAGCACGAGTTGGGGAGGGGCAGAGAGAGGGAGACACAGAATCTGAAGCAGGCTCCAAGATCCAAGCTGTCTGCACAAAGCCCAGCATGGGGCCCGAACTCATGAACCATGAGATCTTGACCTGAGCTGAAGTCAGATGTTCAACCGACTGAGCCACCCAGGTGCCCCTATATATATTTATTTATATAATATATAATCTAGGCCTTAATTATATATATATATTTATTTGTTTATGTTTTATATATGTATCAAAACATTAAATACATGTATTCACATGGAAGAAATGTGCACTGAATGGAAAGAAATATAAGAAACATGTAAAAGATTTAAATCAATAAATGGAAACAGTTATTTGTCCGTATGAGAACACACTATATTTCAAAGACTACACATTCCATCTGTACTAACTCTATTATAAGAAAATGTGTTTGAACCAGCAAAAGCCTAATTTACTTACAGAGTAAATGTAGTAGGGAATGTCAGAGCATCACCATTAAGAGAATTTGAAGTACATGCTAATGGTGTGGCTACCATATTTTCAGCTCCTGCTTTTAGTATAATTAAGAAATAGTAATTTGCTGCATCTGCAAAAGGTAATCACATTACATCATAAGCACAAGCAAAATCAGATTTAGCTAATCAGCATTCTGGAAAACCAAAGGAATAAAGTAATACTGTGACTAATTTATATAATTTAGGTAAAAATTACTAAAATCAACTTTCCAGACACAAAAAGCTAAGTAAGACATATAAGCGGTCATAATCATCATTAAACATCAGCAAGATCTCTTCCTACTATTTATGTGAACTGAAATATCGCCACTCCATAGCCCTCAATTTCTGCTGACTTCACATGTTACATATCGACTCCTAATTCTTTAGCTGACAGTATATTCCTCAAAAAGAAAATTAGGGTTTATTATTTCAAAAATAAAATACTATATTTCTGTGAAAGTTACTCAGAGATAAATTCTAATAAAAACAAACTGTTCCTTCACTCTCTGCCATTAAATACCCACATATCTCAAGGTACATACTATGTTACCAAAAGATTTCTTCCACGCCACACCTAAACCAGACAACAGCAATAATCAGAACCTAAGTCACTTCATCCCTACAGCAATCCTCTGACTTTTAAAAATCTCCATTCTTTCTTTTTCCCTGTACCTCAGATTCACTTCTCACCTATGTCTACCCTCCTTTCCCTCAAAGAGAATGGTCCACGCAAATGAAAATTTAAAGGAATCTTAAGATAACTTCACCAAAATTTAACGAAACTTTATTAAGCTTGCTGTAATTACCCTGCCCCGTTTTCAGATCCGGGTGCCATATTCTCCTTTACCCACATTGCTGTATTTTTCATAGAATACGTGTTTATACTTATTCAGTCTATAGTGACAACGGCAATACAATTTCAGGAGAACCGTCTTCACTGTGGTGGTGATTTTCACCTCTACAACCAATCACTAAAGATTTGAGGGATGGATTTAAAACAGAAGAGAATAAGTAAAATAGATTCTCTTAGATGTCCCAATACTTTCCACAATAAAATTAAATAATGGAAGCTGAATGATCTGCCATGTCAAGATGATCTCATCTTGGGAAATATTTCATGCTCAAAACTATGTTTACCTAGCCTTCCTTTCAGTTAGAGCCATGTCCATTACCATGTGGATCGGCAACCACGTATGACATTTTCCCGTGGTTATTTTTATGCACATATCTTCATCAAAGGCACTAAAGGCCCAAGACACAAGCTGCACATCCTTCAGCACACTCTACTTGCTCACATCTGCATAATTCCTATCAAGGTACGGTTCACAATGTAACATGGGATCTAGGAGTGGTGCCAATAAAAATCACCATACCTGGTTTCTGAACTGTACCGCAGACAAAATCTGCTTTCAGAGGCAAGCGGATTTCTGACAAAGTAACTGATCCTTTGGATGCAACAAATTCACTTGGGGGTATGGGACCAGCCTTGTTCTTCCTCTGGGGCCCTTCGTTCTTCAATTTATTCAACTCATCAATCAAGAGCGTTCTCTTCTCAGCTATGTAAAAATATGCAACATCACATATTAAAACTGCAGCTGTCTCTAAATGAGACCAATTCAAGAAAACGCACCGATGTGGCAAATGTACATAAGATCAAAGGCAAGATCAGTACTTCTTTGTTGTACAAGCAGGTGGTGGGTAGTTGGGTAGAACCTTGAATGCCCATCTGTTTACCACATCTTTGTAATTTAATGCTTGAACTTTCAGCCAGTTTTCTTGTATGGTATAATCTCTCCACCCTAACATGCCCTGTCATCATCTGTCACTACACATACACAACAAAGTTCACCTAGATAGCTAGGTGTGTATATATATATGTATACATATACATATATATATACACACACACACATATGAATACACACACACGCATTCATATTATTGACTTTTTTGCCACTTCAAAACTGCATTTCTTCAAATGCATTCCAATTCCTTTCACCTTTCATGCAAACTACATTTTATTTTACATGTAGAGTATTCACAAATGTTATAAGAAACACAAACACAGATCAAATAAAACAGAAAAAGCCCTTTCTTTAAAATAGATATTTCTAACTATCCTGGACAAAATGAGTCTTTCCTGCTTTGAAATGCTGTTGGGATGGTTTCAGGTGTATCACACGTACTAGCAATGAGGAGAAGTCTTTCCGCTTCAGCTTCTTCTAGTGACCCTTTTCCGTGATCTTCATCAACACAGCAGTTAAGAGCCTGGCTGGCTTGATAGATTACTGTCTGCTGCAAGTTTATTTCATTATTGAGTTCCTAGGGAAACCAATGAAATGAGGAAAAAAAAATCTCACATTTCTTATCACCATTTTCACTTTTTTAAACTTCAGTTGTAACTAATCCTGTTGGATAATTTCCAAACTATCCAGAGAGTAAAGTCAAAATGAAATTGTTTTACTGTTCAAGTGTCTGGACCACGCATCGAAAACTTTCAACATGCTGTAAAAATTACACTGTAAACATTCTTATGAAAAGATCTTCAACTCATACCTAATAAAAATTATACTCGGGGCTACGTTCAACAAAGATTTAGAAATTATCTGATTCATTTTACTTAAATTACATGTATGTTGTACATGCTTTCCTTAGCATCAAAGAACCTCTAAGAGCAAAATGAATTTCACAGGTCATCACCACCCAATTTATCATTATACTTTAAGGATATTTATGATAAACGTGTTTAAATGTTTCAGAAATCTCGAACAACCCACCCAACAAAGAGGACCTTTCTCAAGTTACAATGAATTCAGGAGTGATTTACTGAGCTCCAGTGTGTCCGACACTGTTCTGGTCGCTCAGGGTATGGAGATGTAGAGGGCTGGGCCCTTGTCCCTAAGGAGGGTACAGTCTAGTACAGAAAACGTTCCAAATCCCCTTTCCACAGAAGTACATACTTGCATTTTCTGTTTGATATTCATTTGACCAGGAAAGCCATTCTTTTTCTCATCCAACTTTGAAGTAACATCTTCCTTCCGAACAATCACCTGCTTTATTGAAGGACGTTCTGTTTCTTTGAATCTTTGAGATCTGTATGCATCGATGCTTCAGGAAATAAGGTATACTCTATTAGAAATCCAGCAACATGTTGAGCACTCTCTTTTACTGAACATGTGGAAAATGACATTTGGTAAAAGAGAGGCTGACAAAAGTGATTCCAAAGTTTTATACAGGTGAATTCATAACATTATAATTATAAATTATAACACAACGTGCTATATCTAAACCATGACCCTTAGTGAGTGAATGCCTTCTGAAAACTGCTTACCTATAAAGAAGATCACGATCTTCAGAACCAATGCTATCACCTGACTCAGCTCGAGGAACACGGGTTCTTCGGAATTTTCCTGGCTTTGGACTTTCATCACTTACACTGGTATCTTTCAATTCCAATCCAGGGGAGGAAACTAAACTCTGTAGTGAAACACATCAGGTATTAGTAGATTTTACGGATGACACTGATTCTGAACGATAATTCTGAGGCATTGAATAAATTCTCTATTATTAGGAAATGAACATCAATAAGTCAACTGATTTATGATTCATCATAAAAACAAGGCAAACTAAAAATAGGTTCCTAAATAGTAAATGAATGAACGTTCAAAGACAGCTAAAACCTGTACTTGTAACTCTCTTAACACATATTTCTAATTGAATCAATTTCTCCAACTGTAGCTATTCAATTTAGGGTGATAGCTAATAACAATAGTTGGCTTTCAATAAATGTTAGTTGTCTGTCTGGTGCTATATACTAATATACTAATGATTTAATATTCATATCAACCCCATGATGTAGGCACTATTTTTAACCTCATCTAACAGGTGAGGGAACTGTGGCAAAGAGGTTAAATAACCCGGCCAATAGACAGCCAATGGCAGAGCCAGGATTTGAGCCCAAATGCCTGACCTTTTACACCATGTCACAGTTTGCATTTTATCTAAGGTCACAGGAAACCACGGAAGCATTTTAAGCTCTCTTGTAAGAGAACTGACATGGGGGTTCCAGAATCCCCCTGGCTACAGCGTGCCAACTCCCCATGTACCAGCTCAAACAGAAGGGGGTCTCCTGATTGCTGTTTCTTTGTGTCCCGGGCCTGTTGACATTTAATCTTTTCTTACCTCTGGACTTACCACACCAACTGTCTGTGCTAACGGAGCAAGTAAAGACATGGAGGAGATGTTCAGTGCATCTTCCTGCTCTTCAGGGCTTTCTGCTTCCGTGTGGTCCATCTCCTCTTGGCTCTTTTCCATGTCCAGCTCACCTTCCACCAGGACATCACTGAAGATGTCATTAATTACTTTTGAACTATTGATATCATCATCATCATCCACACTCATCTCAATTTCACGTACCACTTCTGGAAAAGATTGCAGTAGACGGATTCTGTGAATCAGACCTTTAAGAATTAAAGGGAAAGCAGAGCAGACCTAATGTTCATGTGCTCACTAATTAAACAGTGAAGGTTGGAACTGCCAAAAGCCGGCTAAAATGCTTTGGGTTTAAGAAAGAATATTAAGGAAGAATGCAAACAATAAGATAATAGCCAAAAGCTTCAGACTTACAAAAAATGCTCTTTCAAGTGAGTAACTCTTTTTCTGTTTTTTGGGGAGTGGCTTTGCACATGGTTGTCAATAGGAAAATATTAATAGCCCACTTAAGGCAGGGTTCCAAATAATCTTCCAAAACCACTAATCCCTCTAACAGTATATAAAGAGTGTGGAAAGGCAGTACATTTCCTTTCCTATGAAAGTGAGTGATAGCTTTAATCTGATTTTCACAGGGGTCTGTGACCTAAAGATAACTGTTAACAGTGCTATCTCTTTGTGGACACTAGAATATTTCCTAGTTAAAAAAAGAGAGAAAGGCGCCTGGGTGGCTTAGTCAGTTAAGTGACCAACTTCAGCTCTGGTCATGAAATCATGGTTCGTGAGTTCGAGCCCCGCGTTGGGCTCTCTGCTGACATCTCAGAGCCTGGAGCCTGCTTCAGATTCTGTGTCTCCCTCTCTCTTTGTCCCTCCCCTGCTTGTACTCTCTCTCTCTCTCCCAAAAATAAATAAAGACTTAAAAAAAATTTTTTTAAAAGAGAGAGAGGGGGACACCTGAGTGGCACAGTCGAGTAAGCATCTGACTCTTGCTTTCAGCTCACATCACATATAATCTCACAGTTTCATAGTTTTGAGCCCCACGTCTGGCTCTGCGCTGGCAGCACAGAGCCTGCTTGGGATTCTCTCTCTCTCCCTCTCTCTCCACCCCTCCCCTGCACACTCTGTCTCTGTCTCCCTCAAAATAAATAAACTTAAAACATTTTCTTTAAAAAAAGAGAGAATATTACAGAATCATGAGACATTTTGAAATACAGAACATTATATATTTGAATATGTGCTTCTATCAATATATTATTTCTTATAGTGAGTTCATAATTAATAGGAAATAAAGCATAAAAACCAACCAGTCTGCTGCTCAACCTTTGGATCTGATGTCACTTTTAAAGACTTATCCTCTTCTAAAAACAATGTGATTTTCAAAGGGCTAGACTTCGTCATTTTACATTCAGTGAAACCTAAAAAAGATTTTAAGAAAAAGCATATTAATACATGTAAGAACCTAGAATTTTTCAGTTAAGGAATGCTATGTATTCTTTTTTCTGATTATAAAACTATGCATTTCAAGTCTAAAAATGTATAGAGAACCCCCAAGCCAACTATCCTCTCTAAATGTTCCCATCTCTCTCTTCCTCCCCAACAAGAGAAATGGGAGGCCAATATTACCAGGTTGCTGTTTGTGCCTCCAGTTTCTCCCTATGTATGCAAATGGTATATCCTTTTGTTTTCTCAGAAGGTCATCATACTATGCATACTATTTTATTTTTCAACTTTTAGAAAAAAGTGTCAATAAAAACACTTCATAAGTTAGCAATAGAAGGAAACTGAAACTGCCTCAACATAATACAGACCACAGATGAAAAGCCACTGGCTAACATGATACTCGGTAGCAAAAGACTGAAAGCTTTTCCTTTAAGATCAGGAACAAGACAAGGATGCCCACCCTCGCCCACTTCTATTCGGCATGGCTTTGGAAGTCCTAGTTAGAGCAAATAGCCAAGAAAAAGAAATAAAAAGTATCAAGATTTGAGAAGGAGAAGTAAAATTACCTCTGTTCATACATAATATGATCTTATATGTAGAAAACACTATAAACGTTCCACAAAAAAACCTGTTAGAATAAGCAAATTAAGCAGAGATGCAGGATATAAAATCAACACACAAAAATCACTTGCATTCCGGTATACTAACAAAGAAAAATCCGAAAAGGAAATTAAGAAAACAATTCCATTTACAATAGCATCAAAAATAAAATACTTAGGAAAAACACCTAGCGAAGGAGGTGACAGACTTGTACACTGAAAGCTACAAAACATTGCCGGAAACCATTAAATAAGACACAAATAGCTGGAAAGACATCCCATGATCATGGATTGGAAGACTTAATATTGTCAAGATGTCAATAGTACCCAAAGCAATCTATAGATTCAATGTATTCTTAGCAAAATCCCAGTGGCATTTTTTAGAGAAACAGAAAAGTCCATCCTAAAATTCGTATGGACCTCCAATTCAAGGGACCTTGAATATACAAAATACCGTTAAAAAGGAACAAAATTATAAGACTGATGTTTCCTGATTTCAAGACATATTACAAAACTATAGTAATCAGAATAGTATGGCACAAACACAGACACACAGACCAATGGAATAAGAATAGAGAGCCACAAAAGAAAACCTCACACATATGGTCAAATGATCTTTGACAATGCTGCCAAGATGATTTAGTGAGTGAGGAAAGAACAGTCTCTTCAACAAACGAGGCTGGGAAAACTGGATATCTACATGCAAAAAATGAATTTGGAACCTTATCTGACACCATATACAAAAATTAACTCACAATGGATTAAAGACCTAATTGTAAGACTCAGAACTATAAAGCTCCTAAACATAGGAAAACACCCATGACAATGGATTTGTCAATTTCTTGGGCATGACACCAAAAGCACAGGCCACAAAAGCACAAGTAGACAAATGGGACCACATCAAATTTAAAAACCTTTATGCATCAAAGGACACATTCAACAGAGTTGAAAAGTCAACCTATAGAATGGGGGAAGATATTTGTAAACTGTGTATCTGATAAGAGGTTAATATTTGGAATATATAACTACAACTCAACAACAACAAAAAAAGTGCCCTGATTAGAAAATGAGCAAAGAACTTGAACAGACATTTCTTCAAAGATGATGTACAAATAGCCAACAAACATATGAAAAGATGCTCAACATTACTATTTATAAAAGAAATGGAAATCAAAATCACAATGAGCTATCACCTCATGCCCTAAGAATGGCTACTATAAAAAACAAAACAAAACAAAACAGAAAATAAAAAGTGTTGGCAGGATGTGGGAAAATTGGAATCCTTGTGCAGTGTTGGTGAGATTGTAAAATGGTGTGACTGTTACAGAAAATAGTATAATTGTTCCTCAAAATACTTAAAATAGATTATATGATCTAGCAATCCCACTTCTGAGTATATATCGAAAGAGTTGCAAGCAGGGTCTCGAAGAGAAATCTGCATACCCATATTGCTAGCAGCACTACTCATAATAACCAAGAGATGGAGGCAACCAAAATGTCCATCAACAGACAATGGATAAACAAAATGTACATACACACAATGGAGTACTATTCAGCCTTAAAAAGGAAGGAAATACCGTCACATGCTATAACATGGATAAACCCTGAGGACATTATGCTAAACTAAATAAACTAGTTACAAAAAGAAAAATACTATATGATACCACTACTTTCTAAAGTAGTCAAATTCATAGAGACAGAAAATAGAATAATGGTTACCACAGGCTGTGGAGAGGAAGAAATGGGGAGTTGCTGTTTAATGGGTACAGTTTCAGTTCAACAGGAGGAAAAAGTTCTGGAGATCTGTTCCACAATGATGTGAATATACTTAACACTACTGAACTGTGCACTTAAAAACTGTTAGGATGGTAAATTTTAGTAATGTGTTTTTTACCATACTTTAAAAAAATTTAAAAAACTGTTTAAGTGTCTCTGGCATATTAAATGTCATTTACATACAAATCTATCTTATTCTTTTAAACAGCTACATAATATTTGAGGACATGGATTTGGCATAATTTATTTAAACAGTTTTCTACTGATGGACATTGAGGTCATTTACACTTTATTACTAACAGTGCTACAATTCACCTCTTTGTATATACATCTTTGCACACTAGTTTTAAAAAGTCAGCTTGTAGAAACACTTGTAGAGGGACTAAATTAAAGAGCATGCACATTTTACAATTCAACAGATATTACTGAACCTTTCTCAAAAAAAAAAAAAAAAAAGAAAAAAGAATTGTAGTAATTTACCCTCGCATCAAGAGCATGAGTTCTGCATCTGGAAAGAGAACTAAGGTAGAAACATACTGCATGGCTAGAAATGAAAGAATGAGTAGAAATAAAGAAATTAATCTATCTTTTTACACTGACGCAGTATTTCTGCTTTCCAATACAATTTCCAAAACCAGAGTAGACTGAAAGCTACATTGTAAGTGGCGCAGGAGTGGAAAATGCTGACCTGTATGTTCTGTGCCTGAAGGTTTTCCTGGTGTTTGATTTTCTGTCACCTTTTCCGTTACTGGAAGCGACAGGGTATTTGAAACAGCTTGATGTTCTTTGAGGGGAGTGTTCTGACAGTGAATTCCCTGCAAAAAGGAAATAAAGATTTTATTTCTTAAAACTATAGATTTTTGTCTTTTTACATGTTATTAAATGAAACAAACACGAGTCATTCTTTTATATAAGCTTCCTCAGAACAAAACAATGTATGTGAAAGGTCCTGGCCATGTCTAGATCATGAGCAGCCCTCAGCTGGCTCAATATTCTTGGTAATTCCCAGTACACACAACTTTAACAGAGTAGGAGGGAAGAATGAAAATTCGCATCACAGCAGTTTTAGATAAACCGATTTAAGCGAAAGCCACACAGAGAAAAGTAATTCCCTTATGTCACTTAATCTCCTCCCACAGCAATAAAATCTACTGACAGTTCCTGCATCAGGATTCCCCTAAACCGTTACTCAGTGGGTAAAAGGCCAAGAAAACAAAGAACAAAAACAGATTTGGAAAAAAAAAAAAAAAGAAAGAAAGAAAAAGAAAAGAAATCCCTCATCTGAGTCTTCTTTTTAAATATTTACAAGGCCATGGAAGAGAAGCATTTGTTGTTTGTTTCTGAAAAGGCTTTATGATTTAAGCAATAGTAGAAATAATCAAACGAGTAAGAATCACAACAACTAATGCTTAATAGAGCCTCGTATGTGCCAGTCACTTTTCTAAGCACTTGGCATTGCCTCCCCTAGTTCTCCCAATAACCCTGTAAGTTAGCTGCTATTATCTCCATTTTACAGATAAGAAGACTGAGACACAGAGGAGTTCAGCCACTTGCACACTCGGCTAGTAACCTACATATTCCTGTTCCAGAGCTAGTTCCAAACTGTATTGTCTCTCAAATTAGAAGCTTCTGATGCACGAACACAGGGTAACCTATCTCATGCTGTGCTGTAGACTCGGCTCTCTTGTGAAGGCAGGACTTTCTACAATATTCTGTAATAAAGGTGGTTCTCTGCCCTAGACCCTGACAACATGAGGGACAGACCCTCTCCAGTCTCTAACAATAATTCCAAGCTCTCAGTAACCCTCTCCTCCTGCCTCTGCTCCTCTAGGCTTACGCCATCTGGTTATACTGCACTCGCCATCCCCCCTTTCCAGTCCAACCCCTGCCACCACCTCGGTGATCTCGGTAGCCACAAGCACCTTCTCGGCCTTGTCGAGCCAACATCTCGGCCCCTCAGCTGCACAAGCACTTCAATTCCGAAGACCTTCACCACCACTCCAATTCAGCCATCACCTGAAATCAGTTTCTTCCCTGAAACCCTCCAATCCTTCTAGCCAATATCATGTTCTTTGGCCTCACGGTGACTTCTGGCCACTTGATGCTTTTCTTCTCCTGTTACCCCTACCTATTTTCTTACACCTCCACCTAGGTCAGACCTCATGACCCTTCAGTTCAACCACTATCTCACCAATACCTTCAACGCCCTCCCCTCAGTGGAACAGTACTTGCACCCCTCTTGTCTGGCAAGCCCCATCCCTGGAACAACCCACCTTCTCCATGCTTACATGCAGGCTTGCTGGACACATCTAGAGGAAAACTCACAATTGCAAGTTTGACTCTATCATGAATGTGTGCTCTCATACCCCACCTGAGTCTCAACACTACTCCACTACTCCTAAGTCCTTCCGGGTCAGCTCTCTCTCCCAGCCTCCAGAGAGCATGACACCTGTCACCTTCCCTAAGGACGAACAAAACAGAAGTAACCAGAGAGAAAAGTCTACCAGTTTTATGTCACCAAAGCTCCAAAACCACCTGCCCCCAAACACTGCCTTCCTTCCTCCTTCTTACCACACCGGGAACCTGTTCTAATCCTTTCCCTTCACTGTGCTCTGGAGTTCATCAACTCTTACCTCTTCAAGGGTTTACCGCATCCTATCAATCAGCATCACTTATTCCTCTATCATCAACCTCTTACTTTTGACATTAAAATTGATGTAAGTCACCTCAAAACAAACACAAACACACACCATACTTCCCTCTCCTTTCCCTCCCAGCCACCACCTCCTTCTTCCCTTCTGTTTCAGAGCCACACTTCCAAGGACAGCCTCCGCTCTCTGGCTCTGCTCTGCACCCACCAGCACCCACATTCCACCCTCACTGCTTCACTAAAACTGCTCTTGCCAAGTAACAACAAGCTCCTTCTTCCAAAACCCGGTGGTCTTGGTCCAGTCTACATTTTACAACACACACTTGACAATACCAACCACACCATCCTTCCTAAAGGTTCTTCCTTCCCTTGACTCTAGTAACACCACACTCAATTACTCGCCTCCCCTCCCCACCCCACCTCTTTGGCTGCTCCCTCAGTGGGAACCACAGATGAGTTCTGAGTGGGGCAGATCCCTGAACTCCCTGTTCTTGTATTCAGAATGCTCTTTGCATGGATGTGTGCAACCGTCTGGGGAGGAATGCCGCAGATTTATCAGGAATTATTTAGCACAAAATAGTTTAAGAACTGTTGCCCTATATTTCTAGAAATGTAGCAGAAAAACCATGATATGATATACTGGCAACCAAGTGAAGAAGGTGCTTCAAAAAGAGCATAATCAACAATTCTAATGCTGCTAATAGGTCAAGTTAAATACCTAAAAATTGATTCCTGAAGATCCCTAGGGAATTTGATAAGGGTAGTGGTCCATGCAGCAGGTTGTGATGACTGCCTGAGCGGAAAGATCACAAGAGAAGCGAGGGAAAAAATTGTAAGCAGCAAGAGATAACTCTTAGAAGAGTCCAAATGAAAAGGAGGCAAAGAAAGGGAGGGGTGAACTGGTGGCCAAGAGAGTAGTTTTTGTTTTAGGATGACAGATAACAGCCTGCTCTATGCTAATGGGAAGGATTAGCACATCCCTAGCCCCTACTGTGATCCAAGCACTCAAAACACAGATAAACGTGGATAAGGCCCTTGTGGACAGTGGTGGAAAGGCAAAGGTAGAACAATTACAGGAAGAGAAGATAAGTATTCCAGTTGAGGTAAATACAGGATGACATGGTAAAAAAAAGAAAGAAAGAAAACAAAAAGAAAAAAAAAAAGAGGGGCCACTTAGGAAAAGGGCCAAGCAAGGATTTCCATAGGGGATTAAAGTTTGACCTATTCCTAATGAAGTAGGGACTCACCACAGAGATACTCCGTGTGGACAGAATAGCAAGGCAAAGGTCAAGAGATCTGAAAACAAGGATACATTAGAGAAACTGCAAAAGGTCTGGATGACAGGACTGAGCACAATGTGAAGAAGCAGTGAGGAGGCAGATGCTAAATGATTCTAGATGTCAAGCCAAGCACTTTAGACATTTTCTGATAGCTATGGAAAGCTTTCCAGCATTTCAAGGCAGTGAATACACGGATATCTGCCTTACAAAACCATTTCTCCGGCAGCAGTGGGTAAGGTGGACAGGAGAACAGCCACACTAGAAGCAGGGTTTTCAATACAAAATGTATTGAAAACGTAGCATTGGATGTGTACGTGTTCGTGTGTGTGTGTGCTAGGGAAAGACAGTGATAAGTGGAGGTGGGAAGACACAATAATATCAGGCAGGAGCCAAGGAAGAACTCCTAGACTGTTTTAGCTGATGAGGTATAGAATAAAGATGTAGGTGAAGACAGAGACTCCACGGAGAACATACTTCCGCAAAGCACAGAGAACTCCACTAGCCGGCCAGGCCAGGAGTTCAGGAGCGAGGTGAATACAGCATAGCTAAGCACATTAGCATTTGTGTGCTTGCTTGGCTGAAGCTAAACTTATGGACAGAGAAGAGAAGCCCCAGGGCAAATGAGGAGAAAACAGGGTTAGGTCACAACCCTGGGAAACACGATTTGTTAATCAAGAGAACTAATAAAAACAAACTCAATTAAATAGGTCTTTCTCCATGTATACTGGTTAAAATATTATTCTATTTCTACTCGTACCCACTTTAAATATAATTCTATTATTTTTAGCTTAAAAGTATATCATAATACAGTATTTTGTACATAGCAGGCATGTAAATGAAACAGAAAATAATTTACAAGAAGGGACTTGGTTGAAGGCTGATTAATGAAATCTGACAGTAGGTAATATAGGAATAAAGAGAAATTTGGGACATATTTGGTGACTGAAAAGGATTACGGATAGTCTGAAAGTGTGGTATCTGGGGAGAGTATACAATCATTACTAAGAAAAGTAGATTCTGAGAATCACTTTAGAACCAGCATGTAAGTAGAATATTAAAAGAAGTATGAAATCAATTGAATGATGAGAATTTTTAAATTTTGATTTTAGGTAGGTCATCAGTGAATACGTTAAGAATCTCACTCAATGGGAAAACATCACAAGAGAAAAGTAGAGCTGGTATGAACACTGAAGGAGTTTATGAATTGACACGGCACAGTAGTTGGGACAGGATAAAGAACTGTTTTACAACACAGAACCAAAAGTTAGATCCCAGCACTGCTTTGGTACCAGGTTCACTTTCGTATTTCTTGTTTACACTACCTGCTTGGTTTCCAATTGTTTGCTTCTTGAGCTTTCGCCTTTTTCTGCACTCCATAAATTGCCCTTGTCAAATCGGCCACGAAGACATGCTAGTTCTTTCTCACGTTCCTAAAACCATCAAGAGCCAATAGTATGTTTAAGAATAATATCCAAACACTACTAAACTTTGTCTTCAGTTTTAAGGTTAAAAAATTCACACTGTGCATGGAATACAAAAGATTAATATTTCTAATTTGAAATAAGCAATACAAAGAATCACAATGCCATTTATCAAGTCGAAAGGACTGGTATCAGAATTCACAATTTGATTTCTAGGTCCTATGCCGAGACCACATGATGAATAATGTTAAAAGCAATTAGCCACACCTGCTTGAGCTGTTGTGCTAAATGAGTGGTAGATGAAGATGTGTTTTGCTTGAATAATCTTTCTTGGATGGCCCTTGTATTTGGAGTGATAATGGGGGTCCTTTGGGGTGTGCTCCGAGTGGGACTTTGTTTGCTGTGTTCTTGACAACGCTCTCCAAAGCGTTCCAGGAAAGGCTTAATTCCTGCTCCTCCTACAGAAAACATACACATTTTGGAGGCCGTTTAGAAGAAGTAACAATTATAATTTCTACTGAAAAAAGTTCTAAAATCCAGCGATGGTTCTAAAATGCTTTGATTGTATTTAGAATATTCATTAGGAAAGTAAATAGTAGGAAAATAGCTTTAAAAAAATTTATCTTAATATTCTATTTAATTCAATGTCCTAAAATTTATAAGATTTTGTTCTTTAAAAAAAGAAAGAAGAATTTAAAAAATTTTAAAAGATAGAGTGATGAGGCACTCTGGTGGACTGGGTGGCTCAGTTCATTGAGTGTGCTAAAAAAGAGGTAGAATGAGAGAGCATGAGAGAGTAGTGGGAGTTAGAAAACCTTTCAACTACATAATCAGAACTGGAAATAATCCTAAAGGACTAGAAATTCACCATGTGTTTATTAACAGTACTCCCTAACCACCAAGTGTCCTAGCCATGATTACCCAACCCAACTATTCATATGTCTATAGCCCAATGTATTTTATCTTGCTTTTAGCAAGTCTAATATATTAAAATCCAGGGATTAAATCCTTCTCTCTCAGAAGAAAAATTAGAGACTATTCACTTTATCAAGGGATGTCTTCATTCTATAAAGCCTTAAAAGAGTATTCCTTTGAAATAGTATGAAATACATTTAAAGTAGAACAAATGGGGGATGCCTGGGTGGCTCACTTGGTTGAGCATCTATCTGACTTTGGCAGGTCATGACTCAAGGTTCGTGAGTTCAAGCCCCACATGGAGCTCTCTATTAGCATAGCCCACTTTGGATCTTCTGTCCCCCTCTCTTTCTCTGCCCCTCTCCTGCTTGATCTCTCTCTCTCGCTCTCTCTCCCTCCCACTCTCAAAATAAATTAACTTAAAAAAAAAAAAAGTAGAACAAGTGGGATATATACCACCTCCATCATAAGGATGATAGGGTTGTACTATATGAAGAGGCTTATCTCTATCAGAAATCGGCATTTTCCTACCCAAGGACAAACAGTAAATATTCCAGGCTTTGCAGGCCCATGTGGCCACTGTCATAACTACTCAACTCTGCCCTGAGGCATGAAAGCAGCCACAGACAACATGTAAATAAATGGGCACAGCTATGTTCCAATAAAACTTTTTTTGCAAAAACAGGTAAAGGGCACAATTTGACCCAAAGGCATAGTTTGAAGATGTCACATGTCACTTCATACTATTATCTCTAACTAAAATCCACTGAGAATAGGGGCGCCTGGGTGGCTCAGTCAGTTAAGCATCCAACTTCGACTTGGGTCATGATCTCATGTTTGTGAGTTTGAGCCCAGCGTCAGGCTCTGTGCTGACAGCTCAGAGCCTGGAGTCTGCTTCAGATTCTGTGTCTCCCTCTCTCTCTGCCACTCCCTGGCTCATGCACACTCTTTCAAAACAAATAAATAAACATTAAAAAAATTTTTAAATAAAATCTAAGAATACTAAGAATATAAAGAATACAAAGAAAAATGTAAATTGAATATCTCTGAGGCCTGATAATAAATTCTGGGCATATCCAATAGCCAAGAATAATAATTTTAAAAAAGCCTTCTTATCCATGCCATAAGTCTTTAGAAAATTGGGGATAACTCATCCTATTCCATGTGGGGATTTTGCTATTGCTTCGAATTCTCATTTCAGCTCCTCTGGAAACTGCTGCTTTCCTAGCACATAACTAATGGATTCCCACTGTTATCTCTGTCTACTTCTTTTATAATGAACTACAGTTTCCAAAGATTATACTTTTAAGAAGTTAAAATTTTGAATTGAAAGTCTTTCCAAAAGCAATTCTAATGAGAAGAATATTGTTCAAAACAAACTCTGTCTCCATATATTTGAACCATACTTTTTCTCAACCAACAGCATGTGGGGGTATGCCAGAAGGTTTAAGCCCCCACAAAATAAATAAGGATTTCTAGGAACATCAATTTACTATAGGGAATTCTGAACTTTCACATGTATATACTCACACACAATATACACACATAAATATAATTAGGAGTAGGGTCATTTGTATACACATTCATTTTCCTTTGCTATCAGCGGTGACTTCATATTGAAGTTTAGAAAACATTGCTCTGCACATTTGGTTATGAGAACATTTCTCCATTATGCCCTTAAAATGTGATTTCCAGTTGTATATGCTTTGTCTCCATCAAAAAGTATACAAGAAAGTATCTACCTGGTCATTCTAGAAAAAAAACCATGTTTAAGCTGTTAAAATGTAACAAGTTACATACTTTGACCAGAACTGGACAAGTCTACACTAATGAATATTCATTCAATAAATGAGAGTTGGATTTGAAGAAGTTCCATTGTATACATTCAGGCCCTTGCCATGGCAAAGCAACACTGAACATACAATTCATGACTGGAAACGTAAAATGCTGAGAATAGACCTTCTGAAATCAGTCAGCAGTAACTAGATTTTTTAAAAGATACATAACCTGGTGTTGCAGATTTGTCTCTAGATTGAGACTGCCGACATATTTCTCTATTTAATTCTTCTTTGGAGCCAACTGTCTGGGACACGGTTGACTTCCCAGCTGGTTTCGATACCTCGGTTTTCAGGGGACTAACAGGAGTTTTCTGAAGTAGCTCAGGATTTTGTACCTCACAGTTTTTAGCATCAGCAATGGATACAGTGGAAGATTTCACTGGGGAAGAAGCAGCTTTCTGAAACAATGATAACACTTAGGGTAAATAACGATATTCACAATATCGAAAGGTAGTCTTAAAACAAGTCCAATTGTATTTGCTTAGTAGACTTTATGCAAACTTATGAAAAAAAAATTTTCTCCCTAATAGATCAAACCAGTTTGAAAGGTTTGACAAAAAAAATCAACTTTGAACATGCTACTATTTGGGGCACCTGGGCCGCTCAGTCAGTTAAGTGTCCAACTCTTGATTTCGGGTCAGGTCTTGATCTCACAGTTCGTGAGTTCGAGCTCCAAGTCAGCCTCCATGCTAACAGTGCAGAGTCTGCTTGGGATTCTCTCTCCCTCTCTCTCCCCTGCTCACAATTTCTTTTTCTCTCAAAATATGTAAAAAGAACTTAAAAAAAGAAGAAAATGCCATTATTTAAATTATATAATTTAGTCTGCACAATATATTGAGGAGTAATTTCATATAAGGGACAGGGTCACCCCCTATTTTAAAAAACAATTTCTTTCATATTATCTCATTAGCACCTTTATAAATATTAAATGTATTATACCACATTGCATTTTTTTGTATTTTAATTCTGTTTTAATTTAACAAAATCATATCATGTATTTGATGGCTAACTATAACATATTATTAAGTGCTTTGTGCAAAGCACTTTGCTAAGGGTTTTATGCACATTATCTCATTTAATCCTCCCAATAACCCTTTCCATCCTATTTTATGGATGGGGGAAAATAAAGTTTTACGAGATTAAGTAACTTGTCTAAAGCCACATTTTCAATTACATGGCAGAGCTTGGGTTGAATGCAAGTCTATCTAATTCCAAAACCTGGCTCTACATTTAAAAACAATGCTCAGAAACAATATTCTTTTGCTTTTCTGTTTTTAAAGATTGTTTTTGAAAGCTGTTGATGTCATTCATGTGCAGGGTAAAACTTTCAAACATTTCAAAAGAATATACAGTAAAATTATCATACCCACCCTTGACAATCTTGTTCAGCAAATGCCTTCTGAAAGCAACTTTAGCTGCTAGTTTATTATATGTCCTTTCAGAGAAATTTGATATCTTATATTTATACACATACATAAAGCATTCTACAAAATAATGATCAGTATTCTGCCTGATGACTAAGAAGAGGCTACATCATTCCATTGTATGAATTTAGTGTAATTTAGTTGTCAACTACTAATTTATTTTGGCACAGGCTAATAAATTTATGATTTTTTACTTTCTACGCCCCCAATTTCTAAAAATACATACAAACACACTCTGTATATAAGATACATACCTACACATACATATACATTATCACCCATAATGAAAAAGAAAAGGCTTCCAAAGACTGATACTGCATGACTTACCACAGAGCTGGAAACTGTAGCATTATTCAAAGATGCACCCACAGCACTGGAGGATGGAGCTTTATTCAAAGAGGCCTCGCCGTCCCTTTGGGAACAGCATGTAGCTTCCTGCTTGACACTGCTGCTATTGATCCTAGCAGATGCTCCACTTGCAGAGGAAAATTTGGATAAACAAGTGGTACCAGGCTGTTCTTGTGCACTGTTTTGCTTAGCAGATGAGTGATTTACATCATCTTCCCACGAGCAAATAGTTGCAGCAAGGTTGGCCAGACGGCCCCTTCTACCAACTGGAGTTGCCGAGGCATCTGCGGGGGGTGGTTTGGGAGGAGAGGCAGCCCTTCCCTCTGATGGCATTGGTGAGATGAGTGAGCTTTCTGGTGTGTCATCTGAAAATGTTTTCAGAAAAAGAGTTAAGACCCATCTTCAAGAGCTATGCATATGTGTAATCCCATGATCACTCCACTCAGAATTTTAAAAAGAGGTTCGTAGAGGGGCGTCTGGGTGGCTCAGTCAGTTAAGCATCTAACTTCAGCCCAGACCATGATCTCACAGTTGGCGAGTTTGAGCCCCGCATCAGGCTCTCTGCTGTCAGCACAGAGCCCGCTTCGGATCTTCTGTCCCCGCCTCTCTCTGTGTCCCTCCCCCTGCCTCTAAAAAATAAATTAAAAAAATAAATTAAAAAAATAAAGAAGTTAGATTTAAGAATAAAAAGCTCTCAAAGGCATGAAACAACCAAACTGCTTAAATTTGACAATACCTTATCAAATCAGAGGATACTTAATCCAAATTTAAAAAACCCACAAACTTCTTATAGCTATTTTTTTTCAATTTTTAATGGATTATGAGTGCCCAAAGGTACTGTACATTTAGGTTATATTTTTAGAATAAATTCATTGTTACAATACTGCACAATTTAAAGATTCCACAGGCACTTTTTGTTTTAAAAATGGAGTAGACCAGTGCTGTACAATAGAACTTTCTGCAATGATGGAGATGTTCCATATCCATGCTATCTAGTAGAGGAACCACTAGCCACATGTGGCTAGTGAGCACTTGAAATGTAGCTAGGGCAACTCAGAAACCTCATTTCATTTCATTGTAACTAATTTAAATCTTAAAAGCTACATACAGCTAGTGTCTCCAGTATCAGATAGCACAGGGTTAGACAGTAGTGTTTTTCCATAGTTACTTCATTCGGAGATAGATCTCACATTAGTAATGCTTAACGGACGAAGGCCTGTATGCATCCCTCCTCTCTACAAACCCTTTTTGTCTCTGCACATAATTATGCTCAAGTCGGTCTCATCTTAAAGCTAAACACAAACACCCTCTCGCCAACACACACCCTTCTGCAGCTGCCCCTCTTGCCCTGCACAAATACTCTCTCACCGCTCAGCTCCCTTCAACCTGCCTCTGCCCACACCGCAGCCTGCAAGCTGCTTTTGCTGTTGTCACTAGATGCTCAGTACACACTCTGCAGGCCTTGTGTTTCCGCTGGTGACATCATGCCCTGCTAGTTCTGTCCTTGTGCCATATCCTACATGGTGTCCTTGGAACTACCAACCACCTCCATCTGGCTATCACCCAGGCACCCCAGATAACATATCTGATGTTGAGACTGCCCCAAACATGTTCCTCCTCACCATGGCCTCTTCCTCCTTCACCCTTCACCTCCTCCACCATCCAAGCATCAAGTTCCAGAGATTCTCTCCTAAATCTCACAGATCCAGCCTCTCCCCTTCACTTCCACAGGCCTTCATCCCACACGTGGATTATAACATGAGCCTTCTAACTGGTCCTCCTGCTCGAGTCTCTGCCCTGTTCAGTCCCTCCTCACTTGTGATGCCAGAGTGGCTCTCTACATTTGCCTACATACACTCTCCCAGTACGTCCCCATCACCTCCTGGTTAAATTCCACATGCTCTGGACCCTGCTGCTTTCTTCAAACTGATCTCTTGTTTTTCTACCAGAAAATACCTACTCTTTATGCACACGCTCTGTTTATAGTAACTCTCTGCTTTTTAGGCATTCTGTTGCTTCTGCCTAGGATACCTCCTCCACTATCTGAAGCCAGCAGTCCCTCAGAGTCCAGGATGATTGCCTCTGCCTCCTCCAGAAAATCTTCCCTGAACACCACCGGCCCTGCAATACCCCTCTGCATACCTCTCTCGCTTTCCTGAGAGTAAGCCTGTCCTCTGTGCAGATGACGGTTTTATTATCATGTTTTAGGAATGGGCTTCCTGGACCTCTAGCTCTAACTGTTCTTGATCAGAAAAGAGCTTCAGATAAGTTCTATTTTAGTATAATCCCACATTTAATTGGCTGCTACCCATATCCTGGATAGCATTCACTACTAAATCATTCATCGCAAGTGCTTTATTCTCAAGTGTCAGTGCTTAAAATCAGACAGACTATGCCTTAATGAGATTTATTTTCAGAGCTGAGGTAGGCATGTGTTAACATTTGCTTTCAAAATGTTCAAAATCACTGCTGCAATGCTTTCTGCTCTAGAATGGTGAGGGTCTTGTCTGTTATTCTAAGCGTGGATTCTGTCACAGCCCTCTCTCCACTATCCCATAAATACTTCCTACACAACAGAAATGGGACATCCTTGTGTTTAGGCACATTTACCAGTTAGCCTCCTCAGACACTGTAAAACATGGTGAGCCCTGCCCACTACTAAGATAAACAGGTATAACAAACAACACGGAACATCTGCACCCTGGTACATGCCCAAAAAATTCAAGCAGGTCAGGCGCCCGGGGTGGCTCAGTCAGTTAAGCATCCGACTTCTGCTCAGGTCATGATCTCGTGGTTCATGGGTTTGAGCCCTGCCTCAGGCTTTGAGCCTGGGGCCTGCTTTGGATTCTGTGTCTCCCTCTCTGCCCCTCCCCTGCTCGCTCCCTCTGTCTCTCTCTCTCTCTCAAAAATAAACAAACATTTAAAAAAAAAAGCGAAAAATCATCAGATAAGTGATAGCAGGCAAGAGTTGAGGGCTAGAGTCAAACTACTGACGTTGGAATTTTAGCTGCTGATTCTAGGCAGGTGTCTTACTCTCTCCAAACCCAGTTTCCTCTTCTATATTATGAATGTAAAAGTGCTGTGTATATCATAAGTTTTTTATAAGAATTAAATGCTATATTAGAACAAATATTATTTAGAATGCCTGGCACTTTACACAGTACGTATATGCTCTTGAAATTACCATCACTGCCAAAAAGGATAACCTTAAAGGCTCTACTGTACAACACTTACCAAAATTTCAGACGAAAGAATTGATATTTATGAAAGACTGCCTAAATCTAGGTAGCGCATCCATTTCTTCAAATCACTTGTTCTCAATTCTGTATATGTATCAGAATAACATACAGAGCTTAAAAACAGAAAGACAAAAGCACATCCCAGGGCTCCACCACACTCCTGAGATTCTAATCCAACGGTCCAAATGTTTCTGTTACACGGGAGCCAGGCCAAAAGCCAAAGCTTGAGGAACACTTCCTTGGGTAAGGCCCAGTTGCCACTGAGCTGTCCACCTGTCCTATGCTGGCTCTCTCTGCAACCATGCGTACTGAACTGAGCTTGGAGCCAGGCTGCCCGCCTGCCTTGAGCAACCTTACACATTTACCACCCTCTGCAAAGTCATCTTTGACGACCCAGGAAAGAAAGTTCTCCTGGGTCTTAGTTGAGCCATGGTTCTGCTTTCCTCTTGGAAACACCAGTCATGCAACTGCTGGTGTTTCATCTCTTTGCATGGGCTGCTAGTAAGTTCAGAACTCTGGCAAGTGAGGTGGACCTGAAAGCCTGTATTTAATAAACTAATTTTACCCTTCCTTCCTTTGTTTTTCCTTCTCTTCACCCCGGAATTTCCTTATTTTTCTTGTTTTGTAATATAGTTGTTTTTATAAGTCATCTCAAGGTTTTTTTTGTAACAAGATAGGAGACAAAATTGATCCCAGAACACATAATCCTGTGGTGTGACTGCTGATTTGCTGTGACACTCTCCATCTGAGTATGAGCCCAGGTCACTTCACTGGTTCCCAGCACCTTAGCATAACAATAGGTGCTCAGTAAGTGTGGAAGTGTTCTCTCCCCTCTACTAAATAGCATTGCATACCTTAGCCACTCAATTAGTTAATTCATCAAATAGGATTCCTTGCATGTGGAGCTGAAGATCAGCAATGCTAATAATGCCAAGGGTACAGTTTGTTCTCTGTTTTTTATTGAAAATATAAGATAATTCTGTCATAAGACCAAGCTTTTGTGAGCTAGTCTAAGAACCTCATCGGCACCCACTTCAATGAGGAGACAACCAACTTATAAATATGCTATTGATACACAAACCATTTGTAAGCAACGGACACTCAGGAGATATATAAAACAGAAGCATTTATCTTTTGTGTGGTAACCAATAATCAAATTTTCAACCTACCAAGCTGAATCTTCTTGAAACAGATTTGAAGGCCCATGCCATCCCTCTAATTCATACCTGTCATGTCATTATTATCCCAGTGGCGCCGCTGCTCCGCCAGTCTTTGCATTCGTGTCTTCACCGAGGAGCCTGCCCTCACTTCCAATCTTGAATGAAGCCCTGTCCTCACACCCGACAGTGGCAGCGGTGCTGGGACAGCCTCAGCCTCGCTGACAGGAGCTGATGCTTGCGGCTGTACCTGAGGAGGCGTAGGACTTGGAGGACAGGCTTTTGCAGAAGCTGACTCAACTGGCTTTTCATTCTCCAAGTTGGAAACTTCTACTTCAGCGTTGTCAGAACAGCGTTTTTTTGATGGTGATGGTTTTGTACAAGATTTCTCTAGATTAAAAAGGACACCCCCCCCCAAAAAAAGCATTCAAAATTCCGTAATTTCTCATAGCCTAAAAAAACTTGCAGTAGGTACTTGACAAATTATTTAAAAAACATCCTGTTTCTCTAGTTTCTTTAAATGATTTTCCTTACAAGAAATATGTAAAATTCTACTTTCAGTGACTTAGAAAGCTGATATGAGAGATGTCTTTTTCAGCATATAATTTCTAGTTTCAGACACCTGAATGAAAAGATATTCAAATAATATTCTCCAGATATATGCCTGATACTTTTATGCAGTCTTAAGATGGTAGGAAATAAAAAACGCATACACATATAATAAGCAAATGCTTTGAATGATTTTATTTTTTTATTTTATTTTTAATGTTTTTTTTTTTTTTTTTTTTGAGAGAGAGAGACAGAGCACGAGTAGGGGAGGGGCAGAGGGAGAAGGAGACACAGAATCTGAAGCAGGCTCCAGGCTCTGAGCTGTCAGCACAGAGCCCGATGTAGGGCTCGAACTCATGAACTGTGAGATCATGATCTGAGCCGAAGTCGGATGCTTAACTGACTGAGCCACCCAGGCGTCCCTGATTTTAAAGATCACACAGCCCAATCACCTCATTTTTAGATAAGGAAAACCAAACACAGAGCAATTACGTTACGTGCCTAAAGCAACACAGCTAAGGGTAGAAATGGGCTTTCTGTTTTTAAAACAATCTTTCATGAACCATACCATATAAATGCAATATATACACCATACATATAACATACACATATTGCATGTATGTCTGATATATATGCCACATGTGTAACACATATACCACGCATGTGTAAATCACGTATGTGTAATATGTATGCCATGTATATGTGATATATATGGTATTCCCTCCCTTTAAAATGTATAAATATATGAAAATAAATTCCTATTCTATGGTTACAAAATAACTGTGAGCCCGCTCCATACCCTCACCTCTTGTAATATTGATTTTGCCTTCTTTAATGCTCTTTTTATTTTTTAAATTTACACTAAGGACAATTGTTATCTCCAGACTATTTATTCCACACTCTAGGAAAAGACTAAAGCAGCTAGCTTACTGATGCAGGCTGGAGATGCCAGGAGTTAGGAAAGAATAAGTTAACTTTCCAGGTAGGTTTAGGTTTGTTTGTGTGTATTTATTTGTTTTTGTTTAATTCGCTGGTTCTTCAATTAACAACCTTTGTGTCGAGCCTAGCTCCAGAGAGCTGGTTCAACAGACACAGGATGAGAAGACTCACTGAATGTCAAGCATCTGTGAGCAGGTCGGCCTTTCGCTGCCCTGCTCATGCCAGAGACACTATCTGAACTTGGCGGTCAGCTGTTCTGGTGTTGGGGTGGATAAAGTCCACGCCACCACTGTGTAATTAAGTGTTCCCCTGCTCCTTTACTTTTCTTCCCCTGGGGCTTTTAAGGACAACTTTAGGTGGAGGAAAATAAAGTTCAACCAGTTAATTGGAAGTATTTATTAGATACTCTGCTCTGGCCTGGTAGTTCTAGGCCTAATATAACAGAGCTGAAATAGAATAGAAGGCTGATCTTTCCCCCAGAGGCTATGACTACATTTGTCTCCCAAAGACCTTGGTTTTTCTACATGCACAATAAAATGTTTGGGGCTGATCTCCTCTAAAAGGTGCAAATTTCACTTTTCCCCACAAAGCCTTTTACCTTCACTACCAGGTAGAGGCTGCTGGTTACTTGCTTCGGAAAGTGGCTCTCGGGTTCTCTTGGCGTGTGTCGCAGACCTTGCTGCTGCTGTGGGCCTCTCAGCCATCTTTCTCTGAAGATTCTCTCTCCTGGCACGCGTTCGTTCAAGCAGTTTCTACACATATAATATATCAGCGTTAAAATACAAGTTTAGCTAAATGTTCACAAAACTTGATGCACCTTCTACAATCACTAATTGCCATGTAGGATAACAGTTAAATATATTTCAAAAGTGGAATCCTCAGTAGTTAAGTCAAAATTCACCAAATAAGCACCCCAATGTCAAAATTATTACAGGGGTGCCTGGGTAGCTCAGTCAGTTAAGTGTCTGACTCTTGATTTCCGCTCAGGTCATGATCTCACGGTTCATGGGTTTGAGCCGTGTCAGGCGCCACATTGACATTGCAGAGTCTCCTTGAGATTCTCTTTCTCTCTCTCTCTCTCTGCCTCCCCCCCAGCCTACTCTCTCTCACTCAAAAATAAACATTAATTTTTTTTTATTATTACAGATGTAATATGAATAAAATGTGTAAAGTTAGCTGTATGAGATTTAAAATGACCAGAAGTTTTTTCTGCTTCCATCAAAAGGTAGAATCTATTTCCACACCCTTGAACTGGGCTGGCCTTATGATTTGCTTTGACCAACAGAATGTGGCAGAGGTGAAAGGGCATGACTTGCAACTGCTGGCCCCAGAGTTTCTCTTTTCAGTCTCTTGGAACGGTGCCATGAGGTGTAGAAGGCCAGGTCAAGCCTGCTAGAGACACGTGGCCCAGCTGAGAGCTGGCATCAACCACCAGATGATGAGTAAGGCCACGTCCCCGCTAATTTGCCAGATAGATGCAGACTCCCCCACATGACCACAGGGGACGCCGCCAGAAGCACAGCCCAACTGAGCCCAACACAAACTGCTGAATCACTGAATCATGAGGACTAACGTGGTGGTTGTTTTAAGAGCTTTGGTATGGAGAATAACAGTCCCCCAAAGACTGTTCATTTCCTGTTCATTAGCTCATTTCCTGATTCCCTGAACCTGTGAATGTGTTACTTCACTTGGCAAAAGGGACTTGGTGGATGTGATGAAGAATCTTGAGATGAAAAGATTATCCTGGATTATTTGGGTGGGCCTAATATAATCATAATTGTCCTTCTGAGAGAAAAGAGTCAGGGAGGTCAGAGAAGATGTGACAACAGAAGCAGAGCTTGGAGTGATGTGATTAGTGGTTCTGGAGATGGAGGAAGGGGCCACAAGCCAAAGGATGTAGGTGGCTTCTAGGAGCTATAAAAGGTTAGGAGAAAGATTCTCCACTCGAGCCTCCAGAAGGAACACAATCCTGCCGACACCTTGATCTTAACCCAGTAAAATCCATCAGCCTTATGATCTTCAGGAGATAATAACTATATGTCATTTTAAGCCACTAAGTGTGATAATTTATTACAGCAACAAAACTAATACAGCCACTAAGATTTGGTATAATGGTAAACAGCAAGAGATAACAGACATATTTAGCCCTTTGAAAACATGGCATTTCCTAAGATGACAGAAAAAAAAAGCTAAATTTAAAAATCCCACATTTTATTTAGTTGAATATCAATACTTAACAAAATAATTTTAAGTTGATATCCTAACCATTCCATAATAGCGTGATTACTCTTTTCTAACCCTGAATCAATTGATGCTTCTATTTGAAACAGTGTAATTGAACAAACATGAGATCCTATAAAACAATTCTCTTTCAAAAGTATACAACTAAAGAAGACGTGCAAATTTTTGGCTGGAGTTTATACACTGCCCTGCACACACAGATATAGTAGTTAGCATGGACTAAGGAATTATACTCCCGTTTGACTTTTTTAATTGTTTAATTAAAATAGAATAATTATTCTTTAAAATTCCTCTGAGTGGGGCACCTGGGTGGCTCAATTGCTTAAGCATCCAACTTCGGCTCAGGTCACGATCTCACAGTTTGTGAGTTCAAGCCCCGCATTGGTCTCTGTGCTGACAGCTCAAAGCCTGGCGCCTGCTTATGTGTTTCCTTCTCTCTCTACCCCTCCTCCACTCATGCTCTGTCTCCCTCTCTCAAAAATAAACATTAAAAAAATTTTAAATTCCTCTGAGTAAAAGAAATGTGAGCTAAATTTGGAAGAATGCACAACTCTCCACTTTTCTTAGGAATGGTTTCTCATTGAAAGGGTGACACTAAATCTAAATGCGATGTCACTGAATGGGTAATTTATGAACCAAATGCCTTCCAAAACACAAGACATTTACCCTGTGAAGAATCTTCAACAAACTCAAAAGCAATATAGTTACACAAATTCATATACATATATGATAATTTCCCCCATGATAAAATATATTACTCCCCAGATAAAAAAAAAAAACTAGCCTAATTTTCTTCATTTATGTACATGCTCACATTCCATTCTCGTCAGTTAGAATACTTGTGAGTCAGTATATTTTCAGTTACTATGAGCAAGAGGTCGGTCACAAAAGAATGCGGCTTTGCCATTCAAACATACACAAGTGCTCTATTGTCTACATTAGATTTCAAAGATTTCAAAATTAAAAAAAAATTAAAACAGATAAGCAGAAGTTCCCTAATCTATAAAATAAAGACCAAAGATTAATTTAAAAGAAATGTATCTAAGGGAAAAAACTCAACAGCTCAATAAATCTAAGCCCCTATAATAATGTATCAGGAATTCAAGGGTTCTTTATTTATAAAGTACATTCCTCCAAATATCACACCTCCTTCTTTAAATAATAAAGGCATAAAAAAACTGTAATAACTAACATAATCAGGAAATAAGACGTTCCATGTAGATGAATCTAAAGTAACTAAAGCTTACAGTCCTTAAGCAATTTCTGCCACACACACACACCTCAAGTCATTTGACAAAAATCTTTTTAGGAGGTATTGCTTATTTCCTTGCCTCCTTAAACAAGAGGCTCGATATAAACGAACTCATTATTTTCAACACACTCTAGCAGCATTCTTTTCGAGGCCAATATAGAGATTTTCATTTAATTCTGAAAAATAAGAGAAATTCCAATTGGACTAGTAACAGCATGTTCACGTATTTATTGCACAAGAGAAGATGCTTTACAGAGTATTTTAGTTGTAGCTTTTATCTTCTAAGGGTCCTACACAGAAAGCTCTGACTCGGCACAGCCAGCCATGGGGTTCCCTCTGGCGGTCCTAGGGAATGACCAACTCCCATGAGATCCTCAAACTAAGAGGCTAACATTAATGGTATAAGCATTAAGTTTATGGTTTTACATTCACCTAATGACAAGGACAACAGCACCACCATTTATGTACGTACTTTCAGTGTCTGCACACAAAATCTCATTCCATTTTCAAAATTTTACTTGGCAGGTTCTGTTTTTACTACTGTTTTCACAGATGAAGGAACCCAGACACAGGTTGATAAACAAGCCATAGGTCTCATAGCTAAGTGGTAAGGCAGGATTCAAACCCAGACTACAGAGTTTGGGCTCCTAACAACTTTGTTATAAACTGCCTTTTGATTAAACCCAATGACTCTTTTTTAAGAACTTATTGTCAGGAAAACTAACTTCATATCAACATAACTTTTTAAATGTTATCAGATGATCATAATAATAAAAAACAAACATCTGCCTTAACTGCTTGTTAATCCATGAACCGAGATGGCTTCTTTATTTCTGGTTTGTTCAGAAAGAGTATAGAGAGGCACTGCCCTGTGGACTCTGCCTAGATCCTGATTCAAACAAACTGCAAAAACCATGACACTTAAGGAAATCTGAATATTGACAGAATATTTGATAGTATTAAGGAATTGTTAATTTTTTAGGTATGATAATGGCTCTATGATTTTTTAAGTCCTTAGTGTTTAATGATAAATACTGAAGTATATATGTATGAAATTATATAATCTCTAAAATTTGCTTCCAAATAATTCAGTGGGAGGGATTAGAGGGGAGTACAAGGAAACAATATGGCCATGTGGTGCTGGGTGATGTGTCCGTGAGGAGTCATTACACTTGGGTAATTTGAAATTTTCTACAATAAAGGAAAGAACATGGCTAAAATGTTCTAATAGTTACTGTTGTATACAGTTACTTGCTTGTAAAATAATTTGCACTGAATGGCTCTCTTTATTATTTCAGCAGAATGTTATTGGATATGCCTGATGTTAGGGAAACATCTCTCTGAATAGGAAAAGAACAGGCCTGCAATAATGAAGCTCACATTCCGACAGGAAATACATTCAACAGGTAAATGCAAGGGAGAGGAGCAGTCCAAAAGGTGATCTGCCCCCGTGAAGAAAGGCAATCAAAGTGTGAGCTGGAAGTGACATCAGTTTGCCAGGAGGAAGAGGCAGAAGAGGAAGAACATGCCAGGCAGCAGTGGTGACAGCAAGAAGCAATGCATAACAGCCTTGTTTGAGGAAAAGAGAGTTTAGGATGGTTGTCGCTTTCTCAACCAGACTTACCAAGAGAAATAGCCCTAATGCCCTGACATGAATGTAGTGAATGAACATTTCTCCTACGCTTTTAGGATGGCATGGTTATGAATCACCTTTGGGAAAATTAACAAAATAGCCTCTCAGATCATTTTCTGTGTTCTGTGGTTCTGAAAAAGAACTCTAGTTGAGAAAGTCATTTTAACTTACTTTCAGTTCTTTTCAGACAAAGAATTGTACCAGTTCACTTCCCTGTGCAAAAATGTTATGAATGCTATAATTAAGCACCTAGTCCCTGGAACCATTTCAAATAGTTCCCTCATTACCAATTAAGGAAAAGACGTCAAAGCTGTTTATTCCAACTGCAACTGATCTAACTTTCCATGATATAAACCATACATGTTTCTGAGCACACTCTAAAACAAAAGGTTTGTTTCAAAAAAAAGTTTCTTTCAACTGAGATTTGCACTAGCTTCAGGATGACATTGTTAAGTAAAATGAAGTACAATTTTCAGCCAACTTTCAAAATGCTTTGTCAGTTACTTAGGAGACTGAAAGGAATATTCAAGACACATAGGGCTGATTTTTTAAGGAATACTATTGTAGATTACTAACATAAAATAACATATCCTTTTTAACTTCAAGGTGCGTGAAAAACACATGGTGCATGATCGGCCTTATATTTTAAAGCTAATACAAAAATGTGTTCTGGGTTTTCTGTCAGAATCTTTAAGTTTAACAAATTAATGTGTTTTCCCTAGATGATTGAGAATTTGAAACAAAAATAAACTGTTATGTTTGAATACTAATAAACGGTAATTGTTGAAACTTTATCTTAGACTTATGGAATTGTAACTATAGGTCCCCCCAAAAAAGTATTTCTACTCTCCACAGCATTTAAGCTTTTGAATCTAGTGTAGAGTCATCTTCAGGCCCACTCTAAAGCAACTAAAAGAAATAACAGTTTGAACCTTGCACAACCTACAGGAACAGGAACTGTCCTGTAAGGAAAGGGAGTGGACAAGTGGTCACACTAAACTGCTGAGTATGTCCATGTACATTCTTAATGACACTGGCCAAAGCTAGAGAAATAACTGACACATGATATAATTAATCCATATTCAATTTCCCAAGGACAAAAGATGAGTTAAAAAGTATCACTGTAATGTCATGCTCCATAAACACACACAAAGAGATTTATTTCGTTACTCTGGTTTTTTACATTGTCGGCTATTAATTTTGTTTGTATATATTCGGCCTTCACTGTATCCATTCAGGCGTCAATCCGGGGATTAAACTTCTTCCCTACTTAGCTGAGCAATCAAATCTGAGCAAAGTATTGACTTTATAGGAACGGATGCAATGGTTTCAGGCATTGGCTTATTTAACATTGCTGTCGTTTCGTTAACAGGATCCTTTACAAGCCTAACACCTCTGGGGGCGACATGAACCCCGCAAAGCACATTCTATTTGCGGGCGGCGGCTGCACCCAGCACTGAGTCATTCCGGCGCCCGACTCCACCCTACACCTTATCCCCGCTTTCCCTTCCAGCAGGACCAGTTCCGCCGGCCCCAACCTCACTTTCGGAAGGGACCGGGCTCCAGAGGAGCGTTACAATAATTGGGGCTGACAGAGGGCTTTTCGTTACAGCCTTTTAGGACAGACTCAAAACCTCCCTCCCTGAGCTTCAGAGGCAGGACAGCCAGTAAGTAAACCGCGGACTAACAGCAGCTGCAGAGTAGGCGGCGTCCGCCCTCCACCCCTACGCTCTCACGGCTCTCCCAACCGGACCCCGCACATACGCGCTGCGCACGCGCGCGCACGCGCCCTCGGCCCGGTGGGCCCGGTGGTCGGCAGAAGGTGGCAAGGGTGGGTAGGGGCCGAGAGAGGGAATGGCAGGCTGCGCCCGCAAATTTTCTCACCTCGGTAAACGGGTCCATCGCCCCGGAGTTCGTGTGTTGATTGCGAGACGACGGAAGCGGTGGTTCAAATTCAGAAAAAGAAAAGTGAGTCCCGGTTCAGTGTGTCACCTGGAGAGACCCAGAAGACCGGGGCGGGGAGAACTCTCCCAAACTACTCTCCTCTATCCCTCAGCCTCCAGTGTCAGATTAGGCCTCCTGCGGCCGTTCAAATTTGAATTTCAGCGCCCGTACAGCGCGCCTGCGCGTGGGGCGGAGAGGACACGCCTGAGCCCGCCCCGGCTCTCGGTCACGTGGCTCTGCCGGGCGCGGAGGTTCCCATGGGTGACTGGCTGGCTTTTTCTCCGTCACACCCCAGCCCTGGAGGCCGGGATGAGACGGGAGGTGCGGCGCTGCCGGGCCTCCAGCCGCCTTGGGGCCAAAGCCCCACCCCAACGCTCGCACAGCCTCCCTGTTGAAACTGATCTCTTGAAACCCGTGGTACTTGGACTTCTCGCCTTCCTTCATTACTTAATATAGGATTAAGAGCCCTTGTGTTTGAAATCCCACTGCCCTTTTGGCCTTCTGTAGCTTTCTTTCCGCCCGCCTTCACGTCACTCTGATGGAGACTGACTGCGAGCCTGCCCTCATGAGGGCCCTAGTGGGTCCTCAGACATTTGGGGCTAATGACCAGTGAACCCATCTTGGGCCCTGGAGACCTTTCTCATTGGAAAAATAAGGCTAACGTTAACAGACTGTGATAAGTTCATACACAGAACTCCTGGCTGCCTTCCTATTTGTTTGTTTCTTTAGAGCAGGCGTGATCTGGGAGAGGGACAGAGAGACGGAGACAGGGATAGAAACAGAGAAGATCTTGAGGCCCCATGCTCAGCGCAGAGCCGGACAGGCACCGGATCCTAAGACACTGGGATCAGCCCTGAGCAGAAATCAAGAAGTCAGACGCTCAATCGCCTGAGCCACCCAGGAGCTTCCTATTTTAAATTCCATCTAAATTTATACAGTGTTAGAGCTGGAAGGATTGAGACGCCATCCACTTTAATCCTTTTACAGCCAAGAGCAGGGAGACCCTGAAACAAGTAACGCTTGTCCAGGGGAAATGAAAAATCCCATTCTCAGCTCATGATACTCTTTCACCGGGAGATCAAACTGTGTCTCAACAATTAATCTTTACAGATTACTCAGAATTGTAAACTACGTTATATAATTATCAGATTCATTTCTTACTTAGCAAGTCTGTGCAAGGGCTTGTGAAGACAACAGTTCTCGACTTGTTCAGCTGAAGAGCAACACCATGTAGATTACAGAGTGACTTAGGGAATGACTGCCTAACTAACGGCTGAACAAACCAAAACTATTCCCTCCAAGTTAGATGTTTTGGTATATTTAATAACCTTTCCATCTTAGCAGTCAGTAGACATTACAAAAAGTATCTCACTAATAATCTCTCTGATTTGAATTTTGGTGCTGTAATTTGTAGTACAAAGAATTCTGAGTGTAGAGTAGGAAGAAATTGCTTGGGTCTTGGCTCCACCAGGACCAGGTGACCTTAGGCAAATCATTTAACCCACGATTTTTTAAACCTTTTGGGGAAGTAATGGACCTTTTAAAAATACGATTAAAGCTAACCCTCTACCTAGAAAAATGCCCATTTAATCATAAAGCATTTGACGTAGAATTTCATGAACTTCATGGTCACCAAAGTTAGCAACTCCTTTTTAAAAAATTTTTAAATGTTTATTTTTTGAGAGAGAGCAGGTGTGCATGTGAGTGGGGAAGGGGCAGAGAGAGAGGGAGACACAGACTCCGTTGCAGGGTCCAGGCTCGGAGCTGTCAGCACAGAGCCCAACTGAGGGGCTGGAAACGAGAAACCATGAGATGATGACTTGAGCTGAAGTCCCACACTTCATCAGCTTAGCCCTCCAGGCACCCCTCCAAGTTAGCAACTTCTGATTTAGCCTCTGGATTTTGATTTACTCATCTGTAAAACAGGAGTAATCAGTTGCCTTCCTCAGAGTTGTCTCTGTAAAACAGGAGTAATCAGTTGCCTTCCTCAGAGTTGTCAGGAGGATCAGATGAAAAATTAAGAGAGATCCAGAAGTAATCTGTAATAAGTAATAAGACACTACCCAAGTGTTTAGTGTATCAAGTTATTAATATTTAACTCCAAACATGCTACTTATGAGCCAAGGAAGAAAAGATGTTTGAAAGTTTTTCACTGCTAGACAGGAAAAGTGTGTGTGTTTGTGTGTGTGTGTGTGTGTGTGTATGTGTGTTGGAGAGGAGGGAGAAGACTGTGTGGTTTAAACAAACATTCCAAAACATTGGAAAAGAAGTCATTAGAAATTTATGTAGTCTCTGTGCCTTCCAGCCTTGGCTTCTGTGAGCCTTCGATTCTTTATATTCTAGTCAAGACTATAAGAGATGCATAGAGCACCTAGTGCAATACAAGTACTCCAAATATTAGTTTATCTTTCTTCATAATCACCTTACGTCTTTTAATCTTTACACTAACAATGATTGATGATGATGATAGCAACTACCACCACAACAGTGACAACTTGTTAAACACCTACCAGCTACCAGAAGCTGTTCTAGATACTCAAGTCTACTCTTCCTAGAGTACAGCGACTGTCACCTAACATGTCTCCTGTTTTCCATTCTTACCCCCTGGTAGTTCATTCTTCATTTTATAAACTAGAATTACTTTTCTTCTTTTAAAACTTGTGTTTAAAATATTTATAGTTTATAAAAAAGTAATGAATAAAACAGGTAACTATGTACCCACCGCCTAGCTTAAAGAGATTATTATTTTTAATCTAATTATTTATTTTTTGTAATTTATATCCAAGTTAGTTAGCATATAGTGCAACAATGATTTCAGGAGTAGATTCCTTAAGCTCCTTACCCATTTAGCCCATCCCCTCCCCACAACCCCTCCAGCAACCCTCTGTTTGTTCTCTGTATTTGAGTCTCTTATGTTTTGTCTCCCTCCCTGTTTTTATATTATTTTGCTTCTCTTTCATTATGTTCATCTGTTTTGTATCTTAAAGTCCTCATATGAGTGAATTCATATGATCTTTGTCTTTCTCTGGCTAATTTCTTAGCATAATACCCTCTAGTTCCGTCTACATAGTTGCAAATGGCAAGATTTCATTATTTTTGATTGCTGAGTAATACTCCAGTGTGTGTGTGTGTGTGTGTGTGTGTGTGTGTACTATTTATTCATTATCCGTTTATCTATCGCTGGACTTTTGGGCTCTTTCCATACTTTGGCTATTGTCAATAGTGCTGCTATAAACGTTGGGGTGCATACCCCCCTTCAAAACAGCATACCTGTATCCCTTGGATAAATACCTTGTAGTGCAATTGCTGGGTTGTAGGGTAGTTCTAGTTTTAATTTTTCGAGGAACCTCCATACTTGTTGCCAGAGTGGCTGCACCAGTTTACATTCCCACCAGCAGTGCAAAAGAGATCCTCTTTCTCCACATCCTCGCCAACATCTGTTGTTGCCTTGATTCATAAGCTTTTTGTTGTTTGTTTAGTATTTTCTGGGAAAATAACTATTTATTAGCTTGTAAATATCTTTTCCTCACTTATGGCTTGTCTTTTTTAGGATGTCTTAGGTGTACATAAATGTTTAATATTAATTTAATTAGATACATATTTTCGTATAGAGTTTGTGCTTTTTATGTCCAAGAAATCCTTCCCTACTCTGTGGTTATAAAGATGTTCTCCCATATTTTCTTCTAAAAAGTATTGTTTTCATCATTTTGTCTTTAAATTATCTGGATTGATTTTTTTATGTGCATAACCGAAGTCTTAGCAGTTATTTGCCCCTCCTTTCCCCAGTGACCTGTAATGCCACTTTTGTAATATATCAGCCTTTTATGGATATGTAGGTCTATTTTGGAGCTCTTTATTCTCTTCTACTGGTTTGGCTATTCCTCTCCCAATATCAAACTGTCTTAATTATAAGTGTTGATATCTGGTAGAGAAGTTAAAAATTAACTTGGCTTGGCTAATTGATTTGGCTAATTTGGCCCCTTGTTTTTACATATAAATTTTATGGTCAGATTGCCAAGCTCCACAAAGAGGAAAAAAAAACCTTTTGAGAATTTTATTGGAATTCTGTCCATATCACATATTTTCGAGAGAATTGACATCTTTGTGATATTGAGCCTTTCCATTTGTGAACATGGTAGCTCTTCATTAATTTAGGCCTACTTAAATATTCTCCAAAAATGTTTAAGTGCTTCCATACAAAACTTTAAACTGATTGATTTATCCCTTTGTATTATTGTTGTTGTTGCTTTTACACATGATATCTTTTTAATTATTTTTAAACTATTACTGGTGTATAGGAACATAAAAGACTGTTGCAAACCTACTCAACTATCTTATTAGTTTTAGTAATTTATTTATAAAGAGGGATTTTTTAATGTAAATTATGCAGTATTAATTCCTTATTCAGAGCTAGTTTATATCTTCCATTGCAATAATAGAATAATATCTAATAATATCCAAATTCTTTATCATTCCTACTAAGCCCTAAATAATCTGGACTCTGATTGTCCCTACTAATATCCACCAAGTATCACAATACTCTCCCTGTTTTTCACTAGGCTCTAACCTCATAGTTCTTTTCTGTAGACAAAAAACAAAAACAAAAGGCCAAATTCCTTTCTTTTCCAAGAACTTTCTATCTCCTAGACACTCCTTCTCTAGATCTACCCATATCTGGCTCCTCATTAATTAAATGAGTGTGAGCTGGAATGTACTACCTCCTCAAAGAAGACTTCCCTGATTGGGTGGCCACACCCTTCCTTTCTGCCTCACCCTCCAGTCACTTTGCATCCTATTACTCTGATTTATTTTCTTCATTGGAATTATTTTTGTTATGTATTTACGTTTATTATCTGCCTCTCCTACTAGAGGGTAAGCTATGGTGTGTCAGGGACATGTCTTGTTTATAGCACCTTCTGGGAATACAAGTTCAGTAGATATTTGTTAAATGAATGAATATGAAATAACTATTATTCCTGTTTTAGAGATAGGGAAACTGAGATACAAAGTGATCAGACCATCACCTAATAATTTGAACCAGATCTGCCTGACTTAAAATGCTAGATTGTTTATACTTTTGACATTCAGTTTATTTATTTTGATCAACAAAGACACAATAATGATGTAAATATGCCCTTGAGCTATGTCTAAAGGCCTGAAAAATAGTAACCATACTTTTCTCTTGGAACTGCTTTCTTAAAAAAAAAAATTCATTTTAACTATTAAGGACGAAAAGAAAAGAAATGTATGCTGTAATCACATAATTATTAGTAGTTAGACTATACAGTTTGGCCTAAATGATGTTAATATTTTAAAAAATCATCAGAAGTGTCTTCCCTGTGAAAACTGCAATCTCTCAAGTTATTTAGGTAAAGATCACAGCCTATTACATTAATGTGAGAATAGAATCAAGGCATTGTAGATTAAAGGTAATACAAGTAAATGAGTATTTGCTCCTTCTAAGATCCTTCCTCTTCAACAAAGCAAATATTATGTGTTTCATAGATAAAATTGATAGAGGGCTAAAAACACAAAAATTTGAAAGTATTTACTCAATAAAGGTACTCCAAATGTTGTATATTTACAGTTAATTTTTCAAAACACATTCACACACATTCTCATTTCATTCACAAAATGATAGAATAAATATTCTTATTTTTACAGGGAGAGAAAAGGCCAAGGTCTAACCATAAGGCAGTGGCAAGAAGGATTAAAGTCAAGTTCTCTACGTCAGGTTATCTGGCTGAAGGGCCACTTCTTTTATACATTTATTATAATGAAAAAATAAGAACCATCAAAGGATGTTATATACATGTTACTGAAAAGGGCTGTTTTAGTTATGAACCTGCTATTAATGGCCCCTAGCATCACATTTTAATGGTTCTTAGCATCAGTTTTTTTTCTTTTCTAAATCAATGAAAATGTTTCATATTCCAAAGTGAGGGAAAACAAATTATACTTTCTGAACATATTGTATTGTTTCTAGTGTAACTAGGGGCATATTTTCTTCATTCAATAGACTATTCTCAAAATTTAAACAGCTTTAATCTCCTTTTTTACTTTTCCAAGTGGTGAATAAGGGTATCGAGAGAATTGATATTTAAAGGACTACAGCAAATCTTTCATAAAGAAAAAGAATTCTTTTGTGTACTTATCACGCTATAATTTATACATTGATAATTTTACATTTCTATACCTAGATTTTTTAAGTTATATTCATTCACAGAACCTATACTTAAATTTTTAAATGATCATATTAAAGAAAAGCAGGTCTTAAATATTACAAAGTAGCAGAAGCCAATGTTTCTTAAACGTCAAAATCTCTCTACTGAACATCAGAAATAAAATTAAATTTGATACAAGGAGATTCATTGTACTCCAATGATGTCTGTCATGAACTTCTTTATCTTCCAAACACTTCAAAATTTCTCTTCACATACTACTTTTAGACCATGGTTCTTCTACTCTTTCATTAACACTCCCAAATTTGGGCATTTGTGACATCCACCTTCACTCCCCACTTCCCTGCTTCTTGCAATTGGTCTTCCTAGGCACCATTCATGCCTGACCTGTAATAGGCCCTCAAGAAATGTTTGCTGATGAACTCTCAGTGATCACAGTCTCCTACACCCTGACTTCACCATTCCTCAAACCTTCCAACTCTACTGATCTCCTCTCCTCTGGTCATCTATCACTTATATGGCCAAACATGGATGCTAATCAACAGTTGGAAGTCCTCCGTCTCTAAGATTTTAAACCCAAAGCTGGCCTCCTGATTGTAATCTCGAATCCTTACCTCTTCTCCACTGCTGCTCACTCCTGATAAACCTGCAAGGCCTCCTAACCCTAACCTTCAGTCCGTTCTCCTTTCCCAACTTTTGGTCACATTTAAAATGTTGTAGCTCATGCTTTGTTTTAGCCCTGACCTCCCACCTTGCCCTTTTTTATGAACCCACATGCTCAGTAGTTTTGCTTAACCAATTCTTAAAGGTAGGCTAAGTGAAAAGGGAGTTTTAAAAAAAGATAAGAGCTGGCAGGGATCACCTAATTCAGCCCGTTAATATAGTACATGAGGAAACAAGATTGTGACTCATCTAAGATTTCTAGAACCTATTATTGGCCCTTTCCAGGTTTCTCCCCCAAACATTGCCTAGCCTCTTTTGTGTCTTATCTGTTCCCTACCCAGCAGTCCCCAAGGGGAACCATTTCATTATTCTTTTCCCTGGCCTGTGTCCTTCTTGCTGCATTTAATTTGCCAATTTCTAACCTTCTATTTTTTATCTGTTATTCTTGGCTTGCTGAGCATTGAGCCAATTCCATTTCAAATTTATCCCAACTAACTGGATGTTTCATGTCTCTCACAATCCTTTTGTTCTTATCCATCTGAATACCTATCAAATTTTCTATCAGTTTCCCATGCCACTCTTAACTCTCTGTAAATCGAGTTTACTACTCACTTTGCTTAATGTTAAGCACTGAGGAAAGTGCTCAAAGAATAGAAAACTCTCAGTCACTTGCTGTTTCCTGAACATAACCTTACTCTGCTATATCCTGGTTTCTCACCTTGATCCTGCTACTGAAATGCCCCCACAATACCTTTGGATATCTATATGAAGCCAGCTGCATATCATGTCTTATAAGATTCCCCACCCAGTCCACAGTGAGGTCATTTTCCATGTTAGTACTCAATTTGCACCACTTCATTTTTATTTTGATATAATTTCAGAGTTAAAGTTGCAAAAGTTTTATTATACAGTACACATAGAAAGAAATAGAAGAATTCCAGGATGCCTTTCAACTAGATTCTTAATATATTAACATTTTACTACATTTGCTTTATTCTCATTCCCTCTCTTTCTCTCTCTCTCCCTCTGTACATGCACACATACACATACACGCACATATTTACATACATACATACATAATGTAAAGTATTGAGGGATAAAAGGGCATTGTGTCTGCCAGCTAATCTTAAACAGGTCAGAAAAAACACGTGTATATACACACACATATACAGATATTGTATAGTTATGTATATATTACTCTGCATGTATATGTGTATATATGTATATGGGGTGGGGAGGGGGACTTTGTTGGCTCCTCTTCTTCTGCTCCACAACTAAATGACTAAGAACTCTAAATTCTAGCCTCAGCTCTCCTATCTACCTACACACACTCCCTCAGTAATTTCATCAGTCCCATTGAGTTAAAATGCTGTCCCTAATACTGATGACTTCCAGATTTATTTCTTTAGCATAATCTCTTCTTGAGCTCTGAACTCTAGTATCCAACCACCTATTTGCAATCTTGACTTGGGCTTCAAACTGGCATATTAAATTTAACCAAAATAGAATTCCCCACTAAACTTGTTTTTCCCTAATTTTCTTCATTTCCTTACATGATACTACTATCCACTCAGTTGCTCAAATCAAAAACCCAGGAGTCATGTTCAATTCCTCTTTCCTCTCCTCCCCACATACTCAGCCTATGGATCAACTCCACTATGTGCTGGGTCTCCTACTTCTTTCCCTCTCTGCAGCTTCCATTTCCACTCTGTCATTATCACCCTTACTTGGCCCACTGTAAGTCTCCCATCTTGTTTCCTCACTTCCATTCTCACCCTCTTATCCGTTGTCCTCAGAACAATCAGTGAAATCTTTAAAAACAAATAAGCCATATTATGTCACTGCCCTGTTTAAAATCAACCCGTGGCTTCTGATTGCACTTAGAATAAAGTCCAAGTTCCTTATGCTGGCCCCTGCCTACCTCTGAGATCTTTCCTTCTACCACTCTCCCCAAGCTCACTGGACTCCAGTCATGCTGACCTTCACGTAGTTCCAGGATCATAGCAAGATCATTGCCATCTCAGGGCTTTTGCATTTACAATTCCCTCCATTTGTTTTATTTTTATTTTTTTTATTTATAGTTTATTGTCAAGTTGATTTCCATATAACACTCAGTGCTCTTCACCACAAGTGCCCTCCTCCATGACCATCACCCCCCTTCCCCTTCTCCCTCCCCCTTCAGCCCTCAGTTTGTTTTCAGTATTCAAGAGTCTTTCATGATTTGCCTCCCTCCCTCTCCCTAACTCTTTCCCCCCCCTTCCCCTTCCCATGGTCCTCTGTTAGGTTTCTCCTGTTAGACCTATGAGTGCAAACATATGGTATCTGTCCTTCTCCACCTGACTTATTTCGCTTAGCATGACACCCTGAGGTCCATCCACTTTGCTACAAATGGCCAGATTTCATTCTTTCTCATTGCCATGTAGTATTCCATTGTATAGATAAACCACATCTTCTTGATCCATTCATCAGTTGATGGACATTTAGGCTCTTTCCATGATTTGACTATTGTTGAAAGTGCCGCTACGAACATTGGGGTACAAGTGCCCATATGCATCAGCACTGCTGTATCCCTTGGGTAAATCCCCAGCAGTGCTATTGCTGGGTCATGGGGGAGT